>SJYF01000358.1:2700177-2713662 GCA_006410515.1 Procapra przewalskii
GCAGGGAGAGGGCAGGGTCCCCACCCTGAGCGCGATGCCACCTGAGTTCCCACCCTCTGAGAGCAGCCACCCAGTCAACACTGCTTTGAGAATGGGGCCGGTGGCACCGCAGCCATCCCAGCTCACTCGGGGTGGGGACACTCTGATGGCCAGCCAGGGACCCTGAGGCACACACAGCCTCGTCTGGCTCCCTGGAGGAGTGGCCCCCGGGGGCAGCAGTGGGTGCGCAGGGCTCAGCAAGTACAGAAGCCCACCCCCGCCCCCGCCCCCAGCAATGCCAGGCCGAGCACAGCACCTGCCCTGAGCTCCCAGCTGCACCCCGGACCCAGGAAGCCCAGGCTCTGTCCAGCGCCACAGCCTGAGGCTGCTCATCGCAGGGGCTGGTGCCCCACCTCAGCTCACATCCCCACTGTAGCCATCGCCTCTCAGCCTCCTTAGAAGCTCAGGGTCACCCGTCCGTGAGACAGCCGGGCCGCGTGCCTTCCAGATGAACTGACCGCTCCTCAGGGCCCCAGGCTCAGCTGTGCAGTCCTGGGGGCGGGCCTGGGGTGCCACGGAGGGGGCGCAGGGACACCGCAGGGGGGCCTTCCTCTCTCCCCTGGCCTGACTCCCGACCTTTGATGGAGTGGTGTTTAAGCCCGTTTTATCAACTTCCCCTCTACGGGGGGACCGCCTTGATCTGGGAGCTAATTGTATTGACATTAACCTGTTTTAACAGGTCTAAAGTACCAATAAATCATTTTTTAGTAGCTCTTCTTATTACAGCACTTTGTTAATCTATTGCACTTGAAGTGACAAATAGCCCGAGAAATCATTGCTTTCCTGGAATATACTTTGTCTTTTCAAGTCCTTTCTTTCCTCCTGGTAGTTCAGAGACTTTCTAATGTTGATTTAGAGGTGAATAAAAATGAAGGCAGGGCCGGGGCTGTGCGCTGGGCCGTAATCCTCATCACCCGCCAGGGCCCCATTTCACCCGACAACAGCCACTCGCTCTTCCCTCCACGCCCATAAACAACCAGAATTTGAATAACTGCATGTTATTTACTCGTTTCTGCGTGAGAAGGACCTGGGGATGTGTATAATCAAGGACTTCTGAAAACTCCAAAGAACAATCTTCATTTAGGACATTTTAAAATATCAAAATCAACAGATGAGCAAAGTGATGAAAACAGCGAAAGCTTCAGCAAACTTAGAGGATGCCAAAGTCTGGCTCTGAGCTCACCAGAGGCCAGAGCAAGAAGAGAAATAATACTTTTTCATTTTTTAAAATGGAAGTACAGTTAGGAGGGACTGGGGGCAGGAGGAGAAGGGGATGACAGAGGATGAGATGGCTGGATGGCATCACGGACTCAATGGACGTGAGTCTGAGTGAACTCTAGGAGTTGGTGATGGACAGGGGGGCCTGGCGTGCTGCGACTCATGGGGTCGCAAAGAGTCGGACACGACTGAGCGACTGAACTAAACTGAACAGTTGATTCACAATGCCTTCGTTTCAGGCGTACAGCAAAGTGATTCACTTATACGTATACGTATCCTTTCCCATATTCTCTCCCATTATAGGTAATTGCAAGGTTCTGAATGCTGTTCCCTGTACTATCCAGCAGGACTTTGTTTACTGATTTTATGTATAATAGAGTGTATCTGCTAATCCCAAACTCCTAATTTATCCCTCCCCTCCACACACATTTACCCTTTGGTTACCATAAATTTGTTCTCTATGCCTGTGAGTCTGTTTTATAAGTAAGTTCATCTGAATCATTTTTTAGCTTCCACATATAAGAGATATATGACTTTCGTCTTTCTCTGGCTTACTTCACCCAGGATGGTAGTCTCCAGGTCCACACATGTTACTGGAAAGGGCATGATCTCGCTCTTTTTATGACTGAGGCGCATTCTGTGGGGACGTGCACCACGTCTTCATCCACGCTTCTGTTGATGGACATTTAGGCTGCTCCCATGTCTTGGCTGCTGTGGAAAGTGGTGCAGTGAGCACTGGGAGGCGCGTGTCCTTTTGAATTGGAGTTTTCTTCAGGTGTATACCCAGGAGCGGGATGCTGCCTTATACGATAGCTCTGTTTATAGTTTTTAAGGAACCTCCATGCTGTGTTCCATAGTGGCTGTACCAGTTTACATTCCCAGAGAAATACTTTTTGGATTTAATTTGTATTTGAAATAAAATGTAAGAAGGCTGTTTGTGCAGGATCAGTGAGCTTTCGTGTGGTTCTGAATTATAAGAGGAAAGTGTCAGGCAAGTCCTTCTGGAAGGCATACCACGGACAAATGGGAAGTTATAGTGGTTCATCCATACCCAACTCTCGTCAGCCCGCGGGGAGGATGGAAGGAGGATGGGAGCGGGGAGGCAGGGGCTCTTCCACCCCCATGCCTGCCCCGCAGCCTCCATCTCCCTTGGCAACACCCCCCCACCCCAGGAGCCCATAGCCTCCCGGATCCACATCTCTCTCCTCAGCAGGTGCCCGAAGCAAATGCACTTCTTGTTGGAAACTGCATGAGTCCAGCAGGCGGGACTGACAGGGGCCTCACTGTCAGCCCAGCAGGATCCCTGAGTGAACGAGGAGAGGATGTGCTGATACCACACACACTCACACACACACATGTGCACACACACATGCACACATGTGCACATGCACACGCCTGTGCACATGCACACGCACATGTGCACAAGCACATGAATGCACATACGTGTGTGCACACACCTGTGCACATACACATGTGCATGTGTGTGTGCAGTGCACATGGGACACGTGAACACATGCAGGTGAGCATGTGTGTGCATGTGTGAGGGCACGTGTGCACACACATGAGTGTATACATCTGCACATGTGCCTGTCAATGCAGATACACACTGGCACACAGGCAGACACACGAAGATGCATGTGGGCACCTGCATGTTCACATCCATGTGAGCCTGCAGGCACGTGTGGGCACATGCACATGTGTGTGCCGATATGCACACGGACATGTACGTGCATGAGCACACATGTGTGAGCAAGTGCAGACACACAAACCTCACGCCCCATGACTGCTTTGGTCTGCAGACTCACTCCAGCCCAAAGGCAGGCCTGCACTGTCGGGGCCGAGCAGCATGACCACCCTCACCCACCCTGGGTGGGGGAGCGAGGGGGGCAGAGGGCCCCCATCCAGCACTGAGGCCCCTCCGTCACCATGGTGCCTCCCACCTGTCATGTCATCTGATCCCACGGCAGCTCCATCAGGGACAGACCGTTCCAGTTTCCTACTGAGGGACCCTGAGGATCAGAGAGGGGCAGCAGCAGACCTGGGGAGCTCAGCCAGCGAGACGCGAGGCCAGCCGGGCCCAGTCCAGCCAAGCGGACGGGTGTCGGTCAGCATAGACGCTTTCCAAGGCAGCTTCTCCTATCTAGAGCCAAGTGTGAAAGGCGAATAAACACCCTACAACCAAAGGACATGCCTCTGGGGAAGCCCCACGTTGCCTGGTCTGCAGGCGCATTGCTCGCAGCCCTCATGACCCCCGTGAGGTCACAGCCACCAAGCCCAGAGCTGCACGCGGCTGGAAACAGGCGACCCTGTGGCGGGGGTCGTAAACAAACCAGCCACAGTCTGTCTTTACTGAAAATCTTGACATTTTGGCAATCACAGATGGTTTTACCTTAATTTTGATTTTTTAAATTTTGCTTTCAGTACGATTGCCATATCTAATGAATACAATCTGATAAGTTTCTGGTTTTGTCTCTTCTGCATTTGGGGGTTAAAACTTTTAGCACAGGAAGGAAATGTCCTGTCTCCTGTTGAACATGATGTTCAGCGCACGATATATATAGGTTTTGTTAACAGCAGGCCCGACAGAGCACAGCAGAGCTCTGCTGGGTAGCCATCACCTGGTCCCCACCGACCAGAAGCCCCCTCCCCTCCTCCAGCCCCAGCAACCCCCATTCTACTTCCTGCTCTGTGAGTCTGGCTGCTTGAGGTTTCCCAGGTGACTGGAGTCACAGTATTTGTCCTTCTGGGTCCAGCTCGTCTCACTCAGCACGCCACCCTCCAGGTCCACCCAGGTTGTCGCAAATGGGAGAGGCCCATCCTTTCTGACGGCTGAGCAATACTCCTTTGGATGTAAAGACCACTCATCTGCTGATGGACCCCTGGGTTGTCTCCACGTCTCTGCTCTTGTGAATAACCCTGCAGTGAAGATGACCATGCTGATGTCTCTTTGAGACCCTGCTTTCGATTCTTTGGGGTTTATTATACCCAGCTTCCCAGGTGGCGCTAGTGGTAAAGAACCCGCCTGCCAGTGCAGGAGATGCAAGAGACGCGGGTTCAATCCCTGGGTGGGGAAGATCCCCTGGAGGAGGAAATGGCATCCCACTCCAGTATTCTTGCCTGGAAAATCCCATGGACCGAGGAGCCTGGAGGGCTACAGTCCCTGGGGTCACAAAGATTCGGACATGACTGAAGCCACTTAGCACACACACACATATCCAGAAGGAATTGCTGGGTCATAAAGAGACTCTATTTTTGAGAACGCTCCATACTGTTTTCCAAGGTGGCTGCACCAGTGAAGACACCCATCAGCCCTGCAAAGGGTTCCAGTCTCGTCACACTCACCAGCAACTGTTGAATCTCTGCACTGGAAAGTTCTTTACCTTGATGACTGAGTCGTAAAGCCTCTTTGGTTTTGCGCCTGGAGTGCATGTATCCTGGTCCCTTCGGTCTCTTTAGGTCTGTCCCTTTTGGAGCCCGTTTTCAGCAGAGATTTGATTCTCTGCAGGGCAGTGTGGACGACCAGCCCCCACCAGCCAACATATTGGTTTAAAATTGGCCTTGGACATTTAGCAGGGAGCTGATAGCTCGCGGCCACCCAGTTCTATTAAAATCCTGTCTCTTTCCTGCTGTGAGTTAAGGAGACCCATTCCTCTCGGTTCCCACTTCCTGATTTCAGCCCAGAGAGAATAATTGATTCTGTGGATCCTTAATTGACTTCAGGTGGTTCCAATACCAAACACTGACACCATTCCCTTAATGAATAATTTCTTTGCTTAAACTGATTTCGGTCTTATTTGGAAGAAAAAGAATAAGAAAATTAAAGCCACGGGAAGATAGCACAGCAAAGAAGCACAGTTACGTGTACAATCAGCACCCCCTCTGTCCTGGGAGAAGGCTGGGGAGAGAGCTGCAAAGAGAGAGAACAATCCCCACCGGGAAAACGCCACGGGAGCAGGGGCTGTGGGCTGGCGCTGGAGAGCCTGGGGGCTGGGCGCCAGTGCCACCAAGGGCCCAGCCCGGCCCGGACACCTGGGGGCCAAGCCCCCGAGCCACCACAGCACCCGACACCTAGAACCTTCCGCGGCTGCGATGGCCGTGGGGGCCCTAAATCCTCAATGGCCACCAGCAGGGGCCCTTGGGCTGCTCTCCCGGAAGGGCCGTTCCATGGAGGCACAGCCTACCAGGGCGTGCACTCCAGCAGACAAGCAAGGAGGCGCTCAGAGCTGGAAACCGGAGGGAAAGGCTGACCGGGAGGGTCCAGGCCCATGAGCACAGTTTGCATAGTTCGTCCGGAGGCCAGGGATGGCTGTCTGGAATGAGTAGCTGCCATGGACAGTCATGCTGGCCAGGGGCCGCCCCCCACTATGCCTGCAGAGCCCGCCTCTTCCCTTTCCAGGATGGACGCGGCACCTGCAGCCATCCAGCTCTCACCGTCAGGTCTCACCGCAAGGCCCTCAGGATGTGAACCCTGCCCTGCTTCCCCTTCCCGGGCCTCAGGGCACTAGGCCTGGGCCCACGGGGGAATTCAGACCTTATGTCCACACTGCAGGGCACAGGGAGGCCTGCTGGTCATTTCCAGTGATTGGTTTAGTGAACAAGGGTACAGGAGCCTTTCGAACCGTTGCTAATCAGGGAGAGGAGGGGATGCAGAGACAAGGGAGGAACCGCAGAGAAACCAGAGGGGCGGGTCCGGGCTCCCCCTCAAGGCACACACAAAGCAGTGTCCTTGGCTCTTCTGCAGAGCTCAAGTGTGTTAGTTGCTCAGCCGCATCTGGCTCTTTGCGACCCCATGGACTGGAGCCCGCCAGGCCCTTCTGTCCCTAGAATTCTACAGGCAAAAAAACTGGAGCGGGTTGCCATTCCCTTCTCCAGGGGATCTTCCCGACCCAGGGATCACACTCGGGTCTCCCGCATTGCACGCAGACTCTTTACTGTATGCCTGTGAGAAGAGCCACCAAGGAACCCCCAGCAAACAGAAGATGCTAGCATCCTTCATTCCAGAGAAGATCAGCTCAGTCAGTTCAGTTCAGTCGCTCAGTCGTGTCTGACTCTTTGCGACCCTGTGAATCGCAGCACGCCAGGCCTCCCTGTCCATCACCAACTACCGGAGTTCACTCAGACTCATGTCCATCGAGTCCGTGATGCCATCCAGCCATCTCATCCTCTGTCGTCCCCTTCTCTTCCTGCCCCCAATCCCTCCCAGCATCAGGGTCTTTTCCAATGAGTCAGCTCTTCGCATGAGGTGGCCAAAGTACTGGAGTTTCAGCATCAGTCCTTCAGATGAACACCCAGGGCTGACCTCCTTCAGAATGGACTGGTTGGATCTCCTTGCAGTCCAAGGGACTCTCAAGAGGCTTCTCCAACACCACAGTTCAAAAGCATCAATTATTCGGTACTCAGCTTTCTTCACAGTCCAACTCTCAAATCCATACATGACCACTGGGAGAACCATAGCCTTGACTAGACGGACCTTTGTTGGCAAAGTAATGTCTCTGCTTTTTAATGTGCTAAGATCATGGCATCTGGTCCCATCTCTTCATGGCAAATAGATGGGGAAACAGTGGAAACAGTGGCAGACTTTATTTTTATAGGCTCCAAAATCACTGCAGATGGTGACTGCAGCCATGAAATCAAAAGATGCTTGCTCCTTGGAAGGAAAGTTATGACCAATCTAAGCAGCATATTGAAAAGCAGAGAGGTTACTTGCCAGAGATTGCAGTTTGGTGACCTGGAGCAGCTCAGCAGGAGATCAGGTGAGTCCAGCTGAAAGGAGGGCAGGCCCTGCTACACCGGGCGCCCCTCAGCAAGCCCACCCTGAACCTGTCTACCAAGCTCCTCATCAGCTCTCCCCTCACTGGGACGCAGTTCTCAGGGCCGCGAGCCCGCTGTGTGCCCCTCTGCCTGGCAAAGCAATAGAGCTCTTTTCCGTGTGTGCTATGCTGCTCACTCACATCCAGCCCCTCGAGGCCCCGTGGACTGTAGCCCGCCAGGCTCCTCTGTCCGTGGGATTTTTCAGGCAAGAATCCTGGAGTGGGTTGCCATTTCCTCCTCCAGGGGATCTTCCCCGCCCAGGGATTTTTTTTTTTCTACTTCTCCCAAAATTCTGTCTCCAAGATTTGACTCAGCATCGATGCACAGAGGCCAAGTTTCGGCATCAAAACCAAACATGGGAAAGGTCCCCAGGGAGTAAGCCAGGCTTGAGGGAGAAGAGGGTTTCCCTCTCTGCCCTCAGAGGAAGAGCTATGGCATCCAGGAAACAAAACCAGGAGTGCCTAAAAAATGGAGGCAAAAGTGAGAGTGGAAGCCGCTCAGTCGAACTCTCCAGGCCAGAATACTGGGGTGGGCAGCCTTTCCCTTCTCCAGGGGATCTTCCCAACCCAGGGACTGAGCCCTGGTCTCCCATATTGCAGGCAGATTCTTTACCAGCTGAGCCACAAGGGAAGCCCAAGAATACTGGAGTGGGTAGCCTATCCCTTCTCCAGCGGACCTTCCCGACCCAGGAATCGAACTGGAGTCTTCTGCGTTGCGGCAGATTCTTAATCACCTGAGCTACGAGTGGAGGCAAGGATGTCCTTTAAAAGGCGAGAGCAGGGCGGGGCTCTGTCTGGAAGCTGCCTGGACTGGAGAGGAACATGTCTTAGGCAGCCTGCCTGCCGACGGGTGGGGCTGTGTCCCTGCCCAGCTGCCTGCCTGCCCTGGAGTCTCCCTGCACCTGGGTCTTGGCGCTGCTGGGCCGGAAGGAGGGGTCTTCTGCGGTACTGCCAGCACCTGGGTCCCCTTGGGAGCGTGAGTTCCCGGGGGCGGCTGCTGCCGGTGCCCATCCCCAGGGTGAGCTGTTGTTACCCCCTCTCTCTTCAGGAGACACTCTAAAACCAGCCCATCAGGGGCAGAGCGTTCATCTTCGATATCCACTATTCGCAGGCAGCCCAGCTTCTCGGCCTTTTGGCTAAGATCACGTGTAGTGTGGGGGTTTCCCAAGTGGCTCAGTGGTAAAGAATCCGCCTGCCAGTGCAGGAGACACAGGAGATTAGGGTTCAGTCCCTGAGTCAGGAAGATCCCCTGCAGGAGGAAATGGTAACCCAATCGAGTATTCTCGCTTGGGAAATCTCATGGACAGAGGAGCCTGGCAGGCTACAGTCCATCGGGTCAGAAAGAGTCAGACGCGACTGAGTGCCTGAGCTCAGCACGCAAGCCCTAAGAATCCAGGGATGAACAAGGCAGACCCTCGGTGCCCTCGGGGAGCTGACCGCCTCCTGGTCTTCTTAGCTGGAGTGCAGCCTGGCAGAGGAAAAGCACCTTGGGAAAGGAGCCTTTGGAAACACAGGGTCCTGCTGACGGCCGCCAGGGCAGAAGGGGCCCAAGAGCAAAGTCAGGTGTGCCGTGGCCCCGGAGCACGCATCGTGCACAAGGACGAGACTGGAATTAGACTTCCGACTTCTCTTCAGAGAGGAAACAAGGCGGCCTTCCATTTCCTCCCCGTCCATTGAGTGCGGCGAGCAGTAACGTAAAGCACCAGTTTGCAAACTCCAAAAGTAACAGTCATGAGAATTTCCCAGAAAGGAAGATCATTAGTTGACAAATTTAAGAGGCTGCCGAGTGCCCAGGACAGAGAGATGAGAAGGGCCCGCACCAGGGCACATCACGGGGAAAGTGCCAGCGCCCAGGCCGCGCGGGGAAGATGCTTCAGCCTCCAGATGGGGCCGAAAAGGGGCAGGAAAACAGGTCACACGCAAAACCCAGAAAGCAAAACGGATTCGGACATTTCGGGAACAAGCCTGAAATCCAGAACACAGCGAAGCGAAGCCTCCCAAGTTCTCAGGGGATCTAGTTCCCAGCCAGAATCCTTTACCCAAGAAAACAGTCAGACAAGCATGCAGGAGTGTGTGACATTTCAGACACACAGAGACTCAAAATCTAACTTCCTCGCTTCGGTCCCCAAGCAGCTCCCGGTGGGGGACTCCGCCAAAACCCACGCCTAGAAGAAAAGAGACAACAGACTCAAGAGGCGAGGGTGCACGCAGAGAACCCCGAGGAGGGGGGCAGAGGGAGATGGGGCCCCGCATACAGGGTGAGAGGCCAGGCTGAGACCGCCCGACCCGAGAGACAGACACGCTCCGCCGCACAGACCAAGACGCTCTCTGCAGTCACACTGGCCAGTCCAACTGATGACAGACCCTGGCCCGTGTCTTGATCTGAGCTGGACTTGGCCACGCACAGAAGGAGCCCCAGCTCCCCTGCACCCCTCTTGCAGGATGGCCAAGCCCTCGGGGCAGTCCACGGCCGCAGTCGGCAGGCACCTGGTCCAGAAACCATGAGACAGAAACATGGGTAAGCACGTCTGGATGCTGTCAACGTGGGGAGCCCTGGGTTCCCCGACTCAGGCCTTGCCCATGGATTTCCCCAAGAGGGACTTGCAAACCCTCAGGGTGGCTCCAAGGCTGTCAGCATCTCTTCGTCTGATGGATGACATGCCCTTCACCCATGCGCTGCCTGGAGGGTCTTCAGTACTTCACAACAGATTGTCCTGGATGATCAAAGGACAAGAAGGGACAAGTCAGTCTCCTCCTCAAAAGGATCCCCAAAGAGGGGTCCTTCCTCTGGGCTCACTGCTTTGGAGGCTTCAGATATTAGAAACACCCCCCAGAACATAACCGAGTCCAAGCTCAGTCTTCTTGCCACACACAGGCCAACAAATCCAAGAGAAGAAGTGTGGAGGCCAGCTTATCCAGTCCTACTCTGCGATCCCTTGGACTGCAGCACGCCAGGCTTCCCTGTCCTTCACCATCTCCCGGAGTTTGCTCAAACTCATGCCTGTTGAGTCGGTGATGCCACTGAGCCATCTCATCGTCTGTCGTCCCCTTCTCCTCCTCCCCTCGATCTTTCCCAACATCAGGGTCTTTTCCAATGAGTCAGTTCTTTGCAGGCGGCCAAAGTATTAGAAATTCAACTTCAGCATCAGTCCTTCCAATGAATATTCAGTGGTGTTGAGACAAGGCATATGACTTTATTTGGAGAGCCCGCTGACCAAAAAGATGGCAGACTAGTGTGTCAAAACCACCTTTTCAGGGCCGGATGCCAGGTTCTTGTATAGAACAGAGGTGGGGGAGGTGAGGAGGTAAGATAAAAAGGCCGTTAATTTACAATCTCCTGGAATGGCTAGGCTCGGGGAGGGCGTGCGTGAATTCCTTCCTTCCTATAGCCATCCTCGGGTGGACAGGGTCCTGAACAAAGGCACTCCGGTTTAGCATTCAGGCAGAGGGGCAGGGTCCCCCAGCCTGGGCAGGCCACTGGACGGGAGCAGCACCCTTCCTGTGAGCAAAGGCTAAAGTAGAACAAGCAGACCCACGTGAGGTCAGCTCTTCCCTGAACCAAGAAGGCATTTGTTAACGAGCCCCTGGGCTCACCCCTCACTCTAGTCCAGTGAGACCCTAGCCCCACACTCCCAGAGAAGCGCTTCCCTCCCCGCTTCAGAGGCCAGGGAGACGGGCTCTGACGCCCTCTCGTCAAAGGCAGATGCTGGTTTCAGGGAGATGTCAGGCTCTGGGAGGAAGAAGCACAGGAGCAGGAGAAAAAGCGAGCCATCCGATTCTTCCCTCAGAGAGTGAGGATGAGGCCCGCTCTGCAGACCCATCGTTTTATCCATCTGTTCAGTTTGGTTTCTGCCCCATCATCCTGAGGGACCACTTTCTCACCTCTCCTTGGACAGCATCTCTGGATTCTGAAGGCCGCCACCAGTTGGGAGGGACTGGAAAGTGTCACACACAGAAGCTGGGGACCATTTTGCAAACTTAAGTAGCTCTTCCCCATTTACATCTATGTAGAGTTAAATAGAGCATGAATGAGGCTTGGCATCTATTCTTTGCATTGTTGCAGGAACCTTGACATTGACAATGAAACATGATGAAAACCATGAGAGAAGTGATTGTGAGTTTCCACGACGAAATTAAAATCAGATGTGTCCTGTGTTAATGACTATGAGTAATATGCAACCTCATTACAATAATTAAACTTTATAAGTACAATGTCAAAGAAATTTGGTTAATTTCTAAATCAATATCTTTTTTTCAAGAGTTTTATAGACCGTCCCAGCTACGACTGCCTCGGCAGATCAAAAAGTTTCTCCAAACTGAAATTAATTTTCAAAAGCTTATCTAAGAACTACAGTGACTCAAGAAAGGGTGTCTAATTTGTCAGTACTGTCAATAAAATGCAGATTGTGTGAAAATCTTAATTATAGTAACATAATTAGTGATATTGTTGAAATGAAGGCAAGAAAATAAATTTTATAGAATAAACATACAATAATTTATAAATATGCATGCTTTTGTTTTATTACTCATCCAAGCATTATTGGCCTGTCAACAGAACACCCAGGCATCCCTGATAATAATTAAATGCAGTTCTCTTTGACATTTTGCCAGCTTTCAGTTATCAAAACATAACTTGTCATTTTATACATCTTTTCAATTTTGCTGTTATGAAGGTGTATTTGTCAAAGCAAAAGCTAGAACATTTTTTATTTTTAACAGTTCGTTAACTTGATTTATAATTTCGACATGTGGTGTGTGGGGCTGTGTGTGTGCTCTTGCCCTGAAAACGTTAGTGAAGGAGGGAGACAGAATTAGGAAGGGGTTCAGAGAGGCTCTCGGGCACCAGAATATTCTATTTCCCATCCTAGTTGGCACATGCCTGGGTGTTTATCTTGTTACTTCTCTGTAAACTGTATTTATATGTTATGCATTCTTTTGAATGTATGATATATATGACAGTAACACATAAAATAAGGCTGAGAAGAAGAACCTGCCCTGTTTACCATGCAGAGGCTGTCTGCTCACCGACATTCACATACAGGAAAGCACACTGTAAATCCCACCCCTTGCCCCAGTGCAAGCCGCCCTTGCTGTTTACCTGCCTCTGACCTGGGGGGTTGGATATTACTAACTCAGTCGAGAACGAGAATCCTGTTGACATTTTCCTTACCAGAAATTTTAATATCATGCTTTCTTCCGCACGGACTCTAAACACGATACTCACCCAGTTTGGAAATTTTGGAAACAACAAGTAAGAAGGAAGCATCCATCACACCACCCAGAGAAAACCCCACGGAGACAGCGGCCTTTCAGTCTTAAAAAGAAAAAAAAAAGATCTATCTTTCAATCAGTCTGTAATTTTGTATGAATGAGATCAGCCTCCAAATAAAATTTTTTTATCTGGTTGTTTTTCTCACTTAATATGCTAGACATTTCCTCCTGTTATTACAAACTCATTGTAAGCGTCTTTGGCTGCATAATTTACTTAATCATTCCCTCATTACAGGGCATTTAGGCAGGTTCTAATTTCCCACTCACAGATTACCCTGTGATGAACAAGCAGTACTCTTCCGAAGTCTTTGTGTGGACTTCAGATTCCTTTCATAGGCTCAGCACCTAGACAGGGTCTCAATAGATGTTTATTTCACAGGTACCTTGCTCTGACCTTCCTCACTTGGGCACGGACGCCCCGGCAGCCTGGAGGGTGAAGCCAGTTAAGAAGAGACTCTAAAAGCCACAGAGGCAGATCGGCCCGGGACCCATCCTGGCTCTGCAAACACTGTCAGGCGACCTCAGGACAGTCACCATCTCCACACGCCTGACTTACTCGCCTGAAACAAAGAAAGAACTGTGACTACTACAGCTCCTGTGCTTGCAAGGATGGCAAGCAACGCAGGCAAGCCCCGAGTCCAACGCCGGACACTCGGCTCAGCTCAGCCGCTCAGTCGTGTCCGACTCTCTGCGACCCCACGAATCACAGCACGCCGGGCCTCCCTGCCCATCACCAGCTCCCGGAGTTCACTCAGACTCACGTCCATCGAGTCCGTGATGCCACCCAGCCATCTCATCCTCGGTCGTCCCCTTCTCCTCCTGCCCCCCATCCCTCCCAGCATCAGGGTCTTTTCCAATGAGTCAACTCTTCGCATGAAGTGGCCAAAGTCCTGGAGTTTCAGCTTTCGCATCATTCTTTCCAAAGAAATTCCAGGGCTGATCTCCTTCAGAATGGACTGGTTGGATCTCCTTGCAGTCCAAGGGACTCCCAAGAGGCTTCTCCAACACCACAGTTCAAAAGCATCAATTCTTGGGCACTCAGCCTTCTTCACAGTCCAACTCTCACATCCATACATGACCACAGGAAAAACCATAGCCTTGACTAGATGGACCTTTGTCGGCAAAGTAATGTCTCTGCTTTTGAATA
>SJYF01000358.1:2741847-2762797 GCA_006410515.1 Procapra przewalskii
CGGATGGATGCCTGGGTGGATGGATGGGTGGATGGTGGATGGATGGGTGGATGGTGGACAGATGGATGCCTGGGTGGATGGATGGGTGGATGCCTGGGTGGATGGATGGGTGGATGGGTGGATGGATGGGTGGATGGTGGATGGATGGGTGGATGGTGGAGGGATGGATGCCTGGGTAGATGGATGGGTGGATGCCTGGGTGGATGGGTGGATGGTGGATGAACAGATAGGTAGTAGCTAGACAGATGGATGGGTAGATGGTGGATGGATGTTCGGGTGGATGGTGGATAAAAAGATGGTGGATCAATGGATGGACGGTGCATGAATGGATTCACGTTACCAACAAGGATAAGTGTGCCTTCTGCTGGGTTCTTGGGCACGCAAGACTGCCTCTTACTGAGACAGAGTGGGGCTGGAGCTAGGTCACCAGGCTGCTTCAGGATCCACTTCAAGATTCATGGATGTCTGGGTGGATGCGTGAGTGAATATTTTTAAACTCCATTTGAGAATGGCTTTTCCTTTAGCAAAGACCTTATGCCTTTTTATTTGTTTATGACCTGAGTATGTTTGATCTGCTATTTTTGTTTTATGCTTTTTGAGTTTTATGCTTATTTCTTGCGTTCTTTCATTTCTGGAAAAAAAAATTGTGTGTGTTGATAGTGGTCATCTGGGGCTTTCATTCTTAACCAGTGATTCCAAAAGGATCAATCCTGCTTTTAATTCTTTCAGACTCTGCCTTTATGTTGTAAAAACTATTCTTTAGTCTGCAAGTCTCTGAGGTCAAAGACAGAAATGAACCTTTATCTTTTGACTCCTCCTTTTTAAGAAAAATGTATTAAACACACTCCCTTTGGGGCCTGTCTGCCCAGGCCGGTGGAGTCATCCGGAAAGATTCAGCACCGAGGGCCCGATCCGGGGAGGCAGCTGGAAGCAGAGGCTGCCGTGGTTCTGAAACCCAGCGCTCGGGAACACCTTCTCATCCGGTCTCTGCACGTGCCTGCAGTCGAGACCCTTGGGTCAGCTCTGGCCCCCATGGGTCTGCAGACAGCAGAGCGGTCATTCTTGTACTTGAGGAGGCTGACGTCCCTGCACCCAAGTCTGGGTCTCTGAACTTTGCTAGAGCAACCACGCATTTTGAATGAAGAAGCACGCGAGTAATTGAAGGCCATTTTGCCCGTTGTTAAACCAACAGAAGCCCCACGCGGGCTGTGACATGTGGGCCGGTTGCTCAGATCTGTGGAGGAGGACCAGCTCCGTGAAAATAACGTTCCAAGGCCAGAGCGGGAGCAGCCGTGTCTGTGTGCCGACCCCTCCCAGCGGGGGGCTGGCTCCTTCACACACAGCCTGCCATTTCACTCCCCCTCACAGCCCTGGGACTCGAGCCCCAGGGCCAGGGTGGGGGGCCCACGAAGAGATAGGACCCTCTCCGCGACGGAGCAATGAGCCGGAAGCTGGGACTCCAGTCCTCAAGTGTGCGACCCCGTCCCTGCGATCTCAGAGGCTCCAGGGCTTGTCCTGCGGGTCCCCTTTCCCTCTCCGCCCACAGTCAGGAGGCCCAGGACCCCTCACCCCCGCTCCGATCTGCCCAGCGGGCCCCAGGGTCTTGCCCTGAACTGAATGAGGCCCCCTCCCCAGGCACACTCCTCCCTGCCTGCCTCAGCCGCAGTGTTTCCCCGGCCTTGAACTTTCACCCCTTCCTCCCCTGCTCTGTGGATCCTACACATCCTTCCAGGTAGAGGTGTGGAGGCTCTGAGCACAGGCATCTGGCAGAGACCAGCTGAGCTGAAGTCCCAGCTTGGCCCCTTTCCTGCCGGGGGACCAGGAGCAACTTCTGGAATGCCCACAAGCCCCACTTCCTCAGTGGCCCGGGGGCTAGGACTCTGGCTCTCACTGCACGGCGCAGGGGTTTGGTACTTTGTCAGGGGACTAAAAGCCCATGGGCCATGTGGCACGGCCAAAAAACCTTTCTTTGGAAACTCATCACGTTTACCATCTTAACCGGTTTTAAGTGTAAACGTCAACGGCAGTAGGCAAAGTCATATCATCCTGAACCAGATCTCCAGAACCTTCCAATCTTGCAAATCTGAAACTTCTACAGAAATTAAATAACATCTCCCCCTCCCCTCCAGCCCCTCATAGTAATCACTCACTCTAAGGATTGGACTCCTTTACACCATTCATATCAGTGGCATCACAGAGTGTGTGTCTGTTTGTGACTGGCTTAGCTCACTCAGGATGAGGCCCTTGAGATGCACCCATGTTGTCGTATGTGACAAAATTCCCTTCATTCTGGGGTTGAAATGCTCCATCATACGTATGGACCACACTTTGTTTATCCATTCAACCGTCAGTGGAAATCCAGGTTGCCTCCACCTCTTGGCTACCGTGAATAATGCTGCTTGGAATATGAGTGTGCAAATATCTCTTTGAGACCCTGCTTTCAATTATTTGGGGTTTATACCCAGAAGTGCTGCTGTCCATGGGGTCACAAAGAGTTGGACATAAGTGAGCAACTGAACTGAACTGAACTGACCCAGGAGTGGAATTTCTAAGTCATATGATCATTTCTAGATCAGTTCTAGCTTTAATTTTTTTTGACATTCCACACTGATCGGCATAGTCAGGTCACCGTTTTACAGCCCCACCCACAGTACACAGGGTTCTAATTGCTCCACATGTTTCGTCACCAATGCTTTTTCCCTGCTGCTGTGGTAGCTTTTTAAATAGTAGCCCTCCTAACGAGTGTGCGCTGGTATCTCACTGTGGCTTGGCTTTGCATTTCTCTGATGGTTAATGGTATTGGAAATCTTTTCGTATGCCTGCTCACATTTGTATATCATCTTTGTAGAAATGTCTATGCACGTTCTCTGTCTATTTGTTGTTTTGGCTTTTAAAGTGTGATAACACATTTACGGGGGACTTGTAAATACAGAACAAAGTTACATATAGTTCCACCGGATATTACAGTTTTAAGCAGAAATAATTTTAACTAAAAACTTTAGTTGGACTGTCGATATCAAACTCTCAAAAATGAATAGTCCATTTTTTAAACTGGATGATTTGGGACTTCCATGGTGGTCCATTGGCTAAGAATTCATCTTCCAGTTGGGGAGACAAAGGTTTAAACTCTGGTTGGGGAACTGAGCCCGCACGCCACAGCTAGAGAGCCCACACACTCCTGAGCCCACGCACCACAACTAGAGAGACGCCCACGCACAGCAATGAAGATCCCGCGTGGAGCAACTACGGCCCGACACAGTCCGAAATACATATTTTCCTATAAAACGGGATGATCTGATTTCTGTTGTTGTTAAATTGTGGGAGTTCTTATATGTTCCATATATGAAGCCCTTGTAAGATATATGATTTGCAAATACCGTCTCTCGTTCCGTACACTACTGTCTTACTTTGTTGACTGTGTCCGTTGATGCACGATAGAGTATACGTTCAACGTAGTCCCCTTTGCCCAGTTTTGCTTTTGCTCTTGGTTGCCTGTGCCTTTGATGTCGTCTCCAATAGATCACTGCCAAGTCCAAGGTTATAAATCTTTCCCCCTATGTCTTCTTCTAGGACTTTTGTAGTTTTAGGTGTTAGGGTTAGGTTTTTAATCCTTTTTGAGTTAATTTTTGTACATGCTGTAAAATAAGGGTGTGACTGGTGATAGAAGCAAGGTCCGATGCTGTAAAGAGCAATATTGCATAGGAATCTGGAATGTCAGGTCCACGAATCAAGGGAAATGGGAAGTGGTCAAACAGGAGATGGCAAGGGTGGATGCAGACATTTTAGGAATCGGTGAACTAAGATGGACTGCAACGGGGGAATTTAACTCAGACGACCATTATATCTACTACTGTGGGAAAGACTCCCTTATAAGAAATGGAGCAGCCCTCATAGTCAACAGAAGAGTCCAATATGCAGTACTTGGATGCAGTCTCAAAAACGACAGAATGATCTCTGTTCGTCTCCAAGGCAAACCATTCAATATCACAGTAATCCAGGTCTACACTCCAACCAGTAATGCTGAAGAAGCTGAAATTGAATGGTTCTATGAAGACCTACAAGACCTTTTAGAACTAACACCCAAAAAAGATGTCTTTTTCATCATAGGGGACTGAAATGAAAAAGTAGGAAGTCAAGAAACACCTGGAGTAACAGGCAAATTTGGCCTTGGAATATGGAATGAGGCAGGGCAAGGCCAATAGAGACCAGCCAAGATAATGCACTGGTCATAGCAAACACCATCTTCCAACAACACAAGAAAAGACTCTACACATGGACATCACCAGACGGTCAATGCTGAAATCAGATTGATTATATCCTTTGCAGCCAAAGATGAAGAAGCTCTATACAGTCAGCAGAAACAAGACCAGCAGCTGACTATGGCTCAGATCATGAACTCCTTCTTGCCAAATTCAGACTTAAATTGAAGAAAGTATGGAAAACCACTAGACCATTCAGGTATGGCCTAAATCAAATCCCTTATGATTATACAACGGAAATGAAAAGTAGATTTAAGGGACTAGATCCGATAGACAGAGAGCCTGATGAACTATGGACGGAGGTTTGTAACATTATACAGGAGACAGGGATCAAGACCATCCCCATGGAAAAGAAATGCAAAAAAGCAAAATGGCTGTCTGGGGAGGCCTTACAAATAGCTGTGAAAAGAAGAGAGGCAAAAAGCAAAGGAGAAAAGGAAAGATATAAGCATCTGAATGCAAGTTCCAAAGAATAGCAAGGAGAGATAAGAAAACCTTCTTCAGTGATCAATGCAAAGAAATAGAGGAAAAGAACAGAATGGGAAAGACTAGAGATCTCTTCAAGAAAATCAGAGACACCAAGGGAACATTTGATGCAAAGATGGGCTCGAAAGAACAGAAATGGTCTGGACCTAACAGAAGCAGAAGATATAAAGAAGAGGTGGCAAGAATACACAGAAGAACTGTACAAAAAAGATCTTCATGACCTAGATAATCACGTTGCTGTGATCACTCTCCTAGAGCCAGACATCCTGGAATGTGAAGTAAAGTGGGGCTTGGGAGGCATCACTATGAACAAAGCTAGTGGAGGTGACGGAATTCCAGTTGAGCTGTTTCAAATCCTGAAAGATGATGCTGTGAAAGTGGGGCACTCAATATGCCTACAAATTTGGAAAACTCAGCAGTGGCCACAGGACTGGAAAAGGCCAGGTTTCATTCCAATCCCAAAGAAAGGCAATGCCAAAGAATGCTCAAACTACTGCACAATTGCACTCATCTCACACACTAGTAAAGTAATGCTCAAAATTCTCCAAGCCAGGCTTCAGCCATATGTGAACCGTGAACTTTCAGATGTTCAAGCTGGTTTTAGAAAAGGCAGAGGAATCAGAGATCAAATTGTCAACATCTGCTGGATCATGGAAAAAAGCAAGAGAGTTCCAGAAAAACACCTTTTTCTGCTTGACTGACTATGCAAAGCCTTTAATTGTGTGGATCACAATAAACTGTGGAAAATTCTGAAAGAAATGGGAATACCAGACTTCCTGACCTGCCTCTTGAGAAATCTGTATGCAGGTCAGGAAGCAACAGTTAGAACTGGACATGGAGCAACAGACTGGTTCCAAATAGGAAAAGGAGTACATCAAGGCTGTATGATGTCACCCTGCTTATTTAACTTCTATGCAGAGTACATCATGAGAAATGCTGGACTGGAAGAAACACAAGCTGGAATCACGATTGCCAGGAGAAATATCAATCACCTCAGATATGCAAATGACACCACCCTCATGGCAGAAAACAAAGAACTAAAAAGCCTCCTGATGAAAGTGAAAGAGGAGAGTGAAAAAGTTGGCTTAAAGCTCAACATTCAGAAAACTAAGATCATGGCATTGGTTCCCATCACTTCATGGCAAATAGATGAGGAAACAGTGGAAACAGTGGCTGACTTTATTTTGGGGGCTCCAAAATCACTGCAGATGGTGACTGCAGCCATGAAATTAAAAGATGCCTAATCCTTAGAAGGAAAGTTATTACCAACCCAGACAGCATATTGAAAAGCAGAGACATTACTTTGCCAACAAAGGTCTGTCTAGTCCAGGCTATGGTTTTTCCTGTGGTCATGTATGGATGTGAGAGTTGGACTGTGAAGAAAGCTGAGCACCAAAGAATTGATGCTTTTGAACTCTGGTGTTGGAGAAGACTCTTGAGAGTCCCTTGGACTGCAAGGAGATCCAACCAGTCCATTCTGAAGGAAATCAGTCCTAACTATTCATTGGAAGGACTTATGCTAAAGCTGAAGCTCCAATACTTTGGCCACCTGATGCGAAGAGCTGACTCATTGGAAAAGACCCTGATGCTGGGAAAGATTGAGGACAGGAGGAGAAAGGGACAAGAGAGGATGAAATGGTGGGATGGCATCACCGACTCCATGGAGATGAGTTTGAATAGACTCCAGGAGTTGGTGATGGACAGGGAGGCCTGGCATGCTGTGGTCCATGGGGTAGTGAAGAGTTGGATGCAACAAGCAACAGAACTGAACTGAAGGGTCTATCTTCACTCTTTTGCATGTGGACATTCTCAACATCATCCATTTAGAAGAATTTTTCTTGTCCCATTTGGGTGATCTTGCGACCTTTGTTCAAGATCACTTTGTTTCTGGGGTCTCTTGTCTTTTGCACTGATCCGTTTATCTGTCTTCGTACCAGCACCATGCTGTTCCAATTACTGTAGCTTTGTAATATGTTTTGAAATCAGGAAGTGCAAGTCCTACAACTTGGTTCTTCTTTTTCCCAACATTATCTTTTGCTATTTGAATTTAGATTCCACATGAATTCTTAGATGTTTTTTTCTCACTTCCACACACACAAAAATATCCATTGGGATTTTTGTTGTGATTGTGTTGAATCTGTAGATTGCTTTAGGTAGTACTGACATCCGAACAATATATTCTCCTAATGCATGAATCTGGCTCTCTTTCCACTTACAAATGTGTCATTTTTAGTTTATTTCAGCAGTGTTTTGCAGTTTTCCGTTTGCATGTCTTTCACTTCCTTTGTTAGGCTAACAAATAGGATTTTTTGATAATGTATAATGCAATGTGTCAACATTTGGAATATACGCATAACTCAAGTCATTTTCCAAATGACAAATGCATAATGTTACAAAATCATAAAGAGCTAAATGATCCAGTCAGGATGCAAAATAGACAAATAGGGCTTTTGTAACAGAAAAGGTCATTCATAAGGCTTTAGGTTCCACAATGCCACTAACATTTAAAACCCCACTTGCCAAAGAAGAATACCCACAATTATTTGAAAAAACCATTACAATGTCTCTCCCTCTTCCAATCACATATCTGCGGTAAGCCAGGTTTTCTTCAAAATGCAAAACAGACAATCTATCACCACAGACTGAATGCAGAATCAGATGTGAAGATCCATCTGTCTTCCTAAGTTCAGAACTAAGAGATTTGCAAAAATGTAAAATAATGCTATTTTTACTTATTTTCTTTGTTTTAAAAACATGTTTCATTAAAATAATGTTATTTATGTTAACATGTACTAAACTTATCATTGTGATTTTTAAGGGAAGTAATTCATATTTTCAAATTTTCTCAGTTTTTTATTTTTATTACAGTATCAGTAGATACTGCCCACATAAACAAAAGTTCTTTGGGGTCCTCAATGGCTTTTAAGAGTGTAAAGGAACTGCTGATATAAGGCAAATAGAGAATGTGAATAATCTATAAATGCACAGTTAAAAATCACAACTAAAACTGAATTATACACTTGAAATTGTTAACGGTTCACTTTATGTTATATGAATTTTACCCCAATAAAAAAATGTAACCACTTAAACAAAACATACACACACTCAATGATCAAAAATAAAACAGACACAGAAAACAAAAATGATAACATTGACTACATAATACAAAATATTTAAGGTTTGATCAGAAAAAAATAATTTTAAAATCATGACAGAATTAAAAGAAAACTATCTTATCAATTGGAGAAGGCAATGGCAACCCACGCTAGTACTCTTGCCTGGAAAATCCCACGGCAGAGAAGCCTGGTAGACTGTCGTCCATGGGGTCGCTAGAAGCTGGACACGACTGAGCAACTTCACTTTCACTTTTCACTTTCATGCATTGGAGAAGGAAATGGCAACCCACTCCAGTGTTCTCGCCTGGAGAATCCCAGGGAGGGGGAGCCTCGTGAGCTGCCATCTATGGGGTCGCACAGAGTCAGATACGACTGAAGCAACTTAACAGCAACAGCATCTTATCAATACATCTGTATATTGAAACTTATATTAGCTAAACTTGCAGGAAAAAAGAAAATGACTAAAAAGATATTGTTTGGAAACTCCACATGTGGTCACCCTTGGGAACCTGCCCATGTCAAGCAGCGATGAGGGGGTGCCAAGGACCCTTTGCTAATCTTGATGGCTTGTCTCAAAGAATTTGTTTTCATGGCAGTGGCACCCCATTCCAGTACTCTTGCCTGGAAAATCCCATGGGCGGAGGAGCCTGGTGGGCTGCAGTCCATAGGGTCACTAAGAGTCGGACACGACTGAGCAACTTCACTTTCACTTTCATGCACTGGAGAAGGAAATGACAACCCACTCCAGTGTTCTTGTCTGGAGAATCCCAGGGATGGCAGAGCCCAGTGGGCTGTCATCTATGGGGTCGCACAGAGTCGGACACGACTGACTCGACTTAGCAGCAGCAGCATAGAAAACAAAAGTTCTCTAAGATTAGGTCACAAATCCGCAGCCGCCTACACACAAGAAACACAGACTTGAGAATTCAGGAGGGGAAGGAGAGAGCAGGACAACTGCAACACATGATTAGTGCGTGTAAAACAGCCGGCCCGTGGGCACTTGCTGTCTGACGCAGAGAGCGCAAAGCCAGCGCTCTGTGACGGCCTGCAGGGGTGGGATGGGGCGGGAGGCAGAGGGAGGTTCAGGAGGGAGGGGACGTGAGTATCCCCGTGGCTGGCCCACGCTGATGTGTGGCAGAAGCCAACACAATGTTGTAAAGCAACTGTCCTCCACTTAGAAACAAATAATCTGTTAAAACGAAGATACATGCACCCCAAAGCGCATAGCAACACTATTCACATCAGCCAAGACAAAGAAGCAACCTAAATGTCTGACAGATGAATGAATGAAGGTGTGGTGTTTATATGCAACAGAACAGTAGCCGTAAAAAGTGAAGCAAAGCCATTTGCAGCCACAGGGATGGACCTAGCGATTACCATCCTGAGTGAAGTAAGCCAAAAAGAGAAAAATAAGCATGATGTAAGGTCCTTACATGTGGAATCTACACCGTGGCACAAATGTACTATTCTACAATCAGAAACAGACTCAGAGCCGCAGAGAACAGATCTGTGGTTTCCAAGGAGGGTGGGGGTGAGGGAGGGAGACATGTTGCCCAAAGTTTGGCGCCCTGTCCACCGACGCCAAAGAGAAACATGGGGACAGAGTCTGGAGGAAATAGGAAAGAACAGCTTTATTATTTTTGCCAGGCAAAAGGGAAATACAGCAGGCTAGAGCCTCAGGAAACGGGCCCCCTTCTCTCGGGGATAGGGAGAGGTTATATATCCTCCTGAAGGTCTTGCTTTTTGTTTTCTCCTTCTGCAAACTTTCAAACAGCCACAGCTGGCATCAGGCAACTCAGCAGCCGGGTCTGGTGTTGCTGAAGTTAGCGGCCCCTGACCTTCTTTCTGAAATGCAGGGTGCCACGGGGGAGTGTGGGAGGAGAGTGTAACCTATATGGAGTGTATGTAACCTATATGCAGTGCAACCTACTGCAGAGTGTAACCTATATGGAGTCAGAGAGTAATCAGCTCCGCAAAGGGCCAGCCCAGCTACAAGTGTTTGTCAGCTCACGGGCTGAGATCAGTCACTTCAGTCGTGTCCGACTCTCTGTGACCCCGTGGACCGTAACCCAACAGGCTCCTCTGTCCATGGGATTCTCCAGGTGTGAATACTGGAGTGGGTTGCCATGCCCTTCTCCAGGGAATCTTCCCGACCCAGGGGTCAAACCAGGTGCCCCTCATTGCAGTGGATTCTTTACCATCTGAGCCACCAGGGAAGCCCATATGAATATATACTTGTATGTATTACATATATGTATATACATGTATATACATAATACATGTAAGTGTGTATAAGTGTGTATACATGCTTACATGTATACATATTGCAAACGTATATGTAGTGAAAGTCACTCAGTTCAGTTCAGTTCAGTTGCTCAGTCGTGTCCGACTCTTTGCGACCCCATGAATCGCAGCACGCCAGGCCTCCCTGTCCATCACCAACTCCCAGAGTTCACTCAGACTCATGTCCATCGAGTCCGTGACGCCATCCAGCCATCTCATCCTCTGTCGTCCCCTTCTCCTCCTGCCCCCAATCCCTCCCAGCATCACAAAGTCTTTTCTAATGAGTCAACTCTTCACATGAGGTGGCCAAAGTACTGGAGTTTCAGCTTCAGCATCATTCCTTCCAAAGAAATCCCAGGGCTGATCTCCTTCAGAATGGACTGGTTGGATCTCCTTGCAGTCCAAGGGACTCTCAAGAGTCCTCTCCAACACCACAGTTCAAAAGCATCAATTCTTCGCCGTTGAGCCTTCTTCAGTCAAGTCCAGTTGTTTGTGACCCCAAGGACCACACAGTCCATGGGATTCTCCAGGCAGGAACACTAGAATGAGTAGCCATTCCTTTCTCTAGGGGGTCTTCTCAACCCATGGATCAAACCTAGGTCTCCGGCATTGCAGGCAGATCCTTTACCACTGAGCCACCAGGGAAACCTCACCCAGGACCAGTAAGCCAAATACGGTGCCGCCACGTAACTGGAAATTAGAGAGAAAGCAAGACAAATTCAAGAAAAACCAAGGATGGAAAAAGACAAAAATTACTGAATTTAGAAAGCAAGGGAAAGGTCCAATAGATTACTATAATGACTTCTACTGTTTTGTGTGAGAAAATAGATAAATCTCTGGAAAATGTAATTCTAAAAGTAAGAAAACAAACAAAATGTATAAATTGCAAGATACTAAACAGTGGTCCCTTGGTATCCATAGGGGATGGGTTCTAGGTGCGCCCCCACCAGACACCAAAATCCACAGACACTCGAGTCCCTTGTACAGAATGGTGTGGTATTTGCACGTAACCTATGTACATCTTTTGTTGACTTTATTTTTTATGCTTTAAATCATCTCTAGATAACGAGTAACACCTAATTCATTAAATGCTATGTATATAGTTGATGACTGTGGAAATCCAAGTTATGCTTTCTGGAACTTTCTGGAATTTTTTTCCAAATATTTCTAATCTGAAGCTGGTTGAAACTATGGCTGTTGAACCTGTGGCTACAGTGGGCCAACTGTGCAGATATTCATGTTGAAGAATCCTGAGCTCCCCACGGAACGGGGCATTTTCCTGGGGAAGTATAAATTATAAAAATCCTAGACTGTCACAATGAAGAATAAGAATGCAAGGAGTGTTAAAGTTTTCCACAGGCACCTCCAAATCGTGCCAGGTTCAGATGGTTTCCAGTAACAGAGTTCCCTCTGGTGTCAGATAAATAGCTTCCGGCCGTTAGAAGCAAAGCGCCCTGGCGGGTCTTGGAACAACATGTAACCGCAGGCAGCGGGCCGGCGAGGGAGCCACAGAACAACCTCAGCTGTTGCTGGACGTGCCGCCCCCCTTTCCTCCTCCGGGCTTTGCTCCGTGGCCGGCGCGGGGCTTTGTCCCCGGGACACCGGCGCTCTGGGGCCGCCTCCAACCCTGCTGAGGGCCGGCATTGGCTGCCCGAGGAGGAGACACCTGAGTGGGGAGGACGGGCTCGGGCGGCTCCAGCATGACGTCCAGGTAGAAGGAGGCGCCTGCCTGCACAGCGGCCTGCCAGGAGGGCGCTGGGCACGGGCGCGGGACGCAGGAAGAGCGCGCTCCGGGGCCGGCCAAGAGGTCCTGCTCCTGATGGTGCCCGAGGCGGCGTCTTAACCACGGGGAGGGGTAAGGACGCCCATGGTCTTTGGGATCTTCTTTGGGATTCTTCCCCACAGTGCAAGGGAAGAAATCTCAGTCCACTGAACAAAACCAGTGTTAATAGCAACAAATGGCCCAACGAGCGGTGCTCAGCTCGAATCATCACAAGTCACGAAACTTTCAGAGCAGGAGCCCCATCAGATCAGACACTGGTCACGTGGATGGGCCCAAAGGGAAGCATTTCTGGCCCCCACCAACCCTGGCACCCATAGACGGCCCGGAAGGCAGCTGTTCAAAGCCTAGAGTGTGTCTCTGAAAACAGGGACTCTGCAGAGGACCAGCGCCCCACGGGGATGCGCAGACGCGTGCCCACCCACGGCGGGCGCAAACCAAGGAGACTCCGTTCACACTGTTCTTCTGCCATTTTCTGAAGTGGCAGCAGATGCTTTGATAAAACAGCAAGTTCCCGGACGGCTCAGATGGCAAAGAATCTGCCTGCAGTGCAGGAGACGTGGGTTCGATCCCTGGGTCAGGAAGATCCCCTGGAGAAGGGAATGGATACCCACTGCAGTATTCTTGCCTGGAGAATTCCACAGACAGAGGAGCCTGGGGAGGTCCTCTGGCTACGGCGTCCCAAAGAGTCAGACATGACTGAGCGACTAAAACTTTTCTCTTTTCACTTGATAAAACAGAACTAACAGGTGTAACGAAAGGAAAGGAGGTAGAAACAGTCTCAACTTTACCCAGAGAAACACCCAGAAAACCCAAGTGATTTTCAAAGAAAAGCATAAAAAACCTGCAATTAATGCCAGTTTAGCAAACCAGTCAGTTTCTAAATGAGTATTTTAAAGCCTCGAGTTTTCCTATGGAGTAGCAACGACCAGTTAGTGCCCATAAAAGGAAAAAAGAATCCACTCAGAATAGCAACAGATAAAAAACCAAAAAAGTTAACACCTAGAAACAGCTGCAACAAAAATATGTCCAGTCCTCGCGTCTGGTGGTCAGACAGCAAAGGTGCGCCTGCAGTGCAGGAGACCCAGGTGTGACCCCCGGGCCAGGAAGACCCCCTGGAGGAGGGCACGGCAGCCCACTCCAGTGTTCTTGTCTGGAGAATCCCATGGACAGAGGAGCCTGGGGAGGGAGGGGTCCTCTATCCATGGGTTGCAAAGAATCAGATGTGGCTGAGCGACTAACACATACACACACACACACACACACACACACACACACTCACACACACTCACACACTCACACACACACACTCACACACACACTCACACTCACACACTCACACACACACACTCACACACACACACTCACACACACAGTACTTGTAATGAAGAGAAAGCTTAGGTCCTACTGAGAAAATAATTCCGTCAGTATATGGAAGGGCATACCATCTTGATGGAAAGTCCAAACAAGATTCCCAGGTGGCACTAGAGGTAAAGAGTCCCCCTGCCAAAGCAAGAGACTAAGAGACACAGGTTGGATCCCAGGATTGGGAAGCTCCCCTGGAGGAGGGCATGGTATTCTCACTTGGAGAATTCCGTGGACATAGGTGCCTGGAGGGCTACTCTCCATAGGGTCACAGAGTCAGACATAACTGAAGTGACTTAGCATACATGCATGCCCGTTCTCCCAAAATACTTCAAATATTTGGCCCAATCCCAACTAAAGTCCTCATTAAAAAAAAAAACAACAAAACTCAGCAGCGTTGCTGTAAAATATAGCTTGAAATACTCTCAGGAGATAATTTTAAAGGAAATTTGGAAAATAAAGGAATAACTTTCCCTGCAAGATACTGAAATATTTATTTCAAGCAATAGTTACAAACATATTATGGGGCTAATACAAAGAACAAAACCAGTGGAGGAGATGGACTTCCAGCTGAGCTATTTAAAATCCTAAAAGATGGTATTGTTAAAGTGCTGCACTCAGTATGCCAGAAAATTTGGAAAACTCAGCAGTGGCCACAACTGGAAAAGGTCAGTTTTCATTCCAATCCCAAAGAAGGGCAATGCCAAAGAATGCCCAAACTACCACACAATTGCATCCATTTCACATGTTAGCAAGGTAATGCTCAAAATCCTTCAAGCTAAGCTTCAATAATACATGAGTAAGAACTTCCAGATGTACAAGTTGGATTTAGAAAAGGACTGCAAGATCAAACCAGTCCATCCTAAAGGAAATCAGTCCTGAATATTCATTGGAAGGAGTGATACTGAAGCTGAAGCTCCAATACTTTGGCCACGTGACGTGAAGAACTGACCCACTGGAAAAGACTGGGAAAGACTGGAGGCAGGAGAAGGGGATGAC
Source organism: Procapra przewalskii (assembly GCA_006410515.1). Classification (NCBI taxonomy): domain Eukaryota; kingdom Metazoa; phylum Chordata; class Mammalia; order Artiodactyla; family Bovidae; genus Procapra; species Procapra przewalskii. Next base: position 2,756,136 of record SJYF01000358.1, read on the forward strand.
AGAGGATGAAATGGTTGGATGGCATCACTGACTGGAGGGATGTGAGTCTGAGAGACAGTGAAGGACAGGGAAGCCTGGCGTGCTGCAGTCCATGGGATTGCAAAGAGTCAGACACGACTGAGCGACTGAACAACTTTCTGTTGTCACCGGCCCATGGTGACATCAGTGAAGCAACAGAGATGGACACAAAATGGTCCTTAACACATCTAAAGACTTGCACACACAAGATACACTGCTAAGCATCATTTCAGAGGATGATAAAAAGGTACTGAGACGGATTTACGGAGATGGTTGCACCACTTAGTGAAATGAACCATTGAGCTGCACCCTTGCAAAGGGCCAGTGACATGACAGGCACAGTGTGTCTCAGTGAAGCTACTCTGAAAAATCAGGGGTAAGAGGAATTCCAGGCGTAGCTCTTTTTCTGCCCCAAATCTCATGTAAATGACATAAAAAGAGAAAAATAGACAGCAGCACCAGGGAATAGGAAAGGATGAATTGGTGAATGAAAACTTCTGAGACATTTTTGAAATCCACAATATGTGTGAGACACCCTGATGCAGAAACTGGGTTGACAAGATAAGTGTGAGCAGGCAGCCCAGACATCAGAGAAATGGGTTTGGTTTCCCAGTAAGTCAGCCTCCCTTGGACTACAAGGAGATCCAACCAGTCCATCCTGAAGGAAGTCAATCCTGAATATTCACTGGAAGGACCGATGCTGAAGCTGAAGCCCCAGTACTTTGGCCACCTGATGTGAAGAGCTGACTCACTGGAATAGACCCTGATGTTGGGAAAGATTTGAAGACAAAAGGAGAAGGGGGCGACAGAGGATGAGATGGTTAGATAGAATCACCGACTGAATGGACATGAATTTGAGCAAACTCCGAGAGCTAGTGGAGGACAGGGAGCCTGGCATGCTGCAGTCCATGGGATTGTAAAAAGAGTCAGACACAACTTAGCAACTGAACAGCAGCCTCCAACCCCCCAAAGGCCCAGGACATGGTGGACAAAACTGGAAGAGAAAGCAGCCTTGGAAAGTGAGGGGGAGGGAGGCAGAGGGCTGCAGAGCTGGCTGGCCCCTCGGGCACAGGCAGGCATCAAGAACCCCAGGCTGGAAAGGCAGGACGGGCAGGTAGGAAGAATTACTCCATGCAGCCGGGTAGGGGCCCATGGCTCCCCCCACCACGAGCCACGGGCCAAATGCACAGGCAGGCCTGGCAAAGTCTCTGACACAGCCACACTGCCGCTTACACACCAGCCGGGGCAGCTTTCCTGCCACGACGGCAGAGCTGAGCAGCTGCCAGAGGCTGTAGGGCCTGCAAGGCTGAAAATATTTACAGAAAAAGTCGTCAACCCCCGGCTCAGGGAGAAAAGCACTGTGGCAGCTTCCAGGACCACTTCAGGCCACTCATCAGAGATGGATCAAAGATGCACTTATCTATAGAAAGAGTGGTTCGCAGGGCAGTCGGAGCCTCGAAATTGCATCTCCAGCGTGACCCGGTGGTCAGCTAATCCTCGATGAAACAGGATTAGTGCAGGAAACAGAGGAGAATTTGAAATTTCTAATTAGCAACCGCCGAGAGCCTCCAAAGGATATTGTGTCTGTGGAACAGGAACTGGGCATGATTTTTTAAATGGGGGATTAAAGAACAAGGAAGAGATCATTGACATTAAAAAACATGATTACTGAAACACTGGAGCTCCGAAGAAGCGGTGGAAACAGCTGAAATCCAAACTGGTGAGTTAGAGGCGAAGCCCTTAAAGCCTCCTGGGGCATAAAGAGAAGTGAGAGATGGAAATTATGAGTTAGAGGGCCTTCCCTGGCGGTCCAGTGGTTAAGATTTCACCTTCCAAAGCCGAGGATGGCAGTCTGATCCTTGATCAGGGAGCTAAGTTCTCACATGCCTGGTGGCGAAAAAAAATATATATATATATATTAAAAAAGAAACAATATTGTAACAAGTTTAATAAAGACTTTTTAAATGGTCCACATCAAAGAAAATCTTTAAAAAAAGAGAGAGGAAAAAAAAAAAGAGAGAGAGATTAAGAGTTCAGTTGAGAGTTGGGCAATGTAGATGAAGAGAAGCAATTTCACCCCAGAGGGGTCCAGGGAGGAGAAAGGGGAAACATGACGAAAGAAATAAGAGAAGAAAATTCCCTCTGAGATGAGAAAGGCCTGAGCTGTCAGCCCACGGGCGGGCGTACGAAGAAGGAATTCGTGGAAGAATGGTGCATTTCATGTATATTCACAAATCCTGTGAGATGTGCGGCTCCAAGGATTAGAAAGACCTTGACGATTCCAGAGTATAAGAAAAACAGATTGCCTATAACAAGAAAAACCGCTCCCACTGGTCATTGTCATCCGTTCAGCTCAGTTCAGTCGCTCAGTCATGTCCGACTCTTTGTGACCCCATGGACTGCAGCACGCCAGGCCTCCCTGTCCATCACCAACTCCTGGAGCTTACTCAAACTCATGTCCATTGAGTCGGTGATGCCATCCAACCATTTCATCCTGTCGTCCCCCTCTCCTCCTGCCCTCAATCTTTCCCAGCATCAGGGTCTTTTCCAACAAGTCAGTTCTTCACATTAGCTGGCCAAAGTATTGCAGTTTCAGCTTCAACATCAGTCTTTCCAGTGAACACCCAGGACTGATCTCCTTTAGAATGGACTGGTTGGATCTCCTTGCAGTCCAAGGGACTCTCAAGAGTTTTCTCCAACACCACAGTTCAAAAGCATCAATTCTTCAGTGCTCAGCTATCTTAATAGTCCAACTCTCACATCCATACACGATCACTGGAAAAACCATAGCCTTGACTATCCCAACCTTTGTTGGCAAAGTAATGTCTCTGCTTTTAAATATGCTGTCTAAGTTAGCCATAACTTGTCATCTGCAATAGCTGTAAAGTTTCAAAGAGACAGGATTTCAAATCTCAAATTCCACACCCAGACAAAATGTAGTTCCATTGTGTAGGGACCTCATTTTCAGGGACTCAGAGAGTATATCGCACGCTGTCCCCCTGGAAAAAAGAATAATCACGGCATAGCATCCAGTACAAGAAGAGAAAAAGACAAGGGTGGCACTGGGGTACAAGAAACAAGGGTGAGCAGACAATTAAGACAGAAGTTATGTCCAAATAATTGCTGAGAAAATGAGGTTTGATGCCATTGTTAGAAAATAATTCCCCAAATAGAAGGCTCGTAACGTTCCTAAAGTAACTGCCATAATGTGAAAGAAAATTAATAACATTCTGGAGCTCAAAGTTCTGAGTGATTGCAATAAAATTGTGCCAAATGTCTTGTCACATCCAAGTGGTGATTTATGGCTACTGATGACCTGTTAGAGTTGGTAGAAATACATGTTAATGTTTTATTGATTAGGATACTTTGGGTTGCATGGAGCAGAAACCCAGTTTAACCCAGCTCGAAAACCACGACTCTATTGTGAGGACTCCAGGATGTCTCTCAGGACCCAAGAAGAAGACTCAGGGTGGAGCTCAGAACAGAAGGCACTGGAAATTCACACACGTGCCTTGCCCGCTTACACCTCCCCACCTCCACCCAAGCATCCTCCCCTGGCCGGAGCACCCCTCCCTCTGAGCAGATGGGTCTCCTCTGCCCCCTGACCCGCGAGGGCAGGGCACTTCTCTGAGAACTCCCGCACTTGGCGTCTTCCTCCATGGGCACGCCATGCAACGCCAAGTTCATCTTCCCAGTTCCGGCTCCAAAACCTCTGCGGAAGACTCTCACTGGCAGAGCTCCACTCAAGCACCCACCCCAGAATCAAGACTCAGGGGCCCCAGGGCAAGATCACGTGTTTCCAGGGCCGGTTCAGACGCGTAAGGACGTCAAGGAGGGACGTCGTGTGTACGTGTGTGTGTGTGTGTGTGTGTGTGTGTGTGGCTCTGCTACCTCAAGGACTGCAGCCCTCTAGGCTAGTCTGTTCGTAGAATTTTCCAGGCAAGAATAATGGAGTGGCTTGCCATTTCTCTCTCCAGGGGATCTTCCTGACCCAGGGATCGAACCTTCGTCTTCTGCGACCCCTGCACTGGTAGGGGCATTCTTTACCACTGAGCCACCCAGTAAGCCCAAGAAGGGGAGTTGCATCCTTGGAAAGGGGGGCTGGGGCCCACCACCATCCGTCCCTGGGCTGCCTGGCTCAACCCCTCACTTCCACGCCCCACCTCTTCACTCCAGTGAAAGCTCCGCCCACTAGAATGTGATCAGAAATCAGATCCAGGAATTGGGGACATTCAGGTCCCCGGGCTTCCCTAGTGCCTCAGACAATAAAGAATCTGCCTGCAATGCGACAGACCCACGCTCTCACCCTGGATTGAGAAGATTCCCTGGAGAAGGGAACAGAGGAGCCTGGGGGGCCACAGTCCATGGCGTTGCAAAGAGTCAGACACGCGTGAGCAACTAACACTCACTTTCAGGTCCCCGGGCAGCGGCAGGAAGGGGCAGACTAGGCGGGGCCTCGAGTCCCACCTGGTGCCTACCTGTCCCACCTGGTGCCCGGCTCCTCGGGCCAGAACCAGAATAGGCATCGTCAGCCCCAGTGGAGGCCAGGGTGCGGCGGCGAGTGGACCGGACATTGCTGTACCTCCAGCGCACGAGAGAGAGACCCCAACTCCGACTTCTCGAGAAATCTTGTGGCTTTTAAGCAAGGCCCCAGATCCTCGGGCATCCAAGTCAACGGGGACACACATGTATTTGAAGATCTTGGCATTTACACCAGCAACACACACCGTGTCTCCAGGGCAGAAGAGGGTCTCCTCACTCCCTGGGGGGCGGGCAGAGTCAGGCTGCGGTTGGAGGCTGTGATGACTCCATATGTACCCCTGTTCACCAACTGTTCCTTCCACTTGGGACAGGCTTTCTCGGAAGTAACACCATGACTCCTAGACTTTGGCTACCTGCTGCTGCATAAACACACCACTCAAACTTCGTGACTTCAGCAATGACCGTTTTATTGTGTCCATTCTCCTGTTAGATGGACTCTGAGGGCAGTTACCCTGTGGGGAGGGGCTGGAGACCACCACCAGGACTTAGCAGGTGTGGAAGGGGAGGGGATCATGGCCTCTGTCCCCAACACAGGACATCCACACCAGGTGCCCAGGCAGTCCAGCGCCCCGTCCCTGAACCTCCCCCGAGTCCTGACGTCCAGTTCCTGCCCCTCTGTCCCCCTGCTTCGTGACCCCCTGCCTCCCTCCTCTGCCCCCAGGTTTCTGAGAGTTCCTGAACGCACAAGGGAGCACTCTACCTCTCCCTGCACGAACTGACCACTTAGGGACCATTTCAGCAGGCGAGACGGTGCAGGATGAGTCCAGCAGAGGGTCCCGGCTGCCCCCGCCAGGCCACGGCGCTGGGCGGATCCCAGGACCCCGCCTGGCCCCTCCATGAACAGCCCCTCTCCAGGAAGGAAACCCCATCCCCTCGAACTCAGCCAGAGGACGCGAGGCAGCCGGGCCGTCGGCAGAGGGAGGGCTGAGCGGCTGCAGCGTCCGATTCATCTAATGGGGCGTCCAGGTGATCTCGGAGGTGGGGTGAGGAGGCATTTGGAAAGCATGGCGATAAATACATTAAATCACGCAGAACAAACAGAAGCAGTGACTGCGCTGATAAACGCTTAAGCACTGAAACTCTCCAGACTGGGGCAGGGAGGAAGCCACAGTGGGGCTGCAGGCGAGGGTGGGGCCTCTTGCTCCAGCTTTCTGAGACAGGCGGGGTGGACCCTTGGAGAGACCTCATTGCCTTTTGTTTTTCAAACAATCTGACAGGTAAGGGCTGCTGGTTTCCTATCAGGCCGCCGTCTATTTCTCCCGCCCTGTGGTGGCACCAACTTGGGGACGGATCTGTCTGGAGGTGGCCCTTCAAAGACGGGGCGGGGAGGCAGGAGGCCAGGCTCACATCCCCAGACTGGAGAACTTGGCGCCCTCTCCCCATTAGCCACCAGCCCCCTCGTTTCTCTGGTTTCAGGAGCCGCCCTGTGGACAAGACTCAGCCCTGATTCTCTTTTCGCGTCTTCAAGAGGGTAACACTGAGGCCCAGCCAGGCTGGGAGGGAGACCAGGGCCCTACAGAGTGGTTCCCGGGAGGACAGCTCTCACTCTGGGCCCGGCTCAGATGCCTTCCCCAGAGGTGACCTCCAGCTCCCTGGGCAATGGAAGGCAGGCCTGTGTCCCAGGGAAGGCGTGTGTGGGAGTGGCCGGGCACAGGATTAACTCATCAATAGCTGTGAAAAGAGAGGCGAAAAGCAAAGGAGAAAAGCAAAGATACAAGCATCTGAATGCAGAGTTCCAGAGAATAGCAAGAAGAGATAAGAAAGCCTTCTTCAGCGATCAATGCAAAGAAACAGAGGAAAACAACAGAATGGGAAAGACTAGAGATCTCTTCAAGAAAATTGGAGATACCAAGGGAACATTTCATGCAAAGATGGGCTCGATAAAGGACAGAAATGGTATGGACCTAACAGAAGCAGAAGATATTAAGAAGAGGTGGCAAGAATACACAGAAAACTGTACAAAAAAGATCTTCACGACCCAGATAATCACTATGGTGTGATCACTCATCTAGAGCCAGACATCTTGGAATGTGAAGTCAAGTGAGCCTTAGAAAACATCACTACGAACAAAGCTAGTGGAGGTGATGGAATTCCAGTGGAGC
>SJYF01000358.1:2774786-2787097 GCA_006410515.1 Procapra przewalskii
GGGCCCTGCTGTAAGGTCCCACTCTCTGCAAAGAGGCCCCTGACCCTGGATGAGCCCCCAGGGCGGCCATATCAGCTTGCCGGATGAGCCCCTCTGTCCGCTTCATTCATGCCTGGGGGCTGAAAGCAGACAGAGACCCAGGGCGCCGAGGCCCCTCAGGCCTCAGCTCAGGGCTTGAGGCAGGGTGTGCGTGAGCCAAGAGGACCAGAAGGAGCTAGAACCCGGGGACCGGGGGTGAAGGGGGCGGGCTGTGCCATGCCTGCACTCTAGCTGCACCCAGTCACCGAGCCTTTGGTCAGAAGGCAAGGAAGATGCCCACCACCCTCCCACAGGGCCCAGGGCGCCCCGAGGGCAGAAGGGTGGGGGGTAGGAGGGCGCATCCTCACCCTTCCAGGGTAATCATTACCCTGGAATCTTGAACCGCACGTCTTTCTTAGGTTTCCAAATAAATTACTGCATTATGACACTTTAAGTTGACAAGTAAATCTTATTATAAGATGTAACGACACCATAAAAGACATCTTATTCATTCCTCTAGTCCTCTCATCCGCTGACACTTCATTACAGCTCCCGCGACGTGGAGAGCTAACACATTAATTTGGCAAATCAATGGAAACCTTTCACGAGCAGTTTCCCAGCTCTGGCCTGGCAGCCCCAGGGAGCACGCAGGGCAGGGACCCTCAGCCTGGGGTGGGGGTCCAACTCAGGGGGCCAGGGACTTGGCTTCTCCAATAGCTGGGACCCTCTGCGAGAAAACCCAGAGGTGGGGAGGAGAGCCGCCCACTCCCAGGCCCGGGACACATCCCCCGGGTCACACCCACCTACCACCCCAGGCGCCTTCCACCTCCACTAATGCTGTGACCTTGAGTAAGTCTCCGGCCCCCTCCCCCACCATCCTGGGCCTCAGTTTCCGTCTGTAACAGGGGCAGAGGAGTTGGCATAAGGGAGCCAAGCTGCCACTCCCCTGCCTGCCCTGGGGCCTGGGAAAGATGAGCCAGGGGATGCTGGCCTGCTGGTCCCAAGGACCCTGTCTGGATAAACAGAAGTGGCCAGGGAGGCCCCAACAGGCGTGGACAGGACGCTTTGCCAGGACCCCAGAGGGTGAGGCTCAGGGACACTGGGGAGCCGGTCCCCCCCCAGCTCCTGGGACTCTTCCCCCGCTCCCCTCTTCCTCTGCTTCCCAGGTCCCTGCTGGCCTCCACCATCTCCATCGTGGAAAAGCACGTGTGGACCCTGAAATGTCACGCCCAGAATACATGGGGGCCCTTCTCATCCCCCGCCGGACACACCCGTCCCGGGCCAACAGGGCGCCCTCCTCTCGCTGCCCCCCATCCTCTGAAACCGGGAATGGATGCGGTTCCTGCATCTTCACACCTGCCTCTAATTAGGAAGTTTTGCTGCTTAGAACAGCTCAAACGGAAGTTGTGGTTTTTGAAGCTGATCATGTTTCCCTTCTTCCCCCAGCATTAGCAAAATGCCAGACATTTCTAAGCAAATTTTTTGGAATAAAAGCAGGAAATGGTCTTCAGAGTTGCAAGGAGAGAACAGGGAATGAGCCCAGAGATGGGCAGGTGTGCCCACCATGCTACGTCACACCCACCGCCACGCCACGCCCACCACACCACACCCATCACCGTGCCACGCCCACCACCACGCGCTCACGTCCCCTTGAAGTGACCGGAGCACACCTGGGCACCATCCTGGCTCCCCGTGGCCGGGAGCATGGTCACCCCTGGGAGACCCTGGCTGGGGCTTGGGGCCGGGTCGGGGGCCTCCTGTGGTGGCGGAAGGCTCTGCTCCTGCCGCTTCTTCCAGCTGACACCGGGGCTCCATCCTAGGAGGCCGTCTGGGCCTGGGGCCGCTCCTTGCCAGGAGGAGGGCACAGAGGTGGCGGGTCCTCCGCTATCACCTGAGGCCAGTGTGGGGGCCAGTGCCATGTGGGACGTCTGGAGGGGGAAGAGGGGTCCCCAGGGATGGGGATGGAGCTGTGCACAGAGGCCTTGACAGTGGACCTTCAGACAGAAGGATTTCTCATCCAGAGAAGGGCCTTCTGTACAGAGGGAGGGTCCCAGCAAAGGCGGAAGACGCCCGGCCAAGCTGGGGCCAGGAGAGGAGCTTCAGGCGGGCTCCCCCATGCAGGAAGAGCATGGGGGTCACCAGCCCTGAGACCCGGAAGGTGTTGTTCTCAAGGAGGCGGAGCAACCGCAGTCAAGGGTCCCAGAAAGCCTCGGCCCAGGGCCCCAGGGTCCTCACGGAAGCCGGGGCTTCTACCCCGGAGCTCGGGGTGCTGCCCTCTGTGGTCATGGCCCTGTGGGCACGCTCCTGGCAGGGACTCAGGCTCCCCCAGCCCTGTCCACGGCTGTCCCCCCCCAACCCCCTGCTCTGCCTACTGCTTCTCTGCAGAGCTCACAGGGTCATCTTTGGGCTCACAAAATTAAATATCTGAAAGATGTTAAGAACTTATCTTGGTTTCTATGGCAACGGGAGAATAATTCACATTTCCCAGGCAAACTGAAGAACAGATTTTTCTTTGCATTGTGGGTGGCCAATTATTTTTAATAGCCGGGTCAGGGCGGCTGTCCCTGGGTCCCTATCCCCATTAGCATCCCCAGACGGCTGCGCAGGCCGGGTGAGGACAGTGGCCCAAGAAAGGTAATTAAGAGACTCCAGCCTGCAGAGCGGGGCAGGGACCAGCTTCCCACCCCTTGTCACCCGGGAGAACAAGGCCAGGCTGTGGCCATCTCTGCCCTGCAGCCTGGGCCCCACGGGGACGGCCAAGGAGGGTCACTGCTGGGGAGGAGTGGGCTTGAGGGGGTCTCCCGGGGCTCAGACGTCACCGTCCTCACTCACTGGGTGAGCTGGGACAGCCTTTCTGCCCTCTGACCCTCAGGTGCCAGCCCGCAGAGTGGGCTCCTAGTCCCTGCCAGTGGGGTCGCTGTGTGGCTGTCTGGGGTCGCTGTGTGGCTGGGTGTCTGGAGTCCGGGCCCAGGGCCCCAGGCTATGTTCTTTTTGTTGTTTAGTCGCTAAGTTGTGTCTGACCCTTTTCGAGCCCATGGACTGCAGCACACCCGCCTTCCCTGTCCTTCACTGTCTCCTGGAGCTTGCTCAGACTCATGTGCATCGAGTCGGTGATGCCATCCAACCATCTCATCCTCTGTCTCCCCCTCTCCTGCCCTCAATCTTTCCCAGCATCAGGGTCTTTTCCAATGAGTCAGGTCTTCGCATCAGGTGGCCAAAGTATTGGTGCTTCAGCTTCTGCATCAGTGCTTCCAAAGAATATTCAGGGTTGGTTTCCTTTAGGACGGTCTGGTTTCATCTCCTTGCAGTCCAAGAGTCTTCTTCAGCCCCACGGTTCAAAAGCACAGGCTACAGGGCCCTGGCAAGTCCCATGGCCTCTCCAGAGGCCCCAAACATTGTCATTCATCCACTCCTGAAATATTATCAAGGGCCAATCAGAGGCCTGCTGGGGACCACCCAGCGCTCCTGAACAGTGATGGTGGTGGAGGTATAGCCGAGGTTCTGGAGGAACCAAGCAGCGGGTGGGGAGAGAGGCGACCGGGTCCAGGTCCTGGCTCTCGTGACCATAGGAGCCGCGACCCCACCCCTCCACTGTGCTGCCCCCAACTAACGTCCAGACAGACAGGCACCCGCAGGCCTGGGCGCCGCTGGGGCGGCCACCGTCCTCCCCACTGACTTGCTGCATCCACCCCCTCCATGCCTTGGAGCCAGGAGGCCCGCCCCCGCCTCCCCAGTCTCCTTGGTTCTCTGCGTCCATCGCTGATGTTTTCCGTCTCAGTCTGAGCTGGTCTCCCCTGGAAACCTCTCTCCTCCCCCTTCCTCCATCCTGTCTTCCCCGGCTCCTGATTTCTGAGCAGGCGGAGGTCTGCATAGCCGTTTCCCCACCTCCATCCAAGAGGAGGCCGTGGTCTCCTGGCAGTGAGCCCCTCTCCCTTTCTGTTTATTTTTAAGATAAATCTACTCACAGTTTGGGTCACTGAACACAAAGACCCTGATCACAGCCTGTAATTTACCCGGACACTCCGAGGTCCACATTTTCTTCCATGACACCCGAATCCGGTTCAAAACCACGTGAACGTGGGGCAGCCCAGTGCTAACGAGTTCCAGATAAAAGCTGAACTATAAACGCCAAGGCACGTGGAGGGGCCTAGGTCCCTGTGAACTCTCAGCCTTCAGTCTGAATGGAAAAAAAATAACCAAAACGTTTAAAGCAGCAAACAGGCCGGTCTGTGGCTGCTTCCTGGCCTGGATCCCCTGGCCTCATCCCTGCTGGGTGTGGGCCACGGGTCAGGTTGTAGCCGTAGCAGCTCCTGGGGGCCCAGGCCCCGCTATCAGGAGACCCCAGGACCTCCTCTGTTAAAGCCCCACTGGGGGCCTTTTCAGGTCCTCGGAGATACAGAGCTCCTGCCCAGGCCTTGGAAGCAAAAAGCCAGCCCCCCACCTGTGAAAGCGTGGGCTGACCTGGCACTGTCTGAGGCCGGCCAGGTGCGACCAAGGCTTCCAGCCCCCACCCGGGCTGCGTCTGGAGCCCCCTCCTCAGGCGTTATTTTGCTAAACTCCGATCACTGGGGTTTAGTAGAACAGGCCGTAAAGCCACCTGGCGTGCTGCCTTTGGAAAGGGAGCTGAGTGGTTGATCGCCCGTTCAAGGTATTCAGTCAGTATTGTCCTGCTTGGCTGTCGTTTCCTTCCTGAGTCAATTTTTGCAATTTGTATTTTTTATTAAAATTCTCTGTTTCATCCAGGTTTTCAAGTTCATAGGGTCAAGGCTGTCATAGGACGCACTTTTTTTTTTTAAATTTCCGTGTTTATTTGCTTCCTTCCGGCTGCTGTGCCCCAGCTTCCTCTAGGATTGGCGAGCAGGGCGCCAATCTCCAGCCACAGTGCTCAGGGCTCAGGACTGGCGGCACGCGGGCTTAGCTGCCCCTCGGCACGTGGGAGGCTCTTCCCGGACCAGAGACTGGACCTGTGTCCCCTGCACTGCCAGGCAGACTTTTAACCTCTGGACCACAAGGGAAGTCCCGAATGTTTTAATTAATAGATTGGAGGTTTTAGAGAGGCTTTTGAGTCACAGAAAAATTCAGAGGGAAGTACAGAGATTCCCCATGAACCCCCTCCTCCCACATAGGTAGGGTCCCTCTACCGGGAGCCAGAGTGAGGAACTCCGCCCATGGCAAAGGTCATGAGGATGGAGGCTTCGGCGTACGCAAAGGCGTGATCAAGCCTCAGGAAACCCCCTGTTCCCGAGCATCTACCCCCAAAACCAGAGTCTGTTTTATGCTCTCACCTACACCTCTGACTTTACAGGGGGTCTCTCCCCATCACCATTTTTCTCGGAGAAGGAGTTAACTTGCAGCTCCAGTTAATAAAAATTCCTGGGTGTGACAAGAGTGTTTCAACTTACAAACTCCTCTGAAGGTTCTCTAGCCTGTCTGAGTGGGTTTGTCCGGCCACATGTGATTGTTTACAGCCTCCCAACCGTGAGAGGCACAAGATGCTTTAAAACTCTAAATACAGACTCTTTTGAGAAGTCAGAAAATTATTAGTATAGTATAGTGGGTTGATTCGAAATTATATTGGTGAAGGGTTTTTCATTTGTTGAGCCAATATTTGCTGCTAAATCTCCATATTCCCTGCCCTTATAATAAATATAACTAGCATATAGGAGAAATAAGTATTAACCTTTAAGATTAACCATGTTAAACCTTAAGCTAAGTAAATTCCTTTCTTGATTGTAACCCACTACACCCTCACCCTATAGGAATGCAACTTTATTTGGAGGGTTGCGCTTGGTTTAAAAAAAATTCACCCCTGGAAAAAGTAAGTTTTCTGGTTGACTGACCATTATCAGAAAGGGCCATAAAATGTCAGCAGGCCTCATGGCCAGAAGATGATGTAAAACCCCTAAGACCTTTGTATAATTTTATATGAAGCACCTGATTGTGATAAGGGTCAGGTCTGCTGACCCCCATGTGACTCTGTATTCATCCCTATGTGTAACAAAAAGTATATAAACAAACCTGAAAAATAAAGAAATTGGATCAGTTTCTGGAAAGACTGATGCCCCCGTGTCGTTTCTTTCTTGCTCCCCGTTTTCTGGCTGAATTCCCATCTGGACCGTGGATGCTCACCACGTCTACTTACTTGCCCTGGCTTCTAAGATCCATGAGAGAGGGAGCCCCAGGTGGGGCACCGTCCGATATTCAAACAGGTGCCGTTGGCCCAATGTAGATGGTGCAAATTCCTTGTCTTGGAATTTTATGGGCATCCCATGTAAACCAAGTTATTCAGGCTCTTTTTCTCCACTAATTTTCCTACTAGACTATTCTTTTCTATTCTCTCTTTATATCTGTAATTAAGTTTTTTCTTAGGATGCCGATTCCATCTCCTCTTCGAATTACCCTGGATCCACTGGGGCTGGACCCCAGCACCCCCACCATCAGCATCTCCGCCAGGCATACATTTGTATGGACGCGTCACCATCACCGAAGCCCATCACTGACACTAGGGGTTGCTCTTTCTGCTGGACGTTCTGTGGGTTTGGACAAATATCTAATGATGTGTATTCACCAATATGGTATCATACAGAGTGATTTCACTGCCCTGAAAGTCCGCTATGCTCTGTTCATCCCATCCTTTCTGCCACCCGCCCCCCAGTCCCCCTCTGCCTTTTCCAGAATGTCATAGAGTTGGAATGACACAGCATGCACCCTGGCTTCTTCCATTTATTAATGCATTTGAGGTTCCTGCATATGTTTCCATGGCTCAGAAGCTTGTTTCTTCTTAGCACTGAATGACATTCCACTGTCCGGATGGACCACTGTTCACCCACACACCTGCAGAAGGACATCTTGGTCGCTTCTAAGTTTGGGCTGTTATGAGTCCACAGTGGTCTGCAGGGTTTTGCGTGGACATAAGTTTTCAACTCCTTTGAGTAAATATTAAGGAGCATAACTGCTTCATCATATGGTTAAGAGTATGTTTAGTTTTGTAGGAAAACAACAAACTGTCTTCCAAAGTGGTTGCACCATACATATGTATATAATGGAATATTACTCAGCCATGAAAACAAAGAAAATAATGGGATTTGCAGCAACATGGCTGGACCTGGAGGCTGAAGTCAGAGGAGGACGAGGACCGTATGATAGCGCCTCTATGTGGAGCTCAAAACACGATGCGGATGAACCTACCTGTGAAACAGACTCAGAGACACAGAGCACAGGCTTGTGGCTGCCAAGAGGCCGGTGGAGGAGGGAAGGATCGGGAGCTTAGGATCAGCAGATGTGAACTCTTATGGATGGATAAACAAGGGTGGATAAACAAGGTCCTGCTGTGCAGCACAGGGAGCTCTCTTCAGTATCTTGTGATAATCCATAATGGAAAAGGATATTAAAAATAATGTATATATGTAAAACTGAATCACTTTGTTTTACAGCAGAAATTAACACAACACTGTAACTCAAGCGTACTTCACTAAAATAAATTTTTTAAAACATTCAAAAGCAGAGTGTACCATTCTGCAATCCCACCAGCAGCGGTGAGAGCTGTGTTGCTCCACACCCTCCTCAGCATTTGCTGTTGTCGAGTCTCCAGATTTTGGCCACTCTAACAGGTGTGTGGTGATGTCTTGTTGCTGTTTCAGTTTGCATTTCCCTGATGACACAGCATGTAGGCTTTCACATGCTTATTCCCCGTCTGTGTATCTTCTTTGGTGAGCTGCCTGTTCGGGTCTTTTGCCCGTTTTTTAATCAGGTTGCTTGCTTTCTTATTGTTGCCCTTGGGGAGTTCTTTCTGTATCTTGGATAAGTCATGCATCAGATTTGCCTTTTGCAAATATTTCCCCCCAGTCAGTGGTGTGTCTTCGCATTCTCTATTGTCTATTTTAAAGCACCTATAGTTTGCCTCCTTTTTTTTCTTAATATGGTTGAATTTTACCCCTTAGAAATCTGTCTAGTTTTCATTCAACAAATCTGTATTCAAGCTCTAGTATGTATGGGCTTCCCTGGTGGCTCACATGGTAAAGAATCCGTCTGCAATGTGGGAGACCTGGGTTCGATCCCTGGGTTGGGAGAATCCCCTAGAGGAGGGCATGGCACCCACTCCAGCACTCTTGCCTGGAGAATCCCATGGACAGAGGAGCCTGGTGGGCTGTAGCCCATGGGGTCGCAAAGAGTCGGACACAACTGAGGGACTGAGGTCCAGAAATTCACCTTTCCACAGCATAAGCAGACAGAGTAACATGTCTCTCACAGAGAATGTGGACCTAGGGAAGAAAAAGGCTTGAAAAGAGACATTTAAATGGAAACGAAGGTGTGCTGTAATAGGAAGAATTTTGCTGTCCACAAAGGATTGTGCACTGATTTCCAGCACATGAGAGACATTTACAAGTATTTGGCCTGCTGTAAGAGCTCTCAATAAACCCAAAGCCTCAGTAGAATACAGACCAATACATTCTGTCCATGATGCAGTGATATTAGAAATCAATACCAAAGAGAACCAAGCCCACTATACAGATGAATAATCAGAAAGAGTTGAATCAGACTGGAAGTTTCAAGATGATGGTAGCGGTGCTGGTCATTCAGCCGTGTCCGACTCTTTGGGGCCCGTGGACGGCAGCCCGCCAGGCACCTCTGTCCATGGGACCCCCGGCAAGAACACTGGAGTGGGCTGCCAGTCCCTTCTGGGGAGCTTCCCTAACCAGGGATCGAACCCGAGTATCCTACACTGCAGGCAGATTCTTTACCATCTGAGGCATCAGGGAAGCCCTTCAAGATGACAGTGAAAGAATAAAATATCAAAATGTGTGGGAGCAGATAAGACAGGACAGGAGCCTTATAGCCATAAACGTCTTATCGAAAGACAAACATTTAAAAGAATGTAGCCCAACATTCAACTCAAGCTGAAAAAGGGGAGCAAAGGTGCAAAAATAAAAACCCATAAGGGCTAAAATCATAGAGAGAAGCAGAAGTTATTGGAGTGGAAAAGAAACAAGTAACAGAAGTGACTGATGAAACCAGTCAATTTTTAGAGTAGACTGACGTAAGCTGGTAGCACCACCGACTCAACGGACGTGAGTCTGAGCAAACTCCGGGAGACAGGGGAGGACAGCGGAGCCGGGGGCTGCGGTCTGCTCGCGCCGTGGACAGCTGAGTTTCCGCTCCCCACCGGGGTCTGCCCTGTCAGCGTGGCCCACGGCTCACCGAGGGCGTCCCTTCCTCGCGGGACACGCCCTCTGTCCTGAGAGCACTCCCCTCAGGTCTTTCTGGGGAACACAGGGGTTCGCAGCCACGCTTTCTTCTGGCTTAGTATTTCCCTCCCGTTCAGTGTCTTCATCCTCTTCTTTCAGATTTTGCGTCATTTTGTTTTGGATGTATCTCATGTCAATAGCATGCTGTTGGGTCTTACCGGGTTTTTAGGAAGTGCAACGTGAGCCCTGTTGCACAGGTGCGTGTGAGCCATGTCTTTGTCACGACCACTTGCACACCTGAACATCCCTGGGCCGGGTTCCTATTTCTGGACTCGCCCGACTTCTCCGCCGACGCTCCCCAGCTCCCTTCCTGTCTCCTCTGACTCGTTTGGTTTAGTTCACCAGCTTTCCTTTTCCTCCTCTGGAAGTTATACTCTGTCTGTTCTTTTAAAAGTTACCCTTAACTTCTAAAACCATTTCTTAAACTTGTATTTTCTGAGATGTTCTCGAGTAAATCAGGTGAGTGGGTCCCCACCAGGGCAGGAGGGCAGCGGTCACTTTGCCAACCCACCCATTCAGCAAGAATGACAGAATTCCATTACTTGAACCTACTGTGGAAGAAGGTTCAGGAACAAAGCCTTGTCACAGCATCATTTGCAAATGGAAAAAAAAAGGAAGCAACTTGGTGTACAGGCAGGAAATAAACAGATTATGTTAATGCATGCAACAGGATATTATGCAGTCATTAAAATCATGTTTTTGAATAATTTTAATGATATGAGAAAATGCTTATGATACTAGCGTAACGAGGCATATTAAGCAGGTCTCTGTTTTGGCTGCGGCGGGAAGGAAGCAGGTTTGGCCACATGATGGGCGTTAGGAAAGGACTCAGAGCTGGTGAACTCTAAGCGTGAACTCTGAGCTGGTGTTTGGACCAGGCTGATGGAGATAAATGAGCCCCCCGAGAAGGCTAAGGCTGCCCACACCCAGAGTTGTCAGTGAGGATGTGGAATGAGGACCGTCACAACACACCAGTGGAAACTGGAATACATTTGGCAAACAGTTTGCCATCATCTGCTAAAGGGGAAGATACGCACCCCACGTGGCCGTGGAATTCTTCCTCTAGGTCGACAGACGCCCAGCAGAACCGGGCAGGTGTTCGCCCACGGACGTGCACGCAGATGTTGATGGCAGCAGTATTTACAAACAGCTCCGAAAGGGAAACAGCCCAAGTGTCTGTCCGCAGTGGAGTGAAGTTGTCACCCTTGCACGTAAGGGAAAGGACGGAGATAGGCAGGAACGAACCGCAGCCACCCAACTGCAGGGACCGCTCCCAGACGGGGAAGGTGTTTGCAGAAGAGTCTCTCCCCGGTCCCTCTGGAGAAGTTTAGTGGCAAGAAAAGCATAGCATGGGGTCTGGAGTCAGGGTGGCGCCCAGCCTGGGGCGGGGGCACCCGGGAGGCCTGGGGTGCTGGCCACACGCTGCTCCCTGGCGGGGTGGCGGCTCCTGGCATCAGCACTGTGGCAACTCGCCGTCCCCAGATGTGTGTGTGTGTCTGCTGGTGGTGCGTCAGTATCGTGTTGGCCAGAAAGTGCACTGGCGCTTTTCCGTCACATACAGGAGACCCAAACGAGCTTTTGGGCCAACCCAATAGCATACGTCTGTGTATTCCCAGGTGGCCCCAACAGTAAAGAACCCACCTGCCAGGGCAGGAGACGCAAGAGACGCCAGTTCAGTCCATGCGTCGGGAAGATCCCCTGGAGAAGGAACTGGCAACCCACTCCAGTGTTCTTGCTGGAGAGTCTGCTGGACAGAGGAGCCTGGCGGGCTACAGTCCACGGGGTCGCAAACAGTCAGATACAGCTGAGCACACACACACACCAGCATACATCATAGTTGCAAAGTAAAGACAATAAAAACTGTCACCAAATATCCAGGAAAAAACAGGAAGACTACAGAGTGGATGGCTGGTTTTCTGTTGCCATTGACAACTTACCACACCCTTAGCCGGGTCGCGCGGCCGTCAGATGGCCTGACTTCGTCTTCACGTCTCTAAACTATGAGTGGACGATGCGAGCGTCTCTAAACTACGAATGAACGATGCGAGCGTCTCGTCGGGCGCTTGTTTCTCTTCTGTTTTGTGAACGGCCTACTTTATGTCCTGTGCCCGTTTTTATTTCCAACAGTCATTTCCAAGCACTCGGTGCCTCTGGTGGCATTCCAGCCCATCTCACCCAGGTCGCAGGTCCGTTTGCCGGGCTTGCTATCACCTCTCTGTTTCGAGGTGCCTGAGCTCTTCCGTCCTCGCCGTGTGTTTTCGTGCCGCATACTATATACAGATGTTTATCACCAGTCTTTATTGTTTTGATCGCTGCTATCATGCTCAGAGAGCCTCCCACTATTCTGGGTTATAAAAATATCTGCCTATTGCTATTTTGAGTATTAGGAGGGATTTTTTAAGATTTAGATCTATTCATCTGGAATTTACTTTGGTATACAGGTTTTTTTAATTTTTTTTTTTTTTTTTACTAAATGAGTAAGCAGCCTCAGTTTTGGAAGGAAGCAGGCTTGGGCGTTAGGGGCTTCGAGCAGGGCCACATGGTTACAGGGTGGCTGCGGACACTCCCTCAGCGTCCTCGTGGAGATCGCCTCCGCGCCGGGGACGGGGCTGGGGCGAGGCGACAGGACGAGTGAGGCCAGGCCTTGAAGCTGAGAGGGGCAGAGCCCCTGGGTCCAGGGGAGCACTAGGAAGGGGGCGCGAGAGAGCCAGAGAGGGCAGGAGTGGGGAGAGCCAGCTGGGCTGGGCCGGACCCGGGAGGCGGCCCAGGGAGGGCCCAGCCGCCTGGCGCTTTGAGCAAGCTTCACGCAACACCAGCCCTGAGAGCTGACGCACTGGGCCGTGGAGCGGCAGTCACCTCCAACTCAGGGTGGACGGGCCAGGAGGCCCAGGCTTGCAGCGGCTTGGCCAGGGCCCATCTTCCCACGGAGACGCCCCCACGTGGCCAGTGGAAGCAGTTCACTCAGCACAAGGGCATTCTATTTCAGATGCACAGGGAACACCAGCAAAGAGCCCTTCCCCCCGCGAGTCCCTTCAAAAGCGCAAATCG
>SJYF01000358.1:2790445-2805044 GCA_006410515.1 Procapra przewalskii
CCAGCTCCTGGGGGCAGGGGGACAGAGCAGGTGACAGGCAGGGTCGGGGGACGGGGCCCTGCAGGAGGGGACCTGGGAAAACATGCCAGCACCCACAAACCCTGTCCCCCCAAGTCGACCCCGACAGGCCCTAAGGCCTGCAGCCAGGAGGAAACTGCCCAGACCCACTGGGAGGAGGAGGGCAGTGCCGCCCAGCACCGGGCCTCGCAGGCCGGCCGCCCCAGCGCTCTGGGGTCCAGGGACCTTCCGGGGGATGCGGAGCCCACCCCCTGGGCACTCAGGGCTGGCACCCAGCAGCCAGGCCTGGGCCCAGGTCCTGGCTGTGCTGCCCTCCAGCTGGTGGGCCAGGCTGCTGACCAGCTCGGGGCCGCAGGTTCCCCACCAAGGAGAGGGTCTCAGCTCCCAACAGGCCGTCAGTGCCTGGTGCTGGGTGACACGGGGGCCTGTGCAGGCCTGCTGTCCCCTGACCCCCTGTCACAGGGCCGTCTCCCACCTCCTGAATTGTGAGCCTCGCGCTGGGACGCGCCGCTAAATGTAGCTTCCCTGGAGCTGCTCATCCCCATTTCCTCCCGCATTTTGGACCCTTTCTGGGGGCCTTTAAATTGAATTCACGGAGCAAATTTCACTGGCAGAGTGTCCCCGGGGACGCATCAACATCAATCTGCTGTCTTTCACCATTAGATGCAACTTACACGGATGCCAATCCAATTCTGAGCAGGTCGTAAATAAATACCTTTGGTTTTATTTTTAATCCACTTCGCTTCATATTATCATGACCTCGCTACTTGCAAGGTGAGAAGCAATACCCTCCCATTACGGTAACTCAGCGACTCCACTGCACACTCAATTTCAGAATCTAATTTAGTCCCCCAGGTTCACTGGATGGACAGAGAATAGAAATGCCCGGCGCTCCACAGCCTGCGAAGCTTAAAGAAGGAAAAATCTATCCGGGTGACCTTTACGGGAGGCAGAGAACACAGCCAAACACCTCCCTAAATACAGATTTCTTTTTTAAAAAGGCCTTATTTACGTGCTGGGCGGCGGTGTCTCTGACCGGGGAGCCCCGGGGCGGCCTGGGGTTAGCCACGTCGTCCAGGGAGGGGCCATCGGTCACGACGCCGTCGCTGGCTCACAACGCGGGGCGCCCGCTCCCCCTGGGAACGAGACAGCGGCAGGGAGGGCCCGGTGCAGCGGACAGCAAGGGCAATTTGTTTTTCACCTTAACTTCTCCGTCAGTGGTGACCACATTCACAGGATGAAAGCTGGAGGACGGTTTGCTCACAGCTCTGAGGTCGGAAGGAATCAAGGTCGGGTTGGGTCCCCATGGTTCTCTGCCGACTATACCCATGAGATGCCACTACGGCCGCAAAGCCCCGGCTCAGTGCACCCACCACCTGCCACAGTTCTCCCATGCTGGCACGTGCTGTCTGCGGCCATCGGGAGGGCCAGAGTGATGGTGCCGCCCCGCCACACAGCCCAGAGGCTGCAGCCCTGAGCAAAGCGCCAGTCACCCCGAGGGTGAGCCCGCAGTGCCTGGCGCCAAGGACGGGGGCCCGAATCTCGCGTCGGCCCAGTTCTTGGGGTGATGAGCAGGTTGACTGTCCTCCGGACACGCTAGATGCCACCTCACGCGCATCTGGACCGTGGCTGGCTGCCCCTTCCATCAGGGGGACTCCTCTGGAGGCCCTGCTGGGGCCATCCCGGCCATGGGAGCCCTGGGGGCATCGCCACATGGGCATCGCCATGAGGGCATCGCCCTGTGGGCACAGGCAGCAGGGCGTGAGGGAGGCAGGCTACAGGGGGGCCCTGAGCGGGGATGTTGCCGATGCCTCTTCCAGGCGATCCTTCCTGCCTTTGCCTCTGGGTGGGATCCAAGAAGTGAGCCTTCCCATGTTAAAGAGCAAATAATGTTTACGGCTTCAGGGACTTCTTGCCTAAACAGTTTCATTTGTCCAGAGAGAAGCATTATGTTACCATCTGCAAAGCACGATTCTCTCTACACGCGCACCCTCCCAGGAAGGACAAAACAGTACACCCTGGCCGCCAGGGTGGGTAGGGGCCCCCTCTCAGGCCCTGGGTTCTGTCTGTGTGGCCCCCTGCAGAGGCTCCCACGTGTCAGGAAGCAAGGTCGCAGTCAGACGTGGAGGTAGGCCAAGCCTGCTCCCAGCCACCGAGACCCCTTGGAACTCTGGAGGCACAAACCCGTTGTGCTCGCCCACGCCACTGGGTGACCTGTCTCCTCCGGGACCAGCGGTCCCAGGTGACCCCGTGTCTCCCCATGAAGCACACGGCACGCGGTGCTGACCCATGGGGGATCGCTCACACACACGCTCCTGCAAAGGACGCTGACCTTCTGGCCGGCCACGTCGGATCTTCCAGGGGTCGGTCACCAAGGAGCCAGGGACCCAACCAGGGAGCTGGGACCCAGCCACGTTGGATCATTCCGAGGGGACACCAAGGAGCCGGGGAGGACACTGCCTTTGAATGTGCCTGGACTGGACTGTCAAATTCTCACGTCTGATACAAACGGCAGCGTGTGTGATGAAGACAGGACGCAGAGGCGGTGAGGAAGCGCAGCTCTTCCTGGAGCGGGAAGGGCCTCACTCTGCTGGCCACGTGCCAGGACCACCCATGCCAGGGCCACGTCAGGGCACGTGCTCGTCACACGGCCTGGTCTGGGCTCACACCTGTCAGGCTCTGCCCTCTGGGGCTGGTGTGTGTGTGTGTGGAGGTGGGAATCAGGCCACAGACGGACAAACTGCTAGCAGGCAGACAGTGCTCAGCTCGGCGCGGGGGCCAGGCCAGGTGTGTGACTGGTTGCGGCTCTTCTCCCCGCCCGCTGCGGGGGTCTTGGTGGAGCCTGGGTGGTCGAGCGCCGCACCGCAGATGGCCTTGTCCCCACAGCGCTGGGTGACATCAGAGCCTGGGCACCTGGAAGCCAAGCGCAGGGGACGGGGTGGCCTCCAGGTTGGGGGCCAGAGTGGATGAGACTCTGAGCTGTTTGGTGCAGAAGCCGTCCTGCTGTCTGCCATCATGTCACCACTCCCCTCGGATGTCTGGGGGCCCTGGGGACCCCGTATCCTCAGAGCCAATGGCTGGCTCCTTCCAGGGCTGGATCGCAGACAGGAGCACCCAGGCTACACGGCACATGGGAGCCACCGCTCCCGCCCCGGCCTGGCCCGGCCGCTGGAAGCCTCGGGGCGAGTGTGCTGGGGACACAGAGTGGCTGCAGCAAGCCTCGGGGCGAGTGTGCTGGGGACGCCGAGCAGCCGCGGCCAGAATGCACGTGGCACCCAGGGTGCCCGCTGCGGGCAGACGTGCTGCTCCGGCCCGCAGGGCTGGCCTCCCACCCCACCCCCCGGGTGAGCAGCCAGGGGCCGCAGGCAGGCAGGCCTGGACCGCTGCTGTCCTGCCTGAGTCCACCTTTGACACCAAGCCCCACTCCTGGGGAGCACACGTCCAACGGGTCAGTGGGAGGGGAGCCGAGGCTGGACTGTACCGAAGCGGGCTGTGATGTCCACCGGCAGTGCCATGGGGCATTTTGATGGTTTGGTGCCCCGGGCCAGATCTCCCTGGGAGCCCCGGGGGTGGTGGAACAAGGTGGGCAGGGGGCCGCGAGCCAGGGACCCAGGAAGCGCCTGGCACCTCGTCCTGGCGCCACACGTGACCGTCCCGCCAGCCTGGCTCTCCCATTTTGGTGCCACCTCCCACCGCCTGCTCCTCCCGCCAGGACCTTCCTGCCACGTGGGGGACACGGGACCCCGCCCTGGGCTGCCCACTGCCACGTGGCGAGGTCTGCAGGAGTGGGCCAGTTCTGCCCCCCGAACGGCAACAACCACAGACGAAAAAGGCATGAACGCGGGTGTCAGCAGGCAGAGCAGCTCCCAAGGCCGTCCCTCCCACCAGTGGTCAGCCGAGGGCCGCCCTGGAGTGCGTTCACCCCGCGCCAAGCATCATGCTGCGTGCTAGCCTTACGACCAATCCCGGGCCCTCCCCACTGTGTCCACGGCCAGTCCCGGGGCCTCCCACAGCCCCAGAGGCGGGAAGAAGCAGCTAGGGCCCCAGGAGACTTAGTGACAGCTTAGTTCATGCCTGGTGCTCGGCTGTGACCCCCCCAGGGGTGCCCTCCTGAGCCTTGAACCTGACCTGAGCAGGACCCTGCCTCTCTGAGAGGCCGCCTGCCTCTCTGAGAGGCCGCATGCTCAGAGGGGACCGCCTCCCTCCAGTGCAACACCCCCCACCTCCAACTCTTAGAAGGATGTCTCAGTGGGACCAGGCGGTCCTGGCCTGGCGGTCTGACGGCTGAAGATCTGGCCTGGTCCCCCTCCTGAGCTGGTTTTACCATCTGGGAGCCCCCAGGGTGGGGTGCAGGGACTGGGCTAAGACAGAGACCTTGACCCTTCCCTGCGTGAGCCTGCCCTGCACAGACACGACCGCGGGAGGCACCCAGAGGCCCGAGCCTAAAAGCGCCTGTGAGATTCACCCTGCTTCCGATGTTAACCTTTCGAGCACTCCCGGCGACCTTTAGCCAACAGACCAAAGGGAACAGTTCACCCTGACGGCGGTGGACGTGAAGGCACACCTGAGAAGGTCAGTCCTCCGGCCCAGGGCTCCTCCTGTGTGGACACTTGTTCGGGGGGCCCCACTGGCCACGTCCCATCCCGCGTTCCCGCCGGACTCTGACCCCAGAGTCCAGGATGACAGACACAGCTGTCTCAAGGGCGACACCTTGCCGGCCGGGGGTAGGGGGGCGCGGGCGGATGCAGGCTGGCCCTGCTTCCCGGGAGGCACCGGGTCCCCCAGGCTGCAGCTCCTCCTTCCCGCCCCTTCCCTCCCAGACGGTCCTGTGACAGCTGATTCCTTTGACAATCCAGTTATTAGTTTGAAAAATCTCGTCAACTTGCAAGACCAAACCAGGGCTAAAAATAGAAGGGCGCTGACAGCCGGCTGGGCTGGACGGCCAGCTGCCAGGCCGGCCGCGGGCTGCTGCCAGCCCCCGGAAGGTGGGAGCGGAAGGTGACACCGCGGGAGCATGCTCTTCTGGGGGGCCTCCACGGCTCCGGGAGGTGCGCTGTCCTTGCAATTAATTTTGCGTTTCTTTGCCCAAAAAAATGATGTCTAAAGAGAAAACCCCTCCAGGTACCAAAACACAAGCTTGACACGAGTGCCCTGACTGAGCTGCTCTGCACCTCACGTGTCTGCATGCGGCCAGGAGAAGTCTGACCTGCGCACGGAGAATGCTTAAAATCCTGGCATGGCAATCAGAGCCGCTCCGTCCTGCAGAGGCCCCTCAGCTCTGCGGGCTGGGGGGTAGTGGCAGACGGCACGCTGGGGAGGCGCCGTCCTCACTGGGGGATGCCCGCTCGGGAAGCACGCCCACTCACAGGAGGCGGCCCCAGGCCAGCGGTTATCTGCAAAGCAGCAGAGATGCCCCTTCAAACGGGCAGGCCCAGGGCCTGGAGGCGGTGCCAGCTGCTCACCCCGAGGAATCAGGGGAGGGAGCCACAGAGGGGAGCGGGGCTGTGGTCCCGGCAGCCAGGGCCCCAGGAGTTCGGGGGTGCCGCCTGCACGGGGACCGGCGGCCCCCACGTCCCTGGGGCTACCCTGCTGGCAGCCACATGGCTCCCACGTGTGGTCTGCTCCCCACGTGCAGTGGCTCCCCGGGGCGGGTCCTCCCTACTGAACCCTCCTTCCTGAGAACCCCTCGGCCCCACCCCACCCGCAGCTCACCTCTGGCCATTCTGCCAAGCTCCTCGGTGAACCCTCCCTCTGCCCGGCCGCTCAGGCTGTTCCCCGGACCCTCTTCACTCCTACGGACCCTCTGGGGCAAGGCTCACCGTCATGGGGGTCTCCACACCCCTGCCTCTCCCTGAAGACCAACCGAGTGTCCCGTGGCCGCCTGTACCCCTCCACACCAGTGCGTTCCCCTGCAGCCGTAACAACGTGCAAATGCCCACAAACCACCCCTGTCCCCCCCGCTTCCCGGCTCCGGGAAGGCAGAGCACGCACTGCACTCCTGTGGCAGCAGTCAGACCCCCGCCCAGGACCCACCTTCCCCGCCACGTCCAGCCCAGCCCGGCCCCAGCCCTCTCAGCCCAGCTGCCAGCCCGACAGGCCCCAGCCCGTCGCCGCCTGTGGGTGGATGACCATTTGGCCCCCACTCTCCCACCCTGCCCCCTGACCTGCAGGGCAGCATCACTAGCATCACCTAGAAAAGAAAACCATCCCCCAACTACCCTGCTCTCCACAAGCCAGCAGCTCCGCCCTCACTCCAGGGTGGGGCCCCAGCTGGAAGCAGAGGCCGGTGCCGGCCACGTGGCGCTGCAGGGGGGCGGGTGCCCCCCCGACATCTGAATCTCCGTCCACACAGCGGGGGCTCACCAAACCCTCCGACCCCTGGAACCCCAAGGCCAGGGTCCCAGCCACGGAAGTCAGGTCTGCGTAGGGCCCCTCATACCTGCACGCGCCCCCTGCAGTGACCTCGCGCACCGGGAGGTGACAAGCCCAGAGTCCCTGAAAGCGGAGTGTAGGGGAGCAGGCTTGACCAGCAGAGGCCCCAGGAGGAGTGCCTGCCGGCTGGCACGACACACCCTCACCCCGTGCCCGACTCCCGGGGGTCTCCTCGCCCCGCCCCGCCCCTCCGGAGCCCTTCAGCAGTGCCTGGAAGGCGGGCGGGTGGGCTCTGGCCGCCTTGCCCCACCCTCACCCTTCTGTCTACGCTGCACACAAGGACCGCTTCACCACGGAAGAGGGGCCCCTGCCCCCCAGATACAAAGAACCTCCCAGGGTGAATGCAGGCTCTGGAGACGAACTCCTGGGTCACCACGTCCCTTCACAGCTCACACAAGACGCACGGCCCCACCGACGGCCCTGGTGGCCCAGAGGCAGGGCTCTGACCCAGGAAAGGAGACGGCGGCCCGGGCTCAGGAAGGTCGGGGTGGAGGCGAGGGGGAGGTTCAGGCTCTTTCTACAAGAGAAGCCAAAGGCAATGAGGTTCCAGAGCATCCTTACCGGGGAATTGGAAGGCTGGGGGCCTCCCATCTCTTCAAGTTACACGAAGCCCTGAGACCCTCCATCCACGGGCACCGGCCTCACCAGGAGCGGGAGGGCCAAGGGCCACGGGCAGGGGCCTCGGAAACCCCCAGAGGCCTGACCCAGGCAGGAGGCTGGGCAGGGCCGTGGGGCAGAGCCCACGGGAAGGGAGGCAGACGCGCAGGGCAGCAAGCCGCGAGGCCCTCCCGCGCCTCCTGACGCAGAGGCACCTGCCCTACAGGCTGTGCCAGGCCTGGGGCCGACTCCTGGGCAGGGTCCCTGGGGCAGGGCCCTTCACACACGTGCAGAGTGCCCGTCAGAGGGGACCCTACGGAGCCCCACATGCAGGCCCTGATTCCAGCCCCTGCTCCTCACGGGGGCGCGCTGCAGAAACACCCTTCCCAGGCGGGCACTATCCGCTCAGCTGCAGGACCAGGGCCCCAACCCGGAGATTTAAATGCAAGCTTATTCCTGGAAACCGTTCAAAACTAACGAAGCACTCTGCAAGCTGGCTTTCACCTCCAGATTCCAGTACCACCCAAGCTGTAAATCGCTGGCCGTTAGGACACATCCCTTTTGTTTTCAGGAATGTTAAAGGGTCACTGCCAAGCGCTCTGGACCCAAGATTTACGGACTTTTAGGGGCAAAAGTTTCTTTTCTGTCTTCATAAATTCAGAGAGGTGTTTAAAGAGGAGATTCTCCCCCACCCCCATCCCCATCTGCTCCGCCAAAGGCCTCAGTGGCAGAGGGGACCCTGCCGGGCTCGAGCTGGGATGGGACAGGGTGGGAAGGGGCAGAGGTGGCTCCCAGGCCCAGACCCACTGGCACGGCGCCCTCCTGAGGGATGGAGGCACAGTTTCCAACAGAAGAGCCCTGCGCCCACCCCCACCCCCCACAACAACTTCCCGACAAAGGCCAGGGCTTTGGTCTAGTGTTCTCCCAGAGCCACTTTCCGAGGAGGTATGTGGCTCCTTATGACATCTCCATAGCAGCAGCAGCCTCACGGCCTGTACCTGATTTCACCATATGAGTCAATTCCTTGAGGGCAAAGGCTCAGATGGACTATGCCCAGCAGGAACCTGAGACTTCACGGTGCTCGACTGAGAGCAGGGAGTGTGTCCCAGCAAATGCTGAGCTGAGGGCGGGTAGGCAGAGGGCTGGCTGGGTGGATGGATGGTGGATGGTGGATGGATGGTGGATGGTGGATGGATGGTGGACAGACGGATGGATGGATGGATGGATGGATGGATGGATGGTGGATGGATGGTGGACGGATAGACGGATGGATGGATGGATGATAGATGGATGGAGGGTAGATAGATGAGCAGATGGATGTACGATAAGTGGGCAGATGGATGGATGGATAGATAGGCAGATAGATGGCTGGCTGGCTGGGTGGATAAGATGGGCGGGTGGACTCATGAGCAGGCGGGAAGATGCACAGATTAAAACCATAAACACAACATCCGGGATGGCCCTAAAAGTAGGCCATGGCCCTATCCTTCCCACTGGAAGCCATGAGCCCCGTCAGCAGCCAACCTCAGCCTGCATCTGTGGGGCCACTGCTGAGCCAGACTCGGGCCTGTGCCCCCAGCGCCTGGCAGAGGGCCTCGCGGCACGAGGAGGCTCGTGTTCAGTCAGCACCGCTACGGATCACACTGAGCATACAACTGCAAACACAGCCTGTGGCAGGTGACCAGTGAGGACCAGCGGCGTGATGAGGGCCCCGCGCCCGGGGGCGGGAGTCTGAACCCCAGGCCCTCCAGCTCAGCACCCGCTCAGGGCTGCCGCTTGGCTGCTGATCAGGAGAGGTATGTTTTTTGGGTGGGGGGTGTGTGTCGCGTTCTCCCAGGACTAACGCACCGAGAACCACGTGGCAAGTGGCCCGCCAGGCCCAGGCCCGGAGTAGCAACACAGACACGCCCAGGGGCCCCGGGGCCCCACGTCCAGTGGCTGGACTGCAGGGGAGGGCAGGTCGGGCAGGGGCTGCTCCCCAGGGCCTGGCTGGTGAAGAGCCTGAACCCCCATCCCCACCTCGGAGCCCCCCAGCCCCGAGCCCACGCCCGGGGAGACCCAGCTTAGAACAGGCGGAGCCCACCAGCCACCAGGGAAGCCGCAGCAACCCCACACACTCAGCACCTGAGCGAGCTGCTTATTGCCACTGATTCCTGAACACGCGCTCAACTTCTGCTCAAGTGACGCCCATGCTCCCACGGAGGAGAAACTGTGTCGAGTCGCTGGGCTTGGTTGGGGGCCTCGCTGCCCCCTGTCCCCCGTCTCCAACGTGACCAGCCGTCCCCTGAGAGCGACTGTAATGCAGACGTAGTCGCAGACGGGTATTTAGGAGTGTGAATCTAATCAAGAGTGATCAGGGCCCGGGAGGTGACTCGCTGTCTGTCTCTGACAGGTTCCCAGGCTGGCGTGCCCGCCCTGGCAGGAATGAGGGTTATGACAACGGGGCTGTCTAGAGACATAAAGCCGAGTACCGAGAGCCCAGCGCCTCCCCGACGCCTGAGCACCAGGGTACACGTCGGCTAAGCAGCACCGTGAGAGCCCACGCCAGCATGACCCCCGCTGAGAAGCCCCCTCCTCCGAAGGAGCTGAGGGCAGTGGAGGGGGGTCTGTGACGGGGCTGCCCGTTGCCCTGAGACCCTGGGGCAGGTGGCTTCACCCCTGACACTGGGAGTCACTGGGACCCCGTCTTGTACGGAGACCCTGCCATGGCAGGGACGTAGGTGCCCGGGGCCTCATGGCCTGGGCTATGGGGGTCCCGGGTGCAGCACCAAGAAATGGTGTGTGGGGAGCTGTGGGCACAGGTGGTACGCACGCCAGCACCAAGCATGTCCTCCGAGAGGCTCCACTCGCAACCCCCGCCCCGGAAGCTCGCCCGGCAGTTACGCAGGGGTGCAGCCTTTGGAGGCCTGAGTCCAGGGGTGGCCCAGCGTGGACACAGCAGTGACACGTGTGAGGTCAACGTCCGGCAAAGACTCAGTGTGGCCGTCACGCACCTCCCAGGCCGAGGGGCCCGGATCCAGGCTGGCCACCAGGTGAGACGGCCACAGACTCCAGAGCCGGCCGCCTGTGTCCTGGGCTCCCGCCAAACAGTCAGCTGGGAGGCACCTGGGGGGCCACTAGCACGGAGGGCGCTCCCCACAGAGGTGGACGAGCAGAGGCGGCACCTGGAGCCCCCACCCCTCAAGCCCAGGGGATGGCATGCCCGGGGGAGGGGCTGCAGAAGCGCAATACTTGCACCCTCTCCGGGAAAACAGCCATGTCACGCCCAGCGGCAGACACCACTGCCCAGCAAGGCGAGCGCGCCGGGCGGGGGCTGTGTCCTCAGTCAGAACCCGCAGAGCACACGGCCAGCACGGGACAGGGTCAGGCCCATCCTCTGCTCTTCCACAGGCGGCAACCCTGGGCAGCTCTGCCTCGCTAAGGGAGGGGGCCGGGGGTGACCCTGCCGTGCTCTGCTTCCCAGCTCCTCGACTAGGACAGGGTTCACACGTGGTGTCTAGGGGCTCCCAGGGGATGAGGATACCCCATCCCTCAAACCAAGATGCTGAGTCCCAGAGAGGGCCGGGACCTGCTCGCTGGCAACTGGAGGCGCTCAGTGGGGACGGGTCCCCGCTTCGGGCGCAGAGCGTGAGGCTGGGGGCATCCCAGCTCCTGCAGACAGAGCCCCAGGAAAGCGTGCCCGAGTGGAGAAGGAAAGACAGGACCGTGGTAGGGCCCACGGCCCCCTGGTAAGGGGCAGCAGGGGCCCCATCTGTCTCCTGCGAGGGTCTGGGGTCCGCCGAGACCCCATGTCCCGTCCGCTGGCCCCTCGGCCCCGCCCACCCGGCAGAGGATCAGACGCACCAAACGAGGGGAGAGCAAATATTTCCTCTTTGCATGAGGAATTAAAAAGATCAATGCAACTTCTTCTTTGAGCTCCGTCTCAAAAAACAAACACCCCAAAACTGAATCGAGAAATCCTACCGTGTTTGCCCTGAAAATCCGCAAACTAATCAGGGTAACAAATGAAAGTTCCGCACAGATCAAGAGCTTTTGCGACCCGAAGTGGACGGCAGGCGTGTTTCTTCGAGCGCTTCCATCTCGTTCCATCTTATCTCTGTTTTTTATGAGGCTCAAGGGGGTGAGGCCTTGGTGAGCCCAGGACCCCATGGCCAAGCATGTTACTTTTGTGCTAAACCTGCTGCCTGGGGCTGTGATGGGTGAGCCAGGCCTGCAGGGCTCGGAGGGGGGTGGGTGGGAGCGTGCCCTGCGTCATCACCTTGCCTGGACTCGGGCAGCCCCCAGTCCAGGGCCCAGGGGTGCGGGACAGTGCCCACGCCCTGCCCGTCTCTGAGCTCCTCTCGGGTCCTGGTCTTGAGGAGGGTAAGGGTAAGTGGCCTCTCGGAGTCACACAAGGCTGCGGCCAAGGGTCGAGCCTGGGGCTTCTGAGTCCCAGGCTCTCGTGCCCAAGCCTCTGGGTGCCAGCAGTCACGTGCACAGCCTCACCCCCCAGGGGTCTCCTGCCACTGACCAGATCCTCCCAGGAAGGGCCCGGGGCGGGGCCTGGGCCACAGCAGGCCCAGACGGGGCAGTCGCAGCGGGGAGCCCCTGGAAGCTGGCATCCGAGCCCTGTGGTCCCTTCACTTCTCTGAGCCCCACTTTCCAGCCTGGAAGGGGGGCCAGAGGCCCCCCAAGCCACTCGCTCCTCCTCCCCTGCCCGGGGCCTACTGTGCCCACTCCGCCGGTGACCTGGGCAGCCTAAACCCGCCCCCTGCCCACCTCTCCTGATGGAGCGACCCCATCAGGACGGTGCTGGCACAGGGCCCGCTCTGCGGCCTGGAAGGCAGGCTGGCTGGAGCCCACTCCCCTCCAGGCGGCATGCCCCCACCCAGCACAGAGCCCGGGGGCCCAGGGTGCATGACAGTCACGTGGGAACTAGCACGGGTTTAGATGAGCAGAGAGGACCCAGAGCCGCCGCAAGGCAGAGGGGCTTCTTCCACAAAGGCAGCTGGAGCTGGGGACGATTAACCCTGGGTCGGCAGGAGGGCGGGTGGGATGTGTTGTTCCGGCAGTCAATAGCCATGTCGTTTCTTCCTGCCCCAGGTTTACCAGGAGTGCCGCGCGCCTTGAGGCCTCCGCAGCCCACGCGAGAGGCTGCTGAGCCTACAGACTCAGCACCCTCCCTCCAAGTTTCGCCACCTGAGAACCCTGAATCAGACCTGCCCATGGCCAGAAGCCTTCCAAGGATACATGGCTCGCCGGCGCGTCCACGCGGGCCCACCCAGGCCTGAGCGGTCTTGTCTCCACGCAGATGCATTTGGGCGTCTGCGCGAGGTGGCAAGATGGAGCGCGTGATGGCTGAGGGGGCTGCGAGGGAGACGTTTTAATAAGGCCCGAGATGTAATTACATTACTTCGGGGACTGAACAGATGAGATTCTCTGAGTCTATCTGCCTTAGATATCAAACACCATTAATGAGATAATAAGGGCCTTTCAATTAATGATTTGAATGGTGGGTGTAATTTTTTCTTTAATGGCAAGACTAATTCACGGCAGAAATGAGCAGGGAGAGAGACCCTGGCAGAAGCCGCTGCTCTAGGCCGCCCTCCACTCACCTGCAGGGCAGGCTGGTCGTGACGGAGGCTGGACTGGGAACTGGCCAGAACCAGTGGGCAGACCCAGGGAGGCAGGCACCCAGCCCCGAGGGAAAGGGCATCCCTGCTGTGTCGTCACCCTCCACCCGGAGAAAGGGAGGGAGGAGGGCAAGGAGGGGACAGGGAGGAGGGGGAGGGAGCACTCGCCAGTGCTCCAGTGGGTCCCAGGCGCACCCCTCCCAGGACACCGGAGTCCCTCCCCAGCAGATCCTGAATCCGTCCCTGGGGGGTCGGAGCCGCACACCAAAGCCCGTGGCGCAGCAGCCCCTTCTATCTGCCAGGCCGACTCTGGGGGCCTGTCTCACACTCAGGCTCTGGGGCCTGGGGACCCCCAAGCCGCCCTCGGCAGAGGGGCTCACGACCTGCCTGGTCCCTGACTGGGCACGTTCAGAGATGCCGCGTGACAATTACAACGCAGCCAAGCTTCACATTAAACACACCTTTCCGTACACAGACATAAAAGGATCTTTCGACTTTCGCGCTGAGGTCGTTCAGCAGCCCTCCTCTGGTGCCGAGGCAGTGGTGTTGCGGCCGATTGAGTGGCTTCAACCGTCCACAGGGAGGATGTGGCCTCCATCAAACACACTCGGTGCCACTGCCGCCGACAGCAACGGAGCCGCTTGGCCTCGGCAGGAAGCTGGACGCCGAGGCCACGGCCACGACGGTGCTCGGGGATCCAGGCCGGCTACACGCACAGCCACCGGGCCACTTCCTTCCTCCCGGGCAGGCTCCACAGCGTCACGGAGAGCCTACCGCTCTTCCAGGGGACAGACCCAACCTCAGCCTCTACGCCCGCGTCACCTGGGGCCCGGCTGGCTCACTGGCAGGACCCCCTGCTCGCCAGTACCAGGCGCGTCTCTTGGCACCAGACGTTGTAGCTGACGGGGCCCCGATTCCGTGTGCCCAACGTGGCCCCTGCCCTGCAGGCGTCCAGCTCCAGCCTGGAGGAAAGGCCGGGCCCACCGGCCTCCCGTGGGGCTTGGCCCAGCATGCCCGCAGCTCCCCAGTGTCCTTTCCATGTGGATGGACAGCTGGTCCAGGTCAGGATCCCCTCCGCCAGGGGCAGAGCAGCCTCGGTGACAGGACTCCCTGCTGGAACCTCAGGGCAGCTACAGGCCGGGGCCTGACAGGGCAGAACTGACTGCTCCTACCTTCTGCCACCTGCCTGCCCGCCCGCCTGCAGGACGTGAGCACACAGCTGTCGCCCTGCCACATGCCTAGCACCGGGCAAGTCTTCATTCCTGAGCTCCACCGTCTCACCCGGCACAGCTCATGGCAGGGGTTCAGTACCCCTGGACCTCCCGGTCAAGACGGCACCAGCAGCTGGCCCCACCCACAGCCACGCATCCCCCAGCCCTGAACACGCGCGACCCAAGGGGGCACAGGGGGGCTCGACGCACTTAAAGATCGCTCGCCGACTGATCCAGTGTTGTCTTTAAAATACCTTGAAACGATAAAGAGAGAAACAATTGATCTTCATGCTGGCATTTCCTGACATTTGGTGCATCAAACGAACACAGGCTGAAACACCAAGCCATGGAGCGTTAACCCGTGGAAGGCCACTCAGCGGCGGAGCATTGGAACGGTGGCCGTTCTAACCACTCAGGAGAAGGGACCAGGCCGGGAGCTGATCAGTGCATCAGGGGCCCGAGGGCACCGAGCCCAAGACGCAGGTGGACTCGTCCGGGAGGGGCTGGAGCCCCGCACGCAGAAGCAGAGCTGAGGCGCTGCATGCGGACATCCTGCCACATGGCAGGGCGCCTCCGTTTCCACCAGGCAGTGGGACCCGCTGGATGACTGGGCCCCGGGGCACAGAGGGCGGGAAACCTTCCGGAACCTTCCCGTTGGGCTGGCCCCCTGGCTTCAGGGCAGAGGGAAGGGCTTGGGGCCGGGGGGGGGGCAAAGGTGGGCAGGGCACC
>SJYF01000358.1:2818985-2851175 GCA_006410515.1 Procapra przewalskii
ATGTTGAGCTTTAAGCCAACTTTTTCACTCTCCTCTTTTACTTTCATCAAGAGGCTTTTTAGGTCCTCTTCACTTTCTGCCATAAGGGTGGTGTCATCTGCATATCTGAGGTTACTGATATTTCTCCCGGCAATCTGGATTCCAGCTTGTGCTTCTTCCCGCCCAGCGTTTCTCATGATGTACTCTGCATATAAGTTAAATAAGCAGGGTGACAATATACAGCCTTGACGTACTCCTTTTCCTATTTGGAACCAGTCTGTTGTTCCACGTCCAGTTCTGACTGGTGCTTCCTGACCTGCATGTAGGCTTCTCAGGAGGCGGGTCAGGTGGTCTGGGATTCCCACCTCTCTCAGAATTTCCAGTTTGTTGTGTGCTGTTGTTTAACATTTGTCAAGGACATTCTTGGCAAATTAAAAGGGAAAAGATCCTGCTGTGGGTCCTGATTATTTTTTCTTTGAAGCAAGAAACAGCATCACACCAGTCAACAATTCAAAGCTTCAGTTCTCTCTGTTGACAGAAGCGAGCCAGGAAAGCAGAAAGGGCAGAGAGAGGGGCGGTGAGCTGCAGCCTTTGGTGAACGAGCCAGGCTCCCATCACGGCCCTGTGAGGACGCGCCGCACTGCCCTGGCCGTCCACAGGCTTGGCCGGGAGAGTGTGGGCGGCACACCCTGCCTGTCTGGCGAGCATGCTCAGAACCGGTCCCTACACCCCCACCGCCGCCCAGCCCTGCCTCCCCCAGGCCACGTCACAGCCCCAGCCCTGCCTCCCCTCAGGTCTCTCCAGAGGCACCTCCTTGCTCTCGGGGCTTCAGAGGCCCCCATCTCGGCCTCCCCGCCCCGCCCCGCCCCGTGGCCTCCCTTGGCTGCCTCTGAGGCCTGTGCGGTCTCCCTCCAGGGCTCACTGCCAAGTCCCCACCATGCATCAGGACACGCGTGTGCAGCTCGCTCCTTAGAAGGCCTCCCCCGCTGAAGACACAGGTCCACGGAGACGCCTCTGCCTTCCCAAACAGGGCAGCGGGCCCGCCCCGGCTCCCACCCAGCCTCGGCTGCCACGGGCTCATCTGGGTGGGGCAGAGCACACACCTGCTCTCTGGGGTGGGGGTGGCATTCGACATGCAGAGCACCAAGCTCTGCACCTGGACAGAGTCCGAGAATGAAGCTGACACCCCAACATCTGTCCACTGTGAGCCCGCGTGTGAAACCCGTTAAAGACAGACAGGCGGCTCAGCTCCCAGTGAACCTCAGGCTCCTCCACGAGAAGGGAGTGCTGGGCCAGCAGACACGCTCTCGGGCCTCAGGACGTCAGGACAGGCCCCAGGGTTTGCACTGCGGGGGCAGGATCCTAAGGGGGCGAGGGCCACACTTCCAGCAGAGGGGGCTCTCTGTCAACATGCCCGCACGGCCACGGCCTCATGAGGGGGTCTCTATAAACTCTCATTCTGCAGTAATCGAGCGAGGCAGATTCCCAGAGCAGAGCAATCGTGGCCTGCAGACCCCGCAGGGCCTGTGTCCACCTGGACAGGGACAGACCACTCGTTTGCTACAACAAAGCACCAAGGGACAGGGAATTGGGCCAAAATGTCGGGCTTTCCACCTCCTGGACTGGGGTCCCAGGGGTTACGCAGCCAGGGGACTACGGGAGCAGACGGCGGTGGGGAGGTGCGTGGGGCACAGCCCCCGGTGGTGTCACCCGAGACGGGAGGGTGTGAGCTCGTCCTGAGAAATCACGACGTCCGGCTGGCACAGAGCTCCCTGCAGGCAGCAGCCGGGCCTCACGTCCCCGTGTCTTCACGCTGCTCAGCGCTTGGCACCAGGAGATGTCCCTCTGGGTAGACAAGGCCCAGATGGACAAACAGATGTCCTCTCTGAGCACGATGCAGAAGCAGAACCCCAGTCTCCTGGTCCCTGGCCCAGACTTTTCATTCCTAACCAGCTCCCAGGAGGCTGTCACAGACTCAGGTCTGAGAGCCGCCTGCGCTGTGAACTTCTGGGGACAAGGATCCACCCTGCCCTCTCCTGGGTCTCCTCCAGGAGCTGGCCCAGAGCTTGTACACACAGCGGGCATTCAGAAAATGACCAAAACCCTGAGTAAGGGAAAGAAGGCCGTGTTCCCGTTCCCAGTTGTGGACAAAGCCTGTCAGCTCCCAGTGACCAAACATTCAAAGGGCCTCAAGCACCAACCTAGAGCCAAGACTCAAACCAGGAGAGAGTGAAACCTGCCAGCTGTATCCGACTCTTTGCGACCCCAGGGACTAAAGAGGCCACGGAATTCTCCAGGCCAGAATGCTGGAGTGGGTAACCTTTCCCTTCTCCAAGGGATCTTCCCCACCAAGGAATCAAACTGGAGTCTCCTGCATTGCAGCCAAATTCTTTATCAACTGAGCTTCCAAGGAAAGCAAAGAATACTAGAGAGGGTAGCCTATTCCTCCTCCAGGGCATCTTCCTGACCCAGGAATCAAACCCAGGTCTCCCACACTGTGGTGGATTCTTTACCAGCTGAGTTAACAAGGGAAGCCCAGGATTCACATCAGCCCCCTTGCAAATAAGGCTGCGAATAAGACTGTTCTCGCTTCGAAACTAATTTGAGCAGAAAGAATCCACGTTCACCTAATAGCCATTCTCTAGGAAATCCCCAGATTTGGCAGAAAACAGTGACAATGGAGAAGAGAACCTCCTGTGCGCTAAACAAGGGAAAGCACACAGGAATCATCCCTTGTGTTTACCAGGTGACGTGTGGGCAACCTGCAGAGGCGAGCTGGTGAGGGTTTAATTTAGAAATCACGATGCCCTCACAGACTTCAGCATGATCTGGAGTGTTTCAATTCACCGCCGCCACATTTCCCGACGTTCCATCTGCCCATTTCCGACCCCTTTAAACTGGGCTTCTGAGATGACCAGCAGTCTCAGAGAGGCCCCGGCACTCTCTACGACGAGATGCTGCAGTCTTCTAGAATATTCCTGCCCGACCCTGAGGAGCCTGCTTCCTTGTCACAGGAAATGGTACAGAGGCTCCCGGCGAGGGCCGGGGGGGGGATCTGCTTCCCTGGGGTTCGTCACTGGACCCAATAATCTTCAGTGGAGGAAGTCAGAAGGGATTTTACTGCTTTTAAAGAGAACACATCACAGGTTCATACTGAGTCTTGACTTATATTTAAGATTCCAGCGCTTTTCCTTCTTTGATTTTATGCTTGATTCTCTTTCCTCTTAGGTGAAAAATCTTATTTCCTATAACATTATCATAATTACTTATTTGCTTTACCCTAATGTATGTATTTATGTGTAATGTGTGTACATAAGCGATAGTTTCAAGACAGCACTAATGTTAACACTAACAATCTGATTGCCGAGTAGAGCTTTTAAATTTTTTGGCAATTGTTTTTGTGCTGGAGATGTATGTGGCAAGGGCTGTGTGTGCAAACTGCTCAAGAATCTCCTTGAGGTCACTTTTCTCTCTGTCACTGGGGCCACCAACCAGAGATACAGCAAGGTCCATTTTTTGCATCTTGATTTTGTTCATGCTTTTTAAGGCCCGCTTGCTTAGACAGTTTTGTAATTGTGAAAAGCAGAATGTGATGCTACAGTAAAGACCTCGACCGAGCCACGTTTGGAGAAGTCAGGCAGCACACTTGCCCCCCAACACCGCCCCTCCTCCCCCGAAGGCACAGCCTTCCCACTGGCGTCTGGCCTGCCTTTTCACTGACTTTCCTCTTTTGTTTGCAGTATAGGCAAACGCACACGTGCCCAAGAAAACCTGTGTGTGTCTGTCTGTCTGTCCATGTATCTGTTCATACTTTCTCAACCAATCGACCAACAAGAGACGGACCCCATGCAGTCTGTGCCTTTTCCCTGCTGTTAACGATGAGGCCACAAGCCCTGTAGCCACACGTGGGAAGCGCGCACCCCTGTGCCCCCGTGAGGAGCCCTGCAGCCACACGTGGGAAGCGTGCACCCCTGCGCCCCCCCCATGAGGAGCCGTGGGCCCTGCAGCCACACACGGGAAGCGCGCACCCCTGCGCCCACTGCTGCGAGCCCTGCAGCCACATGTGGGAAGCACGCACCCCTGCGCCCCCATGAGGAGCTGTGGGCCCTGCAGCCACACGTGGGAAGCACGCACCCCTGTGCCCCCGTGAGGAGCCCTGCAGCCACATGTGGGAAGCGCGCACCCCTGCACCCCCGTGAGGAGCCGTGGGCCAGCCCCCGAGCATCAGTCGAGCTGCCCAGGCTGAGAGACGCCCGCGGGGCTGCAGCCCCTTTGCGATCACAGGCAGCCCGCTAACGGGTAGGCCCTGTGGACACTGTGATTTTATTTCCTCAGCTTGTTTTCTGGACTGTTCCTGGGCCAGCAGGTAAGAGCCCGTGTTGCTGGTGAGAGCAGCGGTCAGCCCCTGGGTGTTCTTACCAGCCCAGCTGCTGACCTGCTGCAGCCTGCCCTTCCCTCCCTGCGGTCTGCCTGCCCGTCCTACCAGCTTCCCGGGCCCAACTAGCAGCTGACGGCTCCCCTTGGGCGGGCGCTGGAGAACCTTGCCCCTCGTACAAACAAGACTCCACCCACACGGGTGGCACCAGTGGTCGAGAACCTGCCTGCCAATGCAGGAGGCGTTAAGAGATGAGGGTTGACTGCTGGGTCTGGAAGATCCCTGTAGGAGGGCACAGCAACCCACTCCAGTGTTCTTGCCTGGAGAACCCCATGGACAGGGGAGCCTGGCAGGCTAGGGTCCACAGGGTCACAAAGAGTCAGACACGACTGAAGCGACTTGGCATGCACACACGCGCGTATACAGGAGGTGCTAGTGCTCGAGAACCCGCCTGACAATCCAGGAGATGTGAGAGACGCGGGTTCGATCCCTGGGTCTGGAAGATCCCTGGAGGAGGGCACGGCAACCCACTCCAGTGTTCTTGCCTGGAGAACCCCATGGACAGGGGAGCCTGGCGGTCTGCAGTCCATGAGGTCGGACAGAACTGAGTAATTAAACAGCAAACACGAGCGTTACCACATACACACCGGTAGCTAGGGGGACAGGGGCCTCGGTCGCTGTTTTCACTAAACCATCTGTTCTGAGACAACTGTAGGCTGACATTCAGGTACAAGAAATAAGACTGATCGCAATAATCACAGAGATTCCCCTGTCCCCACTGCCTAGTTAGGGGCGGCCCTTCTGATCAGCTCCCTGGCCTGGGCCCCGGCCCCTCACACGGGGACAGAAGGGCGGAGGCTCACGGACACATCACGCTCGTCAGACATCCCACACTCGGCACTGGTGTGCTGAAAACGTTCAACCTGGGGTACGTGCGACTTTATCCTCACTGTGTAAATGAAGATTCACGTGCTTTGCACGCTCACCAGGGCACAGAGGCAGGATGCCCACGGCCGTGTGACTGCCTCTAAACAGAGTCCAGCTATTCTCCCCTCTCTGGGTTCCTGGTAAGTAAAGATTAACTCAACGGTAAAAATTATACCGTTCGGACCCTTGGCCATTACTTTTTTCTGTTTGGTAGCTGGTACACTGATAAGAGAGAATTAAAGCTCTCCATTGCAACTGTAATCTTTCTATCAGATCCTGGCTTTATGTTTCCTTATCTCCGTGACTTAGGACATATATTTTGAATATTATTTTACTACAATAGAATGGCCATCTTTAATTAACTCAACACAGTTTCCCTTTGTCTTCTTAATCTTATCGTTCCTGTTTTGCCTCTGCTTGAGTTTCGATCGGCAGAGCTTCGCCCAGCGTTTTATTTCTAATCCTTTTATGTCCCCAAAGGAAGAACAAATGCTAGGAAGGAAAATTCAAGCAAAATCTGACAAATACACTTTAAGATCACATGAATGAAATATTCATCGAATCTCTGGGCTTTTAAAATAATATTTTTGGTGGTCAATTTTACTTTTTGGAAAAGCTTCATTCATGACCAACCAGATACTTTCATATTATGCTATTTTTAGTAAAACTGTTTAGTTAAATTATATAACTAAATATTGAATTAATACAAAATATGTCTTAAATATATGGGAATAAAGGCATATCAACAGAACAAGAATTCTTGGGCTTACCACCCACTGCCTAAGAGATAAACTAAGCTCTCAGTGAGTAAGTTTCCCCAAAGCCAGTCCCTTCTTGAGGCTGCAGTCCTTGGAAGGCGAACGCCGTCCCCCAGCTGTGTCTCTCACTTCCTGGAATTCCTGCATCTTTGCGCCGCAGTTGTTTCCTTCTGGATCTGAATTTTAGATAAACGTAACACAAAGTGTGTATGAACCGAGGACTTTCACTTCACTCAACACTATGTCCCCGGGGCTTGCCTGGTGGTCCAGTGGCTAAGACTGTCCTCCCAGCCTAAGGGCCCGGGTTCAATCCCCGGCCCGGGAGCCAGATCTCACAAGCCACAGCTAACAATTCACACACTGCCACTAAAGATCCCGCGTGCAGAAACGACAAAAAAAAAATCCCCAGTGCCACGATGAAGATCGAAGACGCCTTGTGCTACAACGAAGGTGGAGCCAAGCAAAACACAAACCCCACGTCCCTGAAACACACGGCTGCGGCTTCACGAGGCTGCGGGCCACTGCCAGTTTCCATCGCCTCAACGAGGCTCCACAATTTCCTCATCCACGCGACTGCTGACGGATCTTTAGGCTCTCCTCCACTTCCTGCTACTACAAGTCAGTGCCGCTGGCATCCCTGTGCACACCTAAGAGTCTCTCTAGGCCTCCTCGTGCTCCAGAACCAGGGAGGGCCACCCCAGCACCCTGACCCAGACACGGCTGGGAGGGGCCCAGCAATCTGCACGCCTCCCAGCTCCCACAGCTGCTGCACCGCTGGCCAAGGGCACGGTGAGGACCTCCATGCCACGCGGAATTCTGTGCAGCGATGGGAACGCCTCACGTCTGCACTGTCCAGTCGGCAGCTACCAGCCGCAGGGGAGCCCGGAGTACTGGAAAGGTGGCTGGTGGAACTAGGGAACTGGATTTTTTATTCTTTAAATTCTAAATAATATTCATGTAAACGGCCACATGTGGCTCGTGACAGCGCAGCTCTGAGTGCAAATAACCCAGGAGTGGAATATCTGGGGGAGAAGAATGTGTTTCTTCCAACTTTCCCAGGAAAGGGCAAACTAGTGTTTGAAGAGCTTTTACTAGTTTGCGCAGCGTACATGGCGGCTCTCGCCCCCTGCAGCCTCAGTCCTCCCTGAAGTGGGATGCTTTATCTTTCATGCTTAAGCAGAAGGTCCTTAAGCCCTCCCTGGTAACAGGCTCACACACACAGCTGGGCAGGCGGGTCCTGGGGTGGACGGGGGCCACTGCTGAGCACCCCGATCCCGAGGACAGTGCCCTCTGGGGACGCCTGGCTCATTCAGACGGCTCTCCGCTTCACCTCACTGCCTGCCATGGGCATTTCCTTCTGTTCCAAGAACTCGGTAAGGCCTCAAAACTGA
Source organism: Procapra przewalskii (assembly GCA_006410515.1). NCBI lineage: Eukaryota > Metazoa > Chordata > Mammalia > Artiodactyla > Bovidae > Procapra > Procapra przewalskii. The sequence goes on from SJYF01000358.1 coordinate 2,826,416, forward strand.
AGCTCAAGCTCGAAAGATTAAAGAAACATGATTTCAGGAACTGCCGAGGCGGCCCAGGGGGTGAGACTCTGCACTTCCGTGCAGGGGGAGCGGGTTCGATCCCTGGTCAGGGAGCTAAGATCCCGAACGCTGCAAGGGGAGCCAGAAAAGCGATGTCAGTGTTCCACTTACTCTGGTTTCATGTTTTGACCCCAGATTTTGTTTTGTTTATGGCTTGGGGGATTTTTTTTAAATATTTCTAGCCAGTATTTTAAAATTTTACAACTGTTTTGGGTGTATAATTTACATAAGGAGAAAAACAGAAGCCTAAAAATACTGTCTGATGAGTTTTGACAAGTAAACGCACTGGCAGAATCAACATCCCTGGGAATAAACACTGTGCCCTTCCAGGCGTCCTGCAAGGCCAGGGCAGGCAGAGGGACCCGCTCTGGGGAGCTGTCTCCCCGCTGGTCCACTCGGCCAGGCCTGAGACGCATCTAAACGAACGCACGCTGCACACACTCCTGTGACTGGCTCTCACCGGGAGCACAGGGCTTTTGATTGATTCATCCTCCTTGTAGCTGAAACCACTCCCCTGTATGAACTTGTTACCCACCTCCTGCTGATACTTGAGCTGTTTCCAGTCTGGACTGCCGTGAACAAAGCCGCTCTGACCACTCTTCTACAAGTTGTGTGTGTGTGTGTGTGTGTGTGTGTGCGCGCGCGCGTGCCGTTTCCCTATGTCAAGACCTGGGAATGGAGCCGTGGGTCAGAGGGCAGGTATATGTTTAGCTTTATAAGAGACTGCCAATCTTCCTGATGGCATTACCATTTAATATCCCACCAGCCGAGAGGAAGAGTCCGCGTACTTGCCAGTATTTAGTGTTGCCAAATCGTTTCAGTCCAGCCACTCTGGAGAGCGTGCGGTGGTGCCTCACAGTGGTCTGGTTCGTATTTCTCTGATGACTAATGATGCTGAGGACTTTTTCGAGTGTTATTGCCTGTTCATCTATCTTCGGTTGTCAGATGTCTGAGTCTTTTGTCCATTTTTTAATTGAGCTATTTGTCTTTGTAATGCTGAGCCGTGGGAATTTTTGTGCGCCCTAGATAGGAGTCCTTTGTCCAGCGCGTGCATGGTAAGTACTTCCTCCCAGGGCATCTCTTCCTATTCTGGGCTCTCCCAGGTTCCGCTGGTCCATTGTCCAGCCGCATGCCAACCCCACACTGTCTTGATCACTGCAGCTTTATGGTGTGCCTCGAAACCAGGACGCTCAGCCCTACATCGTAGCTCCCCTTCAACAAAATGTTGTGAGTTCTGAGATCTTAGGTCCCACGCACTTCCAGATGCATTCCAGAATAAACCTCTTAGTCTCTACAAAAAAGCCTGGTAGAATGTGCTGGAGAGTGCCCTGACTCTCCCATCAGTTTGGGAGATTCAATATCTTAACATTGTCTTTCAGCTTATAAACATGGTCTATTTGTTTCACCAAGTATTTCGACTTCTCTCAGCAATGTTTTGCAATTTTTAGTGTAAAAATCTTAAGTGTCATTAGTTAAAATTAAACTTAAGGATTTTAATGAATTTCATGTTAGTATAAGTGGTTCAGTTCAGTTCAGTTCAGTCGCTCAGTCGTGTCCAACGCTTTTCAACCCCATGAATCGCAGCACGCCAGGCCTCCCTGTCCATCACCAGCTCCCGGAGTTCACTCAGACTCACGTCCACCGAGTCCGTGATGCCATCCAGCCATCTCATCCTCTGTCTCCCCTTCTCCTCCCGCCCCCAATCCCTCCCAGCATCAGAGTCTTTTCCAATGAGTCACCTCTTCGCATGAGGTGGCCAAAGTACTGGAGTTTCAGCTTCAGCATCAGTCCTCCCAAGGCAATCCCAGGGCTGATCTTCAGAATGGACTGGTTGGATCTCCTTGCAGTCCAAGGGACTCTCTAGAGGCTTCTCCAACACCACAGTTCAAAAGCGTCAATTCTTCGGGGCTCAGCCTTCTTCACAGTCCAGCTCTCAGATCCATACATGATCACTGGAAAAACCGTAGCCTTGACTAGATAAGCGGTTCTGGTCTCTAAACTGCACCTTCCAATTTTTCATTGTGAATACACAGATAGTGTTGATTTTTGCATATTAACCTGTATCCAGCATCTCTATTCATTCTTCTTCCTCTTTATCCTCTCCTCCTCCTTCTTTCGTCAGACTCTTTTGGATTTTCTACATAAGCAATCCCTAAGGACTCTGAGTTTCCAATCATTATACTATTTATTTTGCTTTCATTCTCGATTGCCCTGGTTAAACCTTTGAGCACAAGACTGAATTAAAGTGCTGAGAGGAAATATTCCTGCCTTGTTCTCAACTTGTGAAGTGAAGTCGCTCAGTCGTTTCCGACTCTTTGCGACCCCGTGGACTGTAGCCTACCAAGCTTCTCTGTCCATGGGATTCTCTAAGCAAGAATACTGGAGTGGGTTACCATTTCCTTCTCCAGGGGATCTTCCCGACCCGCATCAGAGGCAGACGCTTTAACCTCTGAGCCAAGCATTTTATAACTTTACCATTAATATGAGGTAAGCTGCAAGACTGTTAGATGCCCTTTATCATCGAGGACACTTCCCTCTATTTCTAGTTTACTGAGAGTTTTCTTAGTGAGTGGTGTTCAATTTTGTCAAATGCTTTTTCTGCATCTTTTGACATGATCATCTCATTTCCTCCCTTATCCTGTTACCGTGATCAACTACATTGATTTTTTTTCACTGTTACACCAACTCTGCATGCCTGCAGTAAATCCCCTTGACTGTGATGAACCATTATTCTGATAATTTTCTTGACTCAGTCTGCTAAGGCTCTGTCAGATTGCTGCAGCGCTTGTTACATAAGGTATCGGTTTACAATTTCTGTTCTTACAATGTCCTTGTCTCGTTTTGGTATCTGAGTTGTGCTGACCAATAAAAAGAGCTGAGAAGTGTTCTTTCTTCCTCCACACTCTGAATCTTTATAAGATTGGTATTATTTCTTCCTTAGGTATTTGAAAGTTCACCAGTGAAGTCATCTGAGCCTGCAGCTGTAGGAAGGTTCTCAATTACAAAAGCCATTTCTGAAATGGACACGGGGCTTTTCAGGCCTCTTATTTCTTCCTGTGGTCCTTCGGGAGTCTGTCCCTTTCCTCTAGGCTGTTTCTGTTGCTGCAGGCTGTTGCTAAAGCTGTCAATAACATCCCCTCGTTACTTTTAAGCATCCGTAGGGTCTGTCGTGGTGTCTCCTCCTCACCACAGCGGTCCTTCTCGCATCCGCTCTTTTTCTTTCTTTTTTTCCCTTCATCTTGATTAGCCTCGCTGGAGACTTTTCAGTGTTGCTGAACTTTTTATTAAACCCACTTTCAATTTTTATTTCCTCTATCGTTTTCCCATCTATTGTATTGATTTTTTGCCCTTTTCATTTGATTTCTTTCCTTCTGCTTACTTGGCAGTTAATTTCCTCTTCTTTTTCAAGATTCTGAAGGGAGAAACTAAAATTACTGATTTTAAATCTTTCTTCTTTTCTGTGATATGTACATTCACAGCAATAGGGCAGCTCTCCAAGCACGGCTTTCGGTGCATACTGCAAATTCAAATGTGATATTTTTATTATTCATTCAGTTAAAATGTCATCTGATTTCCTTCTGATTTCTTTGACTCTAGGATTCCTTAGTGAGTATGCTGCCTAATTCTCAAAAATTTGGAGAATCCTAGACATCACTCTTACTGCTTTCTAACTTAGTTCTATTATGGTTAGATAACACAGACTGTACAATTTCAGTTCTTTAAAATTCTCAGACTTATTTTATGGCCCAGAAAATAAACTACTGTGGTTACTGGCCACTGTGAACTTGAGAAGAATGTGGTTAGATACCCCAGCTCATTGGATTATTAACAAACTCCAGCAAATTGCCTGATGATATTTCTATATCTCCTATATCTTTACAGATCTGGGGGCCTATTTTATCAATCTCTGGGACAGATCAACTAAAATCTCCAGCTACAATTCTCTGAGGTGTTGCAGGGACATTAATAGCCGTTAATGCCTTTCTGTGCTAACTGCTCCGTTTACTGGCTCCCGGATTAGGTAGTTGCTGTCATTCCAAGTGCTAACTGCTGGCCTGAGTAGGACGTTAACAGGGAAGAGCATCCCTTCCTCCACCCTCACCCGAGAGCCTAGCCTGAGACAGAGGTGGTGCGGTTGTCTCTAGTTCATCCTTTGTCCACGTGTCTGGCCTGTCAGTCTGGCCTCACCTGAGTGCCTCGGCTCTGCACTCCTGACCTGCGAGGGCCATAGACTCCATCTCCTGCCCCAAGTGTCTGTTCAAACCCAAGCCTAGAGACTGGCAGAGCCCCCGCCCCCCACCTGCCCTCTGCTATTGCCTGGGCCTCTGGGATGTCTCTGCTGTCCTGCTAGGGGTCCTGCACTTACAGGTCTGTCTTTGATAGTCAATCAGCATTTCCGGGTGATGTGAGGACCACGAGGCCTGCGGGTCATGTGACACGCCGTATTTCAGACTCCTGCTGCTGCTGCTGGGCTCCCCAAGTGCTGGCAGTGGTGAAGAACCCGCCTGCCGGTGCAGGGGGCGTGAGGGACGTGGGTGCAAGCCCCGGGTCAGGAAGATCCCCGGAGGGCATGACAGCCCACTCCAGCGTTCTTACCTGGAGAATCTCCTCAGTCCACGGGGTCACAGGGAGTCGGACACGACCGAAGCAACTCGGCACGCAGAGGGTTGTTTGGCCGCTCAGTCGTGTCTGACCTTTTGTGACCGCATGGACTGTAGCCCGCCAGGCTCCTCTGTCCACTGGATTTTCCAGGCAAGAACACTGGAGTGGGTTGTCATTTCCTTCTTCAGGGGATCTAAAGCTCAGCACACCTTAAATAAGGCCGTGCTGGACCAACACAGTAAGTGATGTGGGGTCTGAGTTCCCTAGAACTCCTGGGTTTGCCCCTGGCTCTGGACTGCCCCCTCTTCAGTCTGATTTATCCAGCAGGCAGTGGGCTCTGAGGGGTGGGGGGCGGCCAGCGAACAAGGGCTGCACCTCACTGGCCTCTGTGCTCCTCCCCATTCCCGCTGGCCCGGCCCCACACAGAGCACATGCTCCCGGAGTCCTGATGGACGGGCTGCAAGCGCAGGCAGGGGCTGGAGCGGGGAGCTCCCAAACATCCAGCCGAGGCCTCTGGGCTTCCTCTGATGGGAGGAGAGGCGCCAGTGGAGGGGCTTAGGGGGAAAGCAGCGGGGCAGCTGCCTGGCTGGCTGGAGCTTCTGAGACCCCCAGGACCAACCGGACAACAGAACTGAGGCAGCTCCACCTGCAGGGTCCTGCCTCTGCCCTGAGCAGCCAGCTATCCTGGCGCAGCTTAAGGAAGCTGACGCTCGAGTGTGTAAAGAGAGAGTATTAGACGGACTGTGTGTGACTCTTCTTCCAAACCTATACAGAAAGGTAAATTATTCACTTGAGTGGATGTAGCTAGGGAACAATGAGAGACACATTTCACAAATGAGCCTATTTCTCTCCAGAGAAAAGACTGTGGGGCTGCCCGGGAAGGGTCAAGACTCAGAATTAACAATGAGCCCGCTTCCAGCGCCTCCTGGGTTGTCATGGTGACACCGCCAACTGGAAATGGCTGACACCCGTCAGGCCTGTCCCCAGGTTCTCCTGGTAGACGCGGCTACACGCCTCGGGGAAGACAAGAGTGAGCACAGGTGCAACCCGGCCCACCCCACCCAGTGCCACCCGGAGCTCCGCCTAAGCCAGACCCTGGCGGGATCCCGGGACGTCAGCACCACCAGGTGCACAGCTCTGGGGGAGGCAGTCAGCAAGTCAAGTCTGAATCACTGTCATTTCATACGTGCTCTTTACAAAACCCCCGAGCAGGGACGCTCCTGAGGCCCACCGAGAAGCAAAGGGCTGTCTGTCCTGCGCTGGCTTTCCTCCAGAGAAGGCAATGGCACCCCACTCCAGTGCTCTTGCCTGGAGAATCCCAGGGACGGGGGAGCCTGGTGGGCTGCCGTCTGTGGGGCCGCACAGAGTGGGACACGGCTGAGGCGACTCAGCAGCAGCGGCGGCAGGCTTGCTCAGCCCGCGGAGGGGTCAGAGTGCCTGTGTCCGCCCGGTGCTGGTCTCGCCCCCCGGCTGCCGGCCTGTGGTCTGGCCGTCCGTCACCTCGCCACGGCCATCAGTGTCTGGCTGGGGCCCCGCTGGTCCTATAATAGCCCTAGTCCTGGGTGTTCACTGGAGGGACTGAGGCTGAAGCTGAAGCTCCAACACTCTGGCCACCCGATGCAGAGCTGACTCACTGGAAAAGACCCTGACGCCGGGAGGGACTGGGGGCAGGAGGAGAAGGGGACGACCAAGGATGAGATGGCTGGATGGCATCACCGACTCGATGGACATGAGTCTGAGTAAACTCCGGGAGCTGGTGATGGACAGGGAGGCCTGACGTGCTGCAGTCCATGGGGTCACAAAGAGTCAGACACGACTGAGCGACTGAGCTGGACTAAGTCTTTTAACCACAGTCTCTTATGGTTCAAAACTGCGCTGGCAGGACTCCCCTGGCAACCCAGTGGCTAAGCCTCCAGGCTCCCAACACGGGGCCTGGGCTCGGTCTCTGGTCAGAGAACTAGACCTCACAACGGCAGCTAAGAGTTTACACGGTGCAGCCAGAGACCCCGTGCGCTGCAGATAAATGATCCCAGCACAGCCAGATAAATAGTTAAAAATAAACGAAAGGCTGCAACACCGTGCTGTTGGAACTCTCTAGAACAATCCCCCGAGGGGCCCAAGGAAGGTTCGTGTGAGTAATGGGAACTTTCTGCCCTCGACCCTGGGGTCTGGTCCTCCCTGGCCCTCTGCTGGGACTCTGTGATGCTCCAAGCAGAAAAGCCGGCAGGATGGGTCCCCAGGAAGGTGCGAAGTTCTTGTGTTAATAAAGGTGCCAGCGCCACAGAACAGCTTCAGCACTTCAATACCTTGAATAAAAACTGGTGTGTTCTGTAGCCTGGAACAACATTATGCAGCTGTGGCTTCCACAAAGTACATGATTTCCTGTTTCCTTGTGAGTTTTCTGGGTCACATATATTTCCTCACCGAGTCTACACTTCTGCTTCCACAGTTAGAAGAGTCTTTCGGTATCATTTTTCCTGGAATAATTTGTTATCCATCATTTTTATGGCAGCATTAAATTTTAAGAGAGAATTGAGAGGGATAGAAAATCTATCGCATATTTCCAGCCCCCAAAGAAAGCCTTTAATAAATTTAGAACCTTTCGGTGTTACATTGTGATCTGACCCCGGGAGCAGGAAGCTGTCGGGGGCCATCTGTCCCTCCTGCGGGGCTGTGGGTCTGTCTGCAGCAGAGGACCGCCCCCTGGCCCCCAGCTGGCAGAGCAGAGCCTGGCCGGCGGACCCAGGCTGCAAGAGCAGCTCAAGAGAGGCACAGAGCCCAGGGGTGGTGGGGGGGGGGCCGACAGGGCAGCGTCACCCTCCCCTGAAGCCAGGCCTGGCAGGTGTTTACCCGCGAGCCCTACAGGACACCAGGCAAAGAGGCCCCCACCACTTCCCCGTGCAGCCCTCTGCGACGCTGGCGTGCCAGGCTGTGTGTGTGTGGGCACAGAGCCCAGCCCAGAGGCCCCACCCTCCAGGGCTCCCTGGCTAGTGTGTGCAGGTGTGAAGACAGTGACCCCATGAACCAGCAGAGGTGCTAAAGGGGTCCAGCAAAGCACTGGGGGTGAAGTTTCCATGTGAAACCAGGTGGAAAACGCCACTCTGCTGAGCCAACTTGAAGGCCACTTCCAGCCCAGTGTGGGATGGGGCACCGCACTCCTGGAGCCAGGAAGGCCCTGCGGGGATGCTCCGGGGACTGTTTCAGGATCACACAGGAGCCGCGGGCTGGGAAGCAGGGAAGGAGACAGAGGCCAGACCGAGGGACCTGAGTCTCAGTCCCTCCAGGCAGCTGCAGGCCTCTCTTTCCTGCACCCCTCAGCCCCTCCCCCGCCTCCCGGGCTCTGCCCCCACTTCCCTCCAGTTCCCAGAGCTCAGGCGTGTCCCCTCAGCCCATGTCCCCACCCCAGCAGGCCCTCCACGAGCAGGCACACTTCTGTGCACACACGCAGAAGGTCTCTGAACACCCACGCTGTCACCATGCACCCGCGCGAGGCTTCCTACAGTAAAGCTCTTAAAGCCTGGGGGCAGGGCGCGGCTCCAGCCCTAAATAGCATGTCATCTGCAATCTGAAGAGGCAGCCGGCCTCAGGGGAGGGAGCCTGAGCCCGGCCAAACGTGCTTCTCATCAGAACTCCCGCCTGACTCACCGGGAGCCCGCACAGAGGGAAGATTGATGTCCGCATCATACGGCTTCTGGACAGGGAGATTCAAATGAGGAAATAACTTTTATTTATTAGGACTCGCCGGTTTGTTTTCCTCTTTCCCAGAACTTCAGCAAACCGCAGCCATAAAGCATCGGCAAATGTTTCTGGGCTGACAGAGCGCATCACAGGGCGATACACGGACAGAGCTCCGTTCAAAAGGGAAGAACGAACAGAAGCGGCAGCTGGGCCCCTTTCCCTCTGGCCCTAGGCTAAGGGGTTCCCCCTTTAATTCTCATGGTGAAGGCCAAGAGGAACGGGAGGGTGCAGGGGAGCCCGCTGGGGGCAGGCCTTCGAGAAAGACGGGTGCCCTGCAGGTCACGCGGCGCGCGGAGGAGAGAGGGCCAGCACCAAACGGCAGCAGAGGAGCGGCAGGGACCAAGGGCCACACGGGCAGCCGCAGGCTCAGCAGCCCAGCGGGCGGCCCGGGCCCGAGAGCCGGCCCACAGCGGCTCCGTGGCCAGGAGGCCGTGGCCAGCCCTGAGCCCCCGAGGACCCGCTGAAGGTGTGCGTGGACCTGACGCCCCGCGAGCCGAGGAGAGACGCAGCTGCTTATGATGGCAGCTGCCCCCTGGGCCCTCATAAGCGGGTTCATTCTTTCATTAGGGCTTACTTTCTTTTCTCCAGGAGCTCAGGAGACTGGCTTCCAAAGTGAGTTTGAAATCATTCATTTAAAAAAAAAGGCCTCAGTATAGGGTTCCAATTTAACATCGGTAACCTTAAAAAATGTTTATACCAAGGCTTCCCTGGAGCCCCAGAGGGTGGGGCTCCGTGCTCCCAGGCAGGGGCCCAGTGTCAACCCCTGGTTGGGCTGGGGGAACTGGGTCCTGCGTGCCACAACTAGAACTTGGCACAGGCACGGCCAAATGAGCAAAGAGAGATGTCTGCATCTTCAGATCCCCAGGAACGGAACTGCTGGGCGGTCTTTGGGGTGCAATTCACAATAACGCGAATCACAGGGAACCATGCGGGTGGACACTGGGGCGGTCAGCGCAGCAGTGGACCCTCCCAGCGGTGGGATCCTATGGGGGCGGCGATGCTGGCCAGGAGTTTAAGGCTGGTGGAACTCAAGCATGCCTGCAGCATTCAAGGACGGACTCGACCGCTATCTGCGGGAGCCCGACACCCGCAGCAGGGCCACCAGGGCTGAGAGTCGGGAAGGCGGGAATGCACGCTGTCGGGTCAGCCTGCCCTGCAGCACTAGAGGTCAGCCTAGAGGTCAGATTAGAGGTCAGCAGACGCAGAGGTCAGCCAGGACCTGACAGGATGGTGGGGGGGGGACCTCCCACCTGGACCGCTCACTTCAATAGCAGGCAGGCTGGCTGGTGGGCAAGGTTCATCCTGCGGATCAAACCTACAACACAAGCTGTAGGGGATGCTTTGCTGAAATTCTTTCAGCTGGGTGCAAACACCCAGAATTTCACTTGGTAATTTAACCAAATTAACTCCTCTAAAAACTTGCTTCTGAAACTTTTGTTGTATTATTCGATTTTGCAGTTGGAGTTATTTTAACAATGTACAATATAATTAGCCACTTAATGTCATTAAGAAAATTTATGAGCCTTTATGAGTTGAAAAACAGCTCCAAATGGTATTTATGAGCTACCCACCCCACTGCCTCCGTGAAACATGCTTAAAAAAAAAAAGAAGTCACAAATAATATGTCTAATTATGTATTAAACTAATTCTCGCCTTCACCTTTCGAATTTCTAAACTCCTTACCTCATGTATCATTTTAATTATTTTTCCAGTTCATTCCCAGGGACACTGGCTGATGGGGAATTAATTAATGAATCCAATAAAGAGGCTGCCTGCATTGTTCCCACCACAATCTGAGCCCTGGCCTCATTTGCATGTCTCCTTGTCTTTTAAACAATGGCGCTGCTGAGATTTCGGCATGAAATTGTTAGCTCATTAAAGAGGACACAATCGTATCCATTTCCACAGATATTCATCAATTATCACATCTCCTTGCAACACAAGTCCATGAATAGAGAAACTAGCAGGGTTTCTGGCCCCAGGGTTTGAGAGACAGTTACCCTGCGGATTCCACTTGACGACAGGATTCCAGCTCTTCCAGCCCAGGACACGTCCCTCATGACAGTCCCCACGAGGCACGGGGAGACTGCCAGGGGCAACAGGGCCATGGCCACGCCTGGAGGCCCTGGCCCTTCCCTGTCCCAGGCTGTGCTGTGCACCCTTCCCCGGGGGAGGCTGGCTCCCCTGAAGGCCCAGCGCGATGTCTGCTGTACCCCAAAGATGCTGGCAGAAGCGGGGAAGGGCCTGGGGAAACAAGGTCCTCTCCCCGAAAGTGGGCTGTGCACGGGGCCCACCCGGCCTGAGGCGGTGCCTGCCCCCGCGGCCTGGCACCCAGACCTCTGCCCCCAAAGGCCCTCGCTGCTGGCCTGCAGGGGATCCAGGTGCAGGAGGCCAGAGTCTGCAGGTGGCCTGCATGGCGGAGCCACCCTCCCAGCCGCCCCCGTCTCACCCCTTCTAGCTGCACAGAAGGGGCACCTGCCCTCTGTCCCCATGCACCCGAAGGTCCCAAGGCGGGGACGCTGCCTCACTTGTACTTTAGTGTCCGGCACAAGCAAGAATCTGCCTGCAATGCAGGAGACCTGCGTTCATCCCTGGGTAGGGAAGTTCCTCTGGAGAAGGGAATGGCAACCCATCCAGTATTCTTGCCTGGAAAATTCCATGGACAGAGGAGCCTGGTGGGCTACAGACCATGGGGTCGCAGAGGTGGACATATCTGAGCGACTAACACACACACGCAAGCACTAGGACCAGTCCAAGAAGGGACAGACAGACAGACGGGCAAGCGTGCACCAGAGAGACAAGACAGGAAGACGGCCCCATCCACTCCGGCTTCAAAGGCAGACCCAGAAGAGCCTTAAGTGCAGAAATGCTGAGAACAGCCCAGCCGTCTGCGTGTGCGTGTGTCTGTGGGGTGTTTCTTTCGAGTCACTACACAAACACCCCCAGCCCCTTTCCGAGGCCCTGGCTCCAGCCCAGCACCTCTCCTGCTCTGGCCTGACCCCTGAGGACGCACACAGTCCTGCCCCCGCCCCGGGCTTGAAAGGATGGGCCTGGCCTTCCAAAAGCAGCTCCGAGGACCTGGGGGCAGTCAGCTGGCTGCTTGGCCCGCTCTGCGCCGGGCTCTGCGCCGACCGAGTCCAGGTTTCACTGTGTCCACACAGAGGGAAGCCTCTCGGGGAGCAGAAAGGCCCGTCTGCCCTGCGCGTGCTGGTCCCCACCTCTGCAGGCCCTGCCCTCCCCGACCCTGGCCCGCGAGTCTCCCGCTTCGGCACGAGGATGAGCACGGGAGGCAGGTCTGACACAATGCCTGAAACAGCAGCACTGGGGCCACCTTCCCGCATCTGCCTTCTCCTCCGCAGTCCGGGAAGGAGGTTCGGAGGAGATTTTAAAATGGGCTGGCATCAGGCAGGGCCAAGCAGGGACAGGGACACGGGCAGAGGGCCTGGAGGCACAGCGCCGCCCAATTCAAAGCAGCAGAACGCCTCCACAGCTTTCCGATGCCCGTCCAGAGCGAGCTCTGAAAGCCACCGGGCGCAGTGGCCGAGGCGAGGGCAGGCTCCGCTGGGCTCTGAGGCCAAGTCCGGCCGGCGGGCGGGCGGGCTTTCCTCGCCGCCCCAGGGGCACACTGGCTCCGTGGGAGACTCGAAGGGTGAGCCCCAGGCAGGCCCAGCCCTCTGAGGTCTGAGTAACTGTCCTGCACACACTCTCTCTGTGTGTCCCACACCTCCCAGCACAGGATGGCTGTGCAATGGCCTTGCTCCTGGGCCCCGGGTCCAGTCATCTGCTGGACCTGGCCGCACACGTATCCAAGCCTCTCCAAGTCAGCGGGTCCGAAATGCAGCTCAGCATCTCTGCAGATCCTTCCACTCACGCTCTGTCCCACCCCCACCACGTGCTGCTGCCAGACAAGAGGGACGGCTGTGGGCTGAAGGAGGGAGCAGGAAGTGGCCAGGGGTCCACGGCCCCCTGCCCGAGGACCTGAGGTTGCTCGCTTAAGACGAAACACCGAACCCTGGAGGCTCCTGGCCCCAGGAGCCAGGGATACGACTGGGCAACAGAAGGCCCGTCGCATTTGTGACGAGGCTCCGGTGTGCAATCTCGCCTGGAAGGAGGCTCTCCCCGCACGGCCCCGGTGCTCAGGTGCAGACGGAGGGCAGGGCAAGGCGGAGACATCCAGATCTTTAACATCGCCGCCCCTAAAATCAGGGGGGAATCTGAAGAATCTCCACGGATCTGTCCAATGAGGCAGGGCTAAGGTCAGGCTCACCAATACCCTTCACTGCTAACTGAGACTCCCCTCCTGTCCGACAGCACGGACAGAGGTCCTGAGAACCTCCTCTTCACAATGGCAGAGATGAACGTGTGCGGCACTCAGCTACAGGAAAGAAAGACGCCTCTAGAGTTAACATTCTTTCTCTTGTGAAATTTAATTAAAAGCAGCTCGTTCCTGACACCTTATCGCACCCGAGATCCCAAGGATAATGGAGACAAAGCCCCTCGAGGGAACTCTCGGTTATGGAACCCCAGACGCGCCTGGCTTCAGTTTCACGGCGACGGGAACAGCACAGGGGCTCAGCGCGGGTCACTGCTGGGCAGGCCAGGGCCCGGCTGGCCCCTGGAGCCACGGAGGTCTACTGATAACAGGGCGCTCGCAGCCTCTTCATCCCCCTGAGAATGGAGCACCATTTCTGTCCTTAAAATGCCACCAGGCGAAATGGATCCGATTGAAGCATTTGATCCTTCCTGACACGGACCACAGGGAGCCGGACAGCTCAGCCTGAGCAGATGCTGGGCAGCGGGTCTGTGCTCCTGGTCCCGTGCTTGCTGAAGCACACGTGACCCCGCAGGCCAAGCCGTCCTGCACGGACGAGCCAGACCAGCCCCGGAGCCGCCCGGGGCGCTCCAAGCACTGGCCTGCTCTGCACGGGACCGAGGAGCAGGCAGTATCTGCTCCTCCCCAGCGCGCCAACCAGGTTCGGGGCCAGGACAGCCCATCTGCTTAACTGTGTCCCCAAAAGCCATCGTCAGGTCCCAACCCCAGGAGACCTGTGAACACCACCTTGCTGGGGAACAGGGTCTGTGCAGATGCAGCTAAGATGAGGCCGCAGACTGGGGGTCCGTGCCAGAAAAGGGAACTGTGGGAGCAGGCACAGAGACCAGGACTGGGGTGCTGCGCCCACCAGCCAGGGAATGCCGGGGCCGCTGGGGGCCCCGGAGGCTGCGAGAGCTTCCAGAAGGACTGAGGCCCTGGCCGATCGGAGAGCTGAGATCCCGCACGCCGCTCGCGACGAGGCCAGAAAACCCAACACACCGCCACTGCTGGGACTTCCCCTGGCAGTCCAGGGGTAAGACTCTGGGCTCCGACTGCAGCGGCCCTGAGTTCAAGCCCTCTCTGGGCATCCAGAGCCCACAAGCCGCACACTGGGATCAAACAGAAAAAGAAGGAAGCAGCCCCACGGGCAGCAGTCAGGCCTCTGGCCTCCAGCCCGTGAGAGGACGAGAGTGCGCTTCAGTCCTGTCCGACTCTTAACGACCCTACGGACTGGGGCCTCCGAGACTCCTCTGTCCATGGGATCCTCCAGGCAAGAACACTGGAGGCGGCTGCAGTGGCCTCTTCCCTGTGAGAGGATGCACATCTGAGGCTGTGAGTGCCCAGTGTATGCGGGGCGGTGGGGGTCGGTCCCTGAGACCTGGGAACCCAGCACACCGCACCAGGGACAGCCAGCCTCGTCCCCTCCCCTCAGGCCTGCAGGAAGGGCGCCCAGGCTCTCCCTTCAGACTGTGCTCCCCAAATGTCTCTGGGGTCCCCAAGAAGACTCGTCCCATAAGCTGAGTTGCACCCACGCCCTGCCTGTCGCCCCTGCCTGCACCCACGCAGGCCCCTGCAGGCAGGTCTGTGTCTGTGAGACCCAGTCTCGCTGCACCCCCTCGCAGGTCCGGGCACAGGGCTGGGCTCGGCCACAGCTCCCCACGCTGCCGGGAGCATCTCGGGGCCTGTGTCCACGCAGAGCAAGCAGGGGCTGCTGCCCCCTACTCAGGCCAGCCCCGCGAGGGCCAGCCCCATGTGCCCACGTGGAAGAGACTCAGACACAAGGCTCGCAGGACACAAGAGGCAGAGCGCAGACCCCCACGAGAAACCTGGGGGAGGCGCGCACTGTGAGAGACGCTCTTTCATAGCGGGGGGCCGAGAAAGGGAGGGTGCACTCACCAGCCCAGGCCACAAGCCCAGGAGGGTGGGTACACGTCAGCTCTACGGGCTCGGTCGTGTCCGACTCTTTGCAACCCACTAGGCTCCTCTGTCCATGGGATTCTCCAGGCAGGAATACTGGAGTGGGGTGCCATGCCCTTCTCCAGGGGATCTTCCCGACCCAGGGATCAAACGCGTGTCTCTCACATCTGCACTGGCAGGTGGGTTCTTTGCCACGAGCGCCACCTTGAGCCCCTTCCAAAGAAGAAATCGAGGCTCACGACTAGAGAGCTCAGTGTCACGGCCCAAGGCACCCCCACCCCACCCAAGGGCCCAGCCGTGGACACACCCAAGGCCGCTGGGCCCGGAGCACAGGGCTGGGGATCTGCACCCAGGTCCAGAAGGCGGGCCGCCAGCCTGACCCCGCGCGCCTCCACCACCACTAGCTCCACCAGATGCCGGCGCCTGGAAGCGGCCTGTGCGAGGCGGGGAGAAGAGCCAGCGACGAGCAACTGCTGGTCTTCGGAACAGGGCCTGGCCCTGCAGTTACACAGAAGCACGGGGAGGCCACCTGTGGCCCCTGCATCCCCCCCGGCCCCCCGAGAAGGGAGCCCGCCATCACAAAGCACTCATCAGCTGAGCGCACAAAGGGTCCCAGGGGCTGATCAAACTGCATTTGCATTTATATTCCCATTTTTAAATATTCAATAAGTTAAACAATACTTTTTAATAATGAGGGCTTCATGCATATTTAGGCATTTCTTTGTGAGCAGCTGCTTGCTTTGTCAGCCATGGTAGCGCAGACACATCCTCTGGAAGGCAAGCTCCTGCTCACTGTGCGTAGACTGGAGGTTACACACACACATACCTGCTCACTGTGCGTGAGTCAGAGGTTACACACACACACACACACACACACACACCCGCTCACTGTGTGTGAATCAGAGGTCACACACACACACGCCCGCTCACTGTGCATGAATCAGAGGTTATACACACATACATACCCGCTCACTGTGTGTGAGTCAGAGGTTACACACACACACACACACGCTCACTGTGCGTGAATCAGAGGTCACACACACACACACACACACGCCCGCTCACTGTGTGTGAATCAGAGGTCACACACACACACACACCCGCTCACTGTGCATGAATCAGAGGTTACACACACACACACACCCGCTCACTGTGTGTGAATCAGAGGTTACACACACACACACGCCCGCTCACTGTGTGTGAATCAGAGGTTACACACACACACACACGCCCCCGCTCACTGTGCGTGAATCAGAGGTTACACACACACACACATGCCCACTCACTGTGCGTGAATCAGAGGTTACACACACACACACACATGCCCACTCACTGTGCGTGAATCAGAGGTTACACACACACACACACACCCCCACTCACTGTGCATTAATCAGAGAGGTTACACACACACACACACACACCTGCTCACACTCCTTATGGCAGGTGCTAGGCACAGTCCTGGCCGGGGCAGGGCGCTCCAAACAGGTGTGTGTGGGCCTGGACCACATTGGTCCCGGGAACCAGAGCAAGTTTATAAACCAAAAGGGAAAAACTCAGGTTTGCTCAGCTCCATCTCAGGAGGGTGACCGGGCTCCCGGAGCGAGGCGGGCAGGACTGACCTGGCCCTTGGGTCTCCCTGGCGGGCCCCCAGGTCAGGGAGGAGGCAGGCAGAGACACGGGGCTCTGGGCACACCTCCTTTACACACAGACCCAGCGGGATCTCACTTTCTCAGGAGCTCAGCCGTGCTCTCCCGGTGTGCCGCTGGGAAGCGCTGGCCTGTGGACAGACGGGGCCTTCGGGCAAACCTGACACTCTGCTACCAGCCTGGGACAGGAGCCAAGGGTCCTGCTGACAGCAGGCGCCCGTGTCTCCTCGCAACCTCCGGCACCAAGTCCCAGCCTCCCCACCATCCCAGAGCTGGCGCGGAAGCCTCAGCACCTGCTGGGACACGGAGGCTGGGCCAGCAGGGAGTCTAAGGCCGAGGGTCGGGAGGCCGGAGAACATGTGGTTCCAGCAAGGCGATGCAGGGGCCGCCCCGGGACAGGCTCTGAGCGTCCCCGTTCCAGAGAGCTTCTCAGGTTCCGCCCAGCGGCCAGGGAAGAGGGTAGAGAGCCTGGTCATACCTCCCGACCTCAAGAAGGGACAGGAACCGCCTGGGGAGTCAAAGGGAAGACTCCGTTACAGCAAAAGAGGACTCGGCAGTAATCAGGCACCGACTCACTCACAATGCAGAATTACAATGACTCAGTCTCGAGGTAACTGCAAAGCACGGGAGCAGCCAGACCAGAGCACGCTCTGCGAGGGCTCCAAGTGTGTGAAGCCCCAGGAGACGACACGCCAACCCCAGGGAGGGCTGTCCTGAGGGCTGAGCTGCCCTCACTTCTCGGGGAAGCGCCTCTGTGAGGGCAAGGGGCGCGGCCAGGGCACTGGACAGGACACAGCCCCGGGGACATGGGACCCTGGAAAGTGGGGCCACCCCCAGCAGACAAGAGCCAGGGAGCTGGGGTGGCGGAGGGCCCGCCTGCCCAGAACAGCGGTGGGAGTGTTGGGCCGTGCACCCCTGTATCTTAAAGTGCATCGTCTGGATGGGACCCGCCTGGACACAGGCTGGCGCCTTCCAGGGGCTCATGTTCCAGACATCCCAACAGGCCCCTTACACGGCGCTCCTGTCATTCTGGGGTCACAGGTATATTTCGAGTGGGCAGAGACAGGGCCCCAACGATGAAATGCCAGCGACAGCCTGGCTCTGTCATCGCCCGCAAACTGAATCCGAAATCCGAAGGGGTTCTGGGCCAGTGCAAGCCGAAGGCCCGACTCACACCTGACATCAGAGAAGCACCCAGAAAGTGTGGGCTGCTGAGCGGATCTGGAACTAAATCACTCGCCCCTTTCTGACAGCATCTCCCTGCCATGTAATCCCGCAAGTATCTGATTGCTGAACCACCAGCAACTTTTCCCCAAAACAGAGTCAGAAGCTCTGAGCAGGGGGGCAGCCTGGCTGGGGAGTGGGCCCACTGCCCTTGCTCAGGACAGGGGGTTGGGGGGTGCTAGCCGCTGGCGTCCTGGTCTGAGTGATACATGGCACCCACAAGAGCGCAGAGCACGCCTCACCAGCAGGCACAAACTGCCGCAGTCCCATTCAGGAGAGCGTCTGCGTCCAGCATCCCAGAGTCCCGCTCGGAGTGATGCCTGCCATCTCCACACTCTTGCTGGAGGCCAGGCAGCCCAACACGTCCCGCGCCCAGGCCTCCATCCCAGGAGCGCACGCGGCCCAGCAGCTGAGGAGGAACCAGACACAGAAGAGCCACACTCCACTCGGGACCCATGGCCCACGCATGGGTGAGTCGCAGACGGTCCTCTGCAAACTCAGCCTTTAGAACAGTAACAAGACCACCCCTCCCCAGCCCCTACTACGGCATAAAAGCCAGGATAACATGCTGGCTCCGCCGGGTGGGCACCTTCAGACCCGAGACCACGTGGGGTGCTGCTGAGACTCAGGCAGAAACTGCACGTGCTCACCACTGGAATTCGCTCCTCAGGGGAGAGGCGGCTTCTGGACAGCAGGGTAAGACTCCCTTTTAGGGGGCTTCCCTGGTGGCTCAGAGGTGAAGAATTTCCCTGCCGACGCAGGAGACACAGGAGACTCGGGTTCGATCCCTGGACTGGGAAGATCCCACACGCCGCGGAGCAAGTAAGCCCACGCACCAGAACCATGGAGCCCGTGCCCCACGCCCGGAGCCCACGTGCAGCCCCTCCTGAGGCCCATGCGCTCCAGAGCCCGTGGTCCCCAGCAAGAGAAGCCGCTGCAAGGAGAAGCCCACGCACCGCAATTAGGCGCTGGAGAAGATCTCGAGAGTCCCTGGACTGCAAGGAGATCCAACCAGTCCATCCTAAAGGAGATCAACCCTGAATAGCCATTGGAAGGACTGAAGCTAAAGCTCCAATACTTTGGCCACCCGATGCGATCAACTGACTCAACGGAAAAGACCCTGATGCTGGGAAAGACTGAAGGCGGGAGCAGAAGGGGACGGCAGAGGATGAGATGGCTGGATGGCACCACCGACTCGATGGACATGAGTTTGAGCCAACTCGGGGAGATGGTGAAGGACAGGGAAGCCTGGCGTGCTGCAGTCCATGGGGTCACAGAAAGACAAGACTGAGGGACGGAACAGCCACAACCATACCTAGATAGAAGGCCCGCACAGCACAGCCAAAACAAATAGATATATTTTAAACCCTTTTAAGGAAACTACAGTTCTTTATAGTCCTCAGAAGAGCCTGCGTCACTGTCCAGCCCCCGAGGTGTGCGAGCACCACCAGGTGACGACACAGCTATGCGCAAGCTGGGTGAAAATGCTCCAGACCCGGCACTCAAGTGGAAGGCTAGAGTGGGCCTCTGTGCCCGCAGCCCGAATGAGCTCCTTGAGAAGCAGACACAAAGTCAAGGTTTCTCAGATGCTCACAGCAAGTGGCATGGGGGCAGGGAGGTGGGGAGAGCCTGCCTGGGAAGGTCTGGGCCGGCCCCAACCCCATCCCCACTGCTCTCTGCCCTGACCTGGCATCACACGGGCGAGGGAGTCAGGAGCGCCCGACTCCAGGACCTGCGGAGGAGGGGAAGCCTCGTGACCAGAATCAGGATGCGCTGGGCCGGTGTCTCTGCCCAGCGGAGCCTCAGCCGCCCCAGCAGAGAGCGCAGAGGCCACAGCTGGGGGCAGACGCGCAGGGCATAAGCCAGGCCTTCGGAGCTGGGCCCGCGGCACCACAGGCGCAGCAGCCACGGACAGTGGGAGAGACCCCCGGAACGCACCTCGGCCCCTCGGAACTTCCAAAGCACGGGGAGAACAGCCGCCACGTGGGGAGGCCTGCGTGTCCGCGGGGCTCGCTCCCCGCCCTGCCCGGCAGCTCCCAACAGCCTGCTCTGCGGGCCCAGCCTGGGGTGGGCGACGCGCGCTGGCGGCAGCCGGTGACCGAGTCCCCAGAGTTTACAAACACCCGCCCGGGAAGCCACGGACCGACAGAAAGCTTATCATGAACACTGCACGGCAGCCACTAAAACGCACCCAAACCTGAGAAATGTAACAGGAACTACAGAAATAAAAACAGGACTAAGGCGCTACCATCGACTGCCTAGTCGAACTCAGAAGAATCACGTTCATTAAAAGGCCCGGTGACGACAAGGGTGAAGAGAGCCTCACGCTCCCGCAGAGCGGTTTGTGTCGAGACCCTCGAAGGCGTCAGGACCATTCACCCTGTGAATCTCTGAAGGGACTCAGCACAGACAAAACTCACATCACAGCTGCAGCTACACTGCATTCCACCCCCCACCTTTAAGCAGACGATAACATATGCACAGGGCAGGACATTATCAGGATATTATGCAACCGTTTAAGGTAATGGCTGAAAAGACTAGGAACTAACACAGGAAAAAATAAAAAAGCCTGATGACGGGACAATATAACAAATGCAGGGCGCACAGCCATAGGCAACGTGCGCACGCATTATGTTTAAAGAGCCTCTGAGAATAAAGACTGGAGAGACACCAGCGCGCTTCCACGGCCGCTCTGCACGTCGAGGGCGAGTCTCGAGGGGGAGAGTTTTCTCTTCTCTAATGCTTCTGCACATGCTCTCACGGTGAAGTCAAAGGACACAGGATTTCAGAAAACAAGCAGTGAAGGAAGGAGGCCTTCTGGGAATTTCACCACATCCGCAGGCTTATTTACAGCAATGCAACTGGCACCAGCGAGGGTGCCCAGATGCTCCGTGAACCCAGTCAGGCCTGTTCTCCGATCCGCGGGCCTCTCCACGCTCAGTGGTTAAGTACAAGGAGGTCTCCGAGGAGCCAGGTGAACGTCTGGGAACCCTGATGCTCACGCGGTGAGGAGGGGCCAACAGCTGGCCCAGGACATCGTCCTGAGATGGCAAACCCTGGGCCCCCAGAGTCCTGGGAGGAGTGAATCCTCTCCAGCAAGACTCATGTCCCCGGGGCCCCAGGCAGACCTCTGCCTCCTCACACAGCCAGTAACTAAAGGTCACAGGAATTTGGACTGGAAATCTGGAGAACACTCCCTACCCTTGGGATATGTCGGCCAAGGTCCAGAAAGCAAATCTGTGGCCTAATTTGATTTACTGAATTTCTTCCAGAGGATGTAAAAATCAAGGCATGAGCAATACTAGACCCTAAAAGAGTCGTCTGTAAACTCGGGGCCTGGTGGTCGGGGCTCCGTGTCTTCGCTGCCATAAAGCAAGGTGGCAGACATCTCTGTGAGATAATCTCATTTCCTTTAGACAAGTTGGGGTTCCCTGGTGGCTCAGACAGTAAAGAATCCACCTGCAATGCAGGAGACCCAGGTTCAATCCCTGGGTCAGGAAGATCCCCTGGAGAAGGGAATGGCCACCCACCCAGTATTCTTGCCTAGGAAATCCCATGGATAGAGGAGCCTGGCAGGCTACAGTCCGTGGGGATGAAAAGAGCCGGATACAACTGAGCGTCATTTCTTCTTCTTGGACAAGTTGAGGAAAGTTGCAGGATAAAAAAATCTATGTATCAATATAGAAAACTCATTTGCATTTCTGCACACTGACGATGAACTCTCAGAAACAGAAATTAAGAAGACAATCCCATTTACAACTGCATCAAAAAGAATAAAGTACCTGGGGATAAACTGAATCAAGGAAGGGAAAAATCTGTGCAATGAAAACTAGAAGACAGCGATAAATGCAGGTGAAGAAGACACCAAGAAACGGAGAGACACTCCTCACTTGTGGGCTGAAAGAGCAAGCGCGGCGGAAGCGCCCCTCTTACCCAGAGTGGTCCACAGATTCAAGGCCTTCCCTATCAAACTCCCAAAGGCACTTTTCACACAAGCAGAAAACAAGCCTAGAATTTGTACGGAACCACAAAAGACCCCAAACAGCTAAAGCGATCTTGAGCTGGCCGACACTCGAACGCCACTTAGGAGAAAGGAACACAGCCCGAGGATGCGCTTTCATCTCTGGTCTTTCAGGAAATCCACAGGCACTGGCCCTCCCGCTGTCCCCTCCCCGGCAGGACAGGGAGGGCGGCGTCGCTCCACAGACGCTGGGAGAAGCCGCGCACGTGTCGTCACCTGCACGGGGTGGGGGGCCGCAGCCCAGCGCACACCCCAGAGTGCCAGGCGGGTCGGGGACCCCAGTCGCCACAGGAGGCGCACCCACCCCTGCGATCTGGGAGGAAGTCAAGCAGCTCCGACAAAAAGGCGAATTTTGTCCCCCAGGCCCGCCAGGCTCCTCTGTCCGTGGGATTCTCCAGGCAAGAATACTGGAGGGGGTCGCTGTTGCCTCCTCTGAGGGACCTTCCCGACCCAGGGATCAAACCTGCGTCTCCTGCAGTCCCTGCATTGGCAGGCGGGTTCTTTACCACCTGAGGCACCGGGGAAGCCCCTCCAGAGAAGATGCATGAAGGACAGTAAGGGAGACCCGCCGAGGCTGGAGCGCAGGCTGGGAGGTAAGGCGGGAGCAGGGCAGAGCGGAGGCTGACACAGCTCTCCACGGGCAGGCGGGATCCCTGGAGTCAGGCGCTCCCTAAACGCACAGCTCAGCTGTCCCCCTGCTGGTGCCCGGCCCACTGCAGCCCAGGCCTGGCCCACTGCGGCCCAGGCCTGGCCCCCGCTGTCCTGGGGGCCGGCCCCAGAGCTCGGCCTCGCGGTCCGCGTGGCAGCAGGGCGCAGCCATGTGGCCTGGAAACCCCACATGCTCTCTCAGAGCTGGCAGCCTGGTGCGGCCCCCAGTTGCCAGGAAGCCTGGGCTTCCTCCATGAGGGGCTAGGGGGCCCACAGGGAGGGGAGGGCAGCGGCTGGAGGACCCAAGCAAGGCAGAAAGAATCCTGGCTGACTGGACGGTCACAGACCCAAAGCTGCACAGCACATGCACCCAGACCTTCTGTCTCATCCGAGGTCCTCAGAATCCACACAGAGGGCAGGACGCCTCCTTTCCACCGGCTCCCTCCCATGGCCCAGGCTCTCTGGGAGCTAGATGGGCCACCGCAGCCCCCACGACAGCTGGCACCCCACCTGTGTGGGCACAGGACACACTCCGGGAGCAGGCTCGCCTCCCGGCCGGCTGGGCCACATCTGGGTGGTCGACACGCGTCCCAGGAGGGGACACGCGTCTCAGCTGCCCCGTGAGGGATTAAGGACATGGGAACCCGGCAAGGGCCCAGGTAATGAACACCCCGGTTTAGGGGAGGGTAATCGCCCGATTGCCATCCGATGATTACTATGTATTTCCATTGCCAAAAGATGCAATACAATTTCATGGTTACTTGGGCCTGTAAAATAGAAATACCCCCAATTTTTAAGATATGAAAAGGTTTATGACCAGGGTACTGTCAGTTCAACAATGAGTCCGTGGTACAAATGAGTCAATTCATGATGAAATTTAATTTCAGGAAAATTAACTCAATAAAGATGCCACAATTGTGCTTAAAGTTTTAATACCTATTAGGAGTCGTAGCGAAGTGGTGCAGGGCCACAGACGCTGCACATCCATTTTCGGCTCCTCAGAACGAGACTGACTTAATACCTAATTTATTCATAATGGGGACAGTACTATAGAAAACTTAGAGCTTAATGAGGGGGGGCCAGATCTCAGCCTTGCCCACCACAAGTGAAGAGCACTCGCAATTCACGGAATATTAAGCTTTGTTTCCTGCGACGTTGCCGAAGCCCGTCTGATAGCACCATGCTGCCGGCCACTTTAACAGCACCCCCAAATAAATGCTTGATGTCCCAGTAAATATTAGTGGCTAGAAATTCTGTGGCCACCAAGTGCCTAGAAAAGCAAAACCAAAGAGGGGGATCTGGGTGCCGTCTCCTGACCTGTCATGGCTTCTGAAGCCAACACGAAAGATTAGAACATACAGGCTGCAGACGAGCAAAGTCAGAACCCAGAGCTTCGGAGCCCAAAACAGCCAGGTGCCCCGCTGGGCATGAAGCACACGGGCAGCATCAAGAACACAGCTCTGGGCTGCTGTCTCCATGTTCTGGGAGAAAGCAGCTTGGCGCACGGGGCTGGCGGGGCAGCAGCCTAAGGTCTCCACCCCGGGCACAAACGCAGCATCCAGGCCAAAGGCATGCTTGACGGGGAGGAGGCGCGAGGACTGTCCAGCCTGCTCAGGGCTCCGGGACCCCCACCCCATCCTCAGGGGGTGCCTGCCCTGCAAAGAAGCCTGTAGCCTGAGGGCCCCCTTCCCAGCCTGTGCAGGCAGCTCCCCATCTAAGCCCGTGAAGAGCTGACGTCCAGAGCAGGAAGAACCTTGCCTCTCAGAGCTAAGAGTGAGACCGAGCTTCTGTGAGGATCCCACCCCTAGTCCACACAGGGGGCCCGCTCACCACGAGCAGGGTGGAAAGGCCATGTGGAAGCCCCGGCACAGCCTCAGCAAACAGCTTCGAGAAAATGGAAAGATGCCAGAATAAGCAACGCCACTCTCGAGGGGACAAAGGTGGTTTGTTCCAGAAAACTCAATCTCCTGAAGAAATGAATTTTATCAAAATCAGTGGAGAGGAGGAAATTTCAGTGTACACCGAATATGTCAGTGACTTCTTAAAATCTTTATCATAAGTAACTCGAAACACAGATGACGGGTGAGTCCTGAGCAGGAGTGTTTCTGGCAGACACAGCTGGGGCTCCCCTGGAGTCAGAGCTTCCCCGCCATGCCCGTCCCCAAACCCAGACAGTGCTGCTGCACAGCGAGACGGAGCCCAGGCACAGACTGGGCCCAGGCACAGACAGGGCCCAGATGGAGTCAGGCACAGACGGATGACCGAAAGCTCTTCTCTCGGTCTCAGCTGATCAGGTGACAAGAAATGGACTTCCAAAAGACCACGTTTCAATGGAGACAGACTCTGAAGGCAAAATCAAGTGCAGCAAATAGACCCAGGGCAGAACGTGGCAGGACGTGAGGGTGGAGGACACGTGTGGACCCTCATGAGGTGGGAGACAGGCCAGCCCCTGCAGAAGGGGAGGACACGACTGGCCCCCCATGGGGAGGACATGGGGCCTGGCCCTCGTGGGGACTCACATGGCTAGCACTGGAGAGGAGGACACAGCACAGCCGGCCCTTGTGGGGGTGCACGCACAGGCCCTGGGGGGAG
>SJYF01000358.1:2864042-2877766 GCA_006410515.1 Procapra przewalskii
TAATGTCATTCGATCGTTTCCCAAAAAGAGCCTTTGTTGGGAAGATGGGGACGGATATGCTGTCTACTGCTGAGGGTACAGCAAGGGCAAAGGGGACGTCCACACCCTTGAAGGCGGCCCTGGAACGCTGGCGGCTTGTCTCTGCTTTCAGCAGAGTGCGACATCTCTGCAGATCTGGTGAAGTCACCCGTCGAGGTCACGCAGAGCTCTGGGTGACAGAGCCTGCCTGCCCGGCACAGCGCTGCGGACCGCCTGGTGTCACAGGCCCACGCCCGGTTCTGCGTGGCATCACTCCGTTAACGCTCTGCTCATTAATTTAACAGACACTCAGGAGGGTACGCTGGGAACGGGCCAGCATCATCTTTCAACGTTCACTTAATTAAACCCCGCTATTGCAGTGTGACAGTCAGCACATCACAGGGGGAATTATTTTAAGGACGAAGGTAGAAAGTAATTCAAAGCCCCCACTTACATATGAAAGTGTAATCGAAAACGGCCGGCACACACTATGATTTTTCTGTAATACTAAAGATGTTATTTTTCCGACTTGGTAATTAATTGGATTCGGTGGAGAAATTACACCTGCATCCTTGATAGCAAAATGACGTGCAGAGGCAGGAACGCTGGGCCAGAGGCCAGCCATAAACAACCAGGCTGCCGCCGGATGATGACAACCGCCGTCCTTAACAAGAGTGAGGGCTGCCTGCTTCGAGGACGCGCGCATTACTTCCTGCGAAGGGACGGCGCTGCACCCTGATCACATCGCCTCATAAAAGGAACGGGGGCGGCCCCAACCCAGCAGCGCCCGGGCGGCCCCGGAAGAAGCTGCAGCAGGGGTGGGGCCCCGGGATACCTGGGCGAGCCTTCCACCCCCTCCTCCTCTGCCCCCCAGGAAGAGGGGCACCCAGGACGCAGGCTTACCGTCAATGCGGCTCACGAGCTCTTCCAACATCCTCACTTTCATCTGAATCCCGGGTTGGGCGAATGTATAGTTGTCCTGAGGGGAAAATAACAAGGAATATCATAGGTGTGGAGGATAAAACCGGCTTTCCAAAGGGGAACAGGCAGTGGGGACGAAGGTGGACGGTTTGACAAGAGGACGAGTTCACAAAGTGAGCAGCACGCAAGCCGGAGGCCGTGTCCACCACCGGCGTGCAGGGTGGGCCGGAGGTGAGCTCGGAGGCTCCCAAGTCTCCCCCTCTGGGGAGTAGTTCCAGGGCATTTCTACACGTAACGGCAGACATTCCCATTTGCATTTACATGGAGCCCTCCGGAAGTTGCTCTGGCCAGCAGAAGGGCAGGGTGTGCTCAGCTCCGCAGGGGAGCTGATGGGAACCCAGGACCTGCCCGGCGCTACCGGCGTCAGGCCTGCCATCCAAGGGCTGAGGACACGGTCACGGTGTGAGCACGGAGAGACCAGGGGGCTTCAGCCTCAGGCACTCAGGTGAAGAAGTCCACAGACTAAGACAGGAAAACCAGCGCGGCCAGTGGGCAGCATGGGCGGGGCCTCCAGTCGGGCCAGCCTGGAGTGAGAGCCCAGCCCGATGCCTTAGACGCTGTGAGACGGCAGCGGGGAGCGCGCCTCTCCGGCTGCAGCTGCGCCACCTATAGCGTGAGAGTGACGCCGCCGCCGTGGGGCTGCTCTGAGGCTTCACGGAGGCACTGTCACTGGCAGGCACCAAGGCTTCGGGAACAGGAGGCCCGGCGCCCCCACGGCCGCAACCCGAGAGCACATGTCGGTAGGGGAGCCAGGTGGCACGTTGCACGTCCTGCCCCAGGGCGCCCCACAGGCCAGCCCTCAGGAGCCGCAGCCCGCGCCCAGGGACCGCTCTCAGGGCCAGGCTTCCAGCTGCACTCCTGCAGAGACAGACCTGCACTCGGTGGCCGCGGGACGCGGGATAGTGACCCCACAGAGTACCCAGGGCCTGATTCCCAGCAAGGTGGGGCGGGGGTGAAGGTTGCTAATGAACAACTGGAATAGGGAAAGCACCCGGGGCCGGGCCCTCGGACGTGGCATCAGGAGAGTCAGCATCAGGGGAGTGAGGACACCAGCCCCCACTTGGAGGACCAGCAGACCAGCAAAGCAGGCTGGACAGAGGCCAGGGAGCAGCTCGTCCCTGGAGGCCCAGGAAGGACATGGCCTGGCCCACACCTTGACCCACACTTTGACCCTGCCCTGGCCCCAGGCCCCAGCCCCAGGGACCCCTGTCCACACTCTTGACCTCCAGGACTTGCTGTTGCTGTTCAAGCACTAAATGGCGTCCGACTCTTTGTGACCCCATGGAATGCAGCACACCAGGCTCCTCCGTCTTTCACCATCATCCAGAGCTTGCTCAAACTCATGTCCACTGAGTCCGTGATGCCATCCTACCGTCTCATCCTCTGTTGCCCCTTCTCCTCCTGCCCCCAATTTTTCCCAGCATCAGGGTCCTTTCCAATGAGTCAGCTCTTTGTATTATGTGGCTGAAGCACTGGAGCTTCAGCTTCAGCATCAGTCCTTCCAGTGAACACTCAGGACTGATTTCCTTTAGGATGGACTGGTTTCATCTCCTTGTGGTCCAAGGTACTCTCAAGATTCTTCTCCAGCACCATAATTCGAAAGCATCAGCTCTTCGGTGCTCAGCCTTCTTCATGGTCCAACTCTCATGTCCGTACATGACTACTGTACATGACCTCCACGACTGTGAAATGACAAATCCATGTGGTTTCAAGCCACAATGCGCTGTGCGTGTGGGTCCTTGAATATGAGTGAGGGAGTGGGTCCTGTTGGTTCAGGCAGGCGTGCGCTGGGCTGGTGCTGGGAGAGAATGGCTTGTCCTCAGGGTGACATGGGTGGAAGGGGATGGGGACGTGGGAACAGCATGCCTGCACCACCCGCCCCGGGATCTGTGGCGGGAGTCGGGGGCAGGCTCCAGGAGACACAGCCAGGAGAGGGTGACCTTCACGCCAGCAGTGATGTCTGAGGCTGAGCAGCCAGACGTGGCACTCAGGGGCTCCTGCACCGTCAGGACTCTCGGCTTAACGTGTGTGTACACACAAGCACGTGCACACATACACACAGGAACACACACAAGCATGTGTACACACACATGGGCACAAAATGTGTGCGTGCACATGCACACACAGAGGCACACACACAAGCATGTGTACACACACGGACACACACACGTGCGCACACAGACAAGGATGAGTACACACACACGGGCACATACACACACACACTCCACATGTGCAGAGAGAAGCATATGTACACACATGGGCACACACACTCATACACACACGTATGTGTACACACATAGGCACACACTCATACACGTGCACATGTGCACATATGCACAAACATGGGCACAAACACACACATGCACACTCATACACACATGCAGACACACAGGCATGAGTACACACACGGGCACGCACACACACACACACACACACACACACTCCCTTCCTGACGAGAGCAGGAGCCGTGGCCGCTACGAGACTAAAGTAAAAACGCCTACAAGGCAACCACAATCTTTTCCGCAGAAATGGAAGGCGAGCGGACTCACACCTAGCTGCTGCTGCGGTCTCTCCCGCGTGGACTTCAAGCGGCAGGCCCTGGGCCCTAGGCTGCCGCGTCTCCACCCCGTGTGCGCTCTGTTCGGCTCCGCGCAGGGGGCACGCTCCTGGGGTGGCTGCCCCACGGGCCTGGAAGCACGTGCTCTGTAGACGGGGCAACAAGCTGGTGGGTCTCGCTGCACTGAAGTCTGGGGGAGGGAGAGCTGTCACAGACCAGCGCTGAGTGGACAGGAGCGCTGGGCCCTGTAAGGCCTGCCCACGTCCCAGGGAGACCCCTGGCCGCCCCCCCGCCAGAGACAGGCAGCAACACGCAGCCCGAGCTGTCATGTAGCTAAACATTCACAGGCAGAGGAACTCTGGTTTTGAACTTGAACTTGCCAGGGTTAGCCCTTAAAGACTAGATGTCTCTCCGGAACTTGGGTGACAGAGGAGATTTACACTTGAATTTGGGACATGCTGCATAGCTAGAAGCTTCCACGCTGTCGTCTCAACTCACGGCAGCATCTCCGATGAGCCAGGGGAAGCAGTCAGGCTGGATGTATTCAAGGAGGAGAAATAACCTAAGAGTGGGTTGCAGCCTCAGGCAGAGGCCTTGCAGATTACTGCATTACTGTTCAGATCTGACGAGCTCCAAAGCCGTCGGGACCAGGCTCGGATGCCCTCTCCCCGCGGACCCAGGAAAATACTCGGAGGAGCGGGGGTTCCACTGGGGGCTGGCCTGTCCCTGGGGGCAGTGGGCTCCGAAGGGGCACCATGTCCCTGGCTCAGCGGGAAGCTAATGGTTATGCAGATAGCCAGCTGCAGGAGCTGGGGGCAGCAGCCCTCAAACCTGAGCTGGGCTTCCAGGCGGAGGGAGTCCAGCCAGTGTACCTCGTCTGTTCTCCGTCCCCAGAAACACTGGCCCCAAGAAGGTGACTGACCACCCGCGACTCCGAAAGTCAAGTCCGCCAGCAGACCCAGCCCTCCGCCCAGCTCTCGGAACCGGCTGCGCCCCCAGGAAGGCCGCTCCCCTGCACGGCTCTGCCGCACATGGGGCGCCTGCCCGGGCCCAGGGCCAGCTCCGACGTGGAGGGTGAGGCTGAATGACCCCCAGATTCAGTCCACCGGTTTATTTGGCTCTCACACTAAGATAGGGCTTCAAGCTTCTTATTTAGAAGAAATAAAAATTATTCTTTGGTCTCCATCTGCCACTATTTCATTTTATTTCTCAATTTGTTCAAAACCCAGGGAGGGGAGATGAGTTCTCTTGAAAATCCAAATAGTAAGAAAAGAATGACACCTGAGAGTCTTAAAAAAAAAAAAGAAAAAAACCTGCATCGCGTAAGGTCCCGAGAAGACTGACAGATGAGGCCTCGGTGTCTGGGCTCAGGCAAGGGGTGGGCACAGGGGCAGAGGAGACCCGCCGCCGGTGGGCAAGGGGGTCAGCTGAGGGGTCCAAGCTGAGGACCGTGCCCCTCGGCAGCCAGGAAGCCTCTGAAGGACACACCAAGGACATTCCAGGGCCGGAGGCTGAGCCGGAGGGCGTGAGGTGCCCGCAGCAGCCTCCCAGGAGGGGCACCTGGCCCCAAGGCCGCCCAGCAGGCTCCTCCAGCCTCTGACGAGACCGAGGGTCCTTCCGGATGAAGGCGGGCACCGCCCCCAGCATCCCATCCACACCCCTGCCCTCGCCCGCACACATGCTCGGCACAGAACGTATCTGCTGAGAAACAGGAAGTATCTGCAGGCAAAATAGGAGGCAAGTGAGAATACTCTGTATTTACACGAATATTCACAGTAATAATATCGATTACACTCCATGAAAAGTAAACAGGCATAGCTCTGCAAGCTGAGATTTGATTCTGGGTCTTTAAAGAATGATAGAAAAATATAGAAAACTTATTGCACGGAGGGAAGGAAGGAAGGAAGTTCTGAAGAAACGTAACGACCTTCTGGGAAGTGTTCTTACAGAAGGTAAAGTCCGAATCAGCAGGAAAAAGGAAATCTAAGCACGCACACCGGGCTCGCCTCACACTTCGGCGGCCAACAGCACTTCTGCGCCCCTTGGAGGAAAGGCGGACTAAATCCTTCCGAAGGAGCATCTCGGACAAGAGCAGGAGGCTCACTCGTGTTGGCCGAGGGGGAGGCCCCGGCACTCGGAGGACAGAGACCCCTCACCTCTGGGACCAGGGGCTGTGCCAGACCAGAGACGCGGGCCCGCAGCGCGCCCCAGAGCCCTTCCGGGCCAGTCTCTCTGCAGGAAAGCGCCTTGCGAGGCTGAAACCAACCCTCCCCTCTCACGCTCCCTGGACCTGCGTCCAAACACCTCGCGACATCAGGCCCCATTTCGGACCCCTGTGAGCCAGTGAGCGCCGTGAAGGCATCAATCCACACAAGACCGGCCCAGGGCAGACAGGTGCTCCTCCCCGGGTGTGGTACACCGGCACGGCGTAGAGAGGTAAGCCGGAGGCTGTCGTCCTGAGACTGGCCCATGTGCAAGGTCGGCGTTCCCCCGGGGGGTGCCTGGGACCCTGATTTCGGGTGCCCCCACCTCTCCTGAACCAGTTAGAACGGCTTGCTGGCCGCCGCGTGCTTTATGCTGAATGCCTGTTTTCCTGCTGGTCCGTGCCAGCAGAGGTGCCTATGGCAACAGCTCCCAGTACAGGCCCCAGGCTTGGCGCTGCTTGTTTGCCATGTTTTGATTTTGGCCGTGCTGGGTCTTGCAGGACACAGGCTTGGTCGCCCAGGCCATGTGAGGTCTTGCTTCCCGAACCAGGGATCGACCGGCGTCCCCCGCCCTGGAAGGGAACCCCAGGGACGTCCCTGGTGTGGCATTCCTCACAAGCTCCTAGGAGACGGGGCCAGCGCTTGGCTCGGGAGTTAAGCATCTCCGGTGACCCCACAGGGACAGGACCCCTAGCAGTTTGCACCCAGGTCCCCTGGGCCTTTTTCCTTGGCCTGTGCACCCCACACACGTGCACTGGCAGAGATCGCGGCTGTTGCGCTGGAGTCCCAGAACCTGGGGGCGGTCCTGGGTCCCCAACACAGTCGGGCAGGAAAACAAACACTTATGTTCAGAGATTACAGTCTGGTCGTCAAGCAAACGCTCATCACGCAGGCCATGCAGAGGCACAAGGGGGCTCTCCATGACTGGGGGAGCCTGAGGTCAGAGCACAGAGCGGGGGCCTGACCCGAGAACACACTGAGAACAGGAGGCCTGGTGTGGTGGGAGGGGCCCTGAGGAAGCTGGGCTTGACGGGAGCAGACCACCCCAAGGCGGGAAGGCCACGCGGGGAGCCAAGGGTGAGACCCCAGCAAAGCTGCAGGATGAAGTGGACACGGAAAGGGGCACCAGCGCAGTCACGAGATCTGCGCCGGGAAAAGGTGACCCTGGCTGCCAAGGTGAGCCCCAAGAGAAGAGGCCAGAGAGGATGCGAGAGCCACCTGACCGAAGACCCTGCCCAGTGATGACGAAAGCGCCCTACCGGAGACGCAGTCCACCCAGGCCGTCCAGACCGCGTCCCTTCAGCAAGCTGCACTGGCTGGTTTTGTGAACTTCAATGGAGGCCTTCTCGCTCATTGCTATTAGCTTGTTCATTTCACGTGTCTGGCTGGCACTGCGGGCAGCAGAACTCACGCTGAACCCTGAGCGTGTCGTCCATCACACCAGCTGCCCCTCCAAGCAGAGAGGCCACGATTACACACACACCCTCCACATCCTCTCACGGTCTCTGGGGAGAGGGGAGGAGGAGGAAGACAGAGCTCAGGGGCATGCTGCTCGAGGGGGAAAGAAAGCGGAAGCCTGAGTTGCTCAGTCGTACCTGACTCTTTGTGACCCCATGGACTTCAGCCCACCAGGCTCCCTGTCCATGGGATTTCCGAGGCAAGGATACCGGAGTGGGTTGCCATTCCCTTCTCCAGGGGATCTTCCCAACCTAGGGATTGAACTTGGCTCTCCTGCACTGGTAAAGAATCCAGGCAGATTCTTTACCAACTGAGCTGCCTGGGAAGACCTTCTCAGGCAGGAGGGCACTGTAAAAATTGATCAGGCCAACTCTTTTCCCACCAGTGAGCCTAATTTCTTTATCTTTTATTTCCTCATCTGTTAACATGGAGACGGGAAGCCTCCTTCACAAGGCACTGGGGGCGTATCTAAAAGAAGCTGGGCAGCGTCCATACAAAGTGTGAGCCCCTCTGCCCGCCCGTTCCACAGGTTCCCTGGGGCCATCGGTCACGGGGCTTGGTGAGGGCGGAGGGCTCCCCCCAGCCCTGGCAGAGCACCTTCGTGCTCCTCCTGTCAACTGCTCAGAAAACGGGGACAAGCCGAATGCCTGTTCTGGGACACAGGCCGGCCAGCAACGGTAGCTGGCAAAACAGTGTTTGAAGGGAGTCCAGGTAAGTTACTGACCTGAGCTGTAAGGAGTATCCGCTAACAGGAGGCTGGGGAGAGGAGAGCCTGCCAACAAGCCACAGCGGAAACAAACGGGGACAGGAAAGGCTCCCTGAGGGAAAGGGATCCCGGAACTGGGGGGCCCCAAGGCAACGACATTCCGCAAGAGGCAAAACCGTGGAGATGGCGAGCAGACCACTGGCTGTCCTGGGTTCCGGGAGAGGAACAGACGAGCAGGGGGCGGGCAGGGGGTTCTCAGGGCACTGAGCTACTCTGGGCGACACCGGAACGGCGGAGGCACGGCGGTGGCGGCTTCGTCGCTAAGTCGTGTCCGACTCTGCGGCCCCAGGGACTGTAGCCACCAGGCTCCTGGGTCTATGGGACTTTCCAGACAAGAACACTGGAGTGGGTTGCCGTTTCCTTCTCCAGGGGATCTTCCCAACCCAGAGACTGAACTCAGGTCTCCTGCATTGCAGGCGGTGTCCTGCATTACAGGCAGATTCCTTATGGACTGAGCCAGTAGGGAAGCCCCATAAGTCCTTATACATTTGGCCAAATCCACAGAATGTATACAGCATAGAGAGGGAGCCCCAGTATCGACCGTGGACTTTAGTTAATAGTAGCATACCAGTAACAGCTCATCAGCTACAACGAATCCCCCACACTGAAGCAAGATGCTAATAACAGGAGCAAGTGTGTGTCTTTGTGGAGGTAACAACAGCATATCCCACTCTGTACTTTCTGCTCCATATTTCCCTAAACAGTTCTACAATACAAACTCCATTAATTTAAAAAGCATGCAATGCATCCAAAAGAAAGTAGGAAAAAGGGAAGAAAGAAGGTGAAATGAATAGAAAACAAATAGCGAAATGGCAGCCTAAGTTGCTGCTAAGTCACTTCAGTCGTGTCCGACTCTGTGCGACCCCAGAGACAAGGCTCCCCCGTCCCTGGGATTCTCCAGGCAAGAACACTGGAGTGGGTTGCCGTTTCCTTCTCCAATGCATGAAAGTGAAAAGTGAAAGTGAAGTCGCTCAGTCATGTCTGACTCCTAGCGACCCTATGGACTGCAGCCTACCGGGCTCTTCCACCCATGGGATTTTCCAGGCAAGAGTACTGGAGTGGGGTGCCATCAGCTTAAACTCCAGCCATATAAATAATTCCATGAATGTCCATGAACTAAACACATGCTAAAAGAATAGGAAAGCAAAATCCAACTGTAAGCTATCCACAAGAAATGCACTTTAAATAAGATGATTCAGATTAAAAGCAAAGAGATGGAAAAAGATAAACCCAGGGAATACTAATCCTAAGGAAGATGGGATCCCTATTTTAATATCAGATGAACTGGACCCAGGACAGAAGAAATACCAGAAAAAGAGGAATATTTCATAACAATAAACACACAAACTCACCAAGAAAGCATAATCATCCTCCATATGTATTTAATACTTTGGCTACCTGATGCAAAGAGCTGACTCATTTGCAAAGACCTTGACACTGGGAAAGATTAAGGGCAGGAGGAGAAGGGGATAACAGAGGATGAGATCATTGGATAGCATCATTGACTCAATGGACATGGGACTGGGTAGCCTCCAGGAGTTGGTGATGGACAGGGAAGCCTGGCGTGCTACGGTTCATGGGGTCGCAAAGAGTCGGACATGACTGAGCGACTGAACTGAACTGAACTGAAAAATGCTCTCATCACTTCCATTCAACATTGTACTTGAGGCCCTTGACAATGTAATAAGGCAAGAAGAGAAAATAAAAGCCATACATACTAATAGAAAGAAGTAAAATTCTGTTTATCTGCAGGTGACACCCTTGTGCACTTAAAAAATCCTAAGGCATCCACCAAAAAGCTCCTGGAACTAGTAAGTAAATTTAGCAAGATCACCAGAAGCAAGGTGCAGTATATTACATTTTCCAAAAGTGGCCACACAGTATCTCTTATCCCAAATGTTCTTTTATGATGTGATCAGGCCAAAGCCTGCATCAAGAGATGAAGTCTAATTTCCCTCTCTTTGAATCTGGGTGGGCTTGTGCAACTTACACCTTGCTTTCTGGACGTCTTACCGGGTGTCTTGAACTACCACATCAGAACTTCGACTTTCCCGAGGCCGCCGTGCCGTGAGGACGTTAAGCCACACAGGGAGGCCACAAGCGGGCAGCTCAACCACAGTCTCAGTCTTGGGCTCACCAAGCCCGGGCAACACACACGTAAAAGGGTGAGACTGCAGCTGATTCCAGTCCCCAGGCAACAACCCGTGCCAGCCTTCAAGGCATCCCACAGGGGTGCCAGGCACCGTGGCACACAGACAGCAGCTCGAGGCGCAACCGAAACCCTGACTCGCAGAGTCTGCAAGTGAGACAACACACGCTTTATCAGCAAGTTTTGGAGTAATCTGCTATACAATAAGAACTAGACAACTGTCAGTTCACAAAACTCGATTGTACTTGTATAAACCATCAATAAAAATTTACGAAATTTACAAAGAAAGCTACACTATTTAAAGGGCTATCAAAAATAAAAGCCTCCCTAGAAATGAATTTAAGAGAAGATTAGAAAGCCCTATACACTGAAAAGTACAAAACGTTTATGAGGGTAAGTTAAAAAACATCTAAATAAGTTTTAAAATATGCCGTGCTTATGGACTAGAATAAATCAACGTGGCTGATACTGTTACTTCTGGGAAAACTAACACATAGACTCAAAATATAGTCCTAGTCAAAAATCCCAGGCCTGAAGACTTTTTCCAAGGCTTTTTTGGTAGGAAATGGCTAATGACAAACTTTACATGAAAATTCAAACAACAAAAAATACTCAACACAATTAACACACACACACACACACACACACACACACACACGGAGGACAGCCTACCCAACTCCAAGAAAAGCTGCAGAGGTGAAGACAGTCTGCATTAGCATTAACACCCCATAACAGAGAGCACCGAAGAATTGATGCTTTTGAACTGTGGTGTTGGAGAAGACTCTTGAGAGTCCCTTGGACTGCAAGGAGAGCCAACCAGCCATTTTGAAGGAGATCAGCCCTGGGATTTCTTTGGAGGGAATGATGCTAAAGCTGAAACTCCAGTACTTTGGCCACCTGATGTGAAGAGTTGACTCATTGGAAAAGACTCTGGGATTGGGGGCAGGGGGAGAAGGGGACAACACAGTTTGAGACGGCTGGATGGCATCACAGACTCGATGGATGTGAGGCTGAGTGAACTCCGGGAGTTGGTGATGGACAGGGAGGCCTGGCGTGCTGCGATTCATGGGGTCGCAGAGAGTCGGACACGACTGAGCAATTGAACTGAACTGAACAGATTAATGAAACATGACCGAGTGTCCAAAAATAGACACTTAAACAGTGATTTTCAGAAAAGGTGCCACAGCAGTGTATTCTGGAAAGAAAACAAAACTGTTCTTAACAAACGGAGCTGCTATTAACTAGGAAACCTATGTTTAAAGAACGAGCTATGGTGCCTTCCTCACACCATACAGAAAAATTAAGTCAAGCTCAATGACAGATTTGAAAGTATGAACTAAAATTACAGTTTCCAAAAAAATAAATAAAATCGTGGTTTCTAGAAGAAAAACATAGGAGAATATCCTGGCATGCTAGGGGTAGGAAAAGGATTTTTAGTTAGGATACAGAAAATCATTATCACACAAAAAATAACAATAAATTATAAGTCATCAAAATTAAAATAATCTGCTCAGCAGAAGACATTGTCAAAAAATACATCAACAAGCCACAAACTTGGGAAAAATATTCTCATACCCTCTCTCCATACATAGAAGCAGAGATCCTGTACAGTCGGGCCACTCAAGACGGCCCTTCTCTTGCTCTCTGCCCACCCCCTACCTGGCCAGCGCCGGCTTCACCTACACCTGGCGCTACTGCCTGACCTTCCTTCCTTTGTACTTGCCCCAGCCTCCAGCTGGTGACTGTTCTTATCAAGGGGCAGTGAGGGGCCTGCCCCTCAGCGGGTTTCCCGGGTAACTAATGAGCCACTAATGAGCGACTTTGCTGTCGTTTAGTCGCTAAATTGTGTCCAACTCTTTGCAACCCCATGGACTGCAGCACACCAGGCTGCCCTGTCCTCCACTGTCTCCCAGACTTTGCTCAAATTTATGGCCATTGAGTCGGTGATGCCATCCAACCATCTCATCCTCTGCCGCCCTCTTCTCCTCCTGCCCTCACTCTCTCCCAGCATCAGGGTCTTTTCCAATGAGTGGTGCTGGAGAAGACTCTTGAGAGTCCCCTGGACTGCAAGGAGATCCAACCAGTCCATCCTAAAGGAGATCAGTCCTGAATATTCATTGGAAGGACTGATGCTGAAGCTGAAGCTCCAATACTTTGGCCGCCTGATGTGAAGAGCTGACCCACTGGAAAAGACCCTGAGGCTGGGAAAGAAAGATGGCAGGAGGAGAAGGGGACGACAGAGGATGAGACGGTTGGATGGCGTCACCGACTCAATGGACATGAGTGTGAGCAAGCTCCGGGAGATGGAGAAGGACAGGGGAGCCTGGCGTGCTGCAGTCTGGGTGTCAAAAAGAACCAGACACAACTGAGCAACTGAACAACAGCGGCTCCTCGCATCAGGCGGCCAAAGCTGACCACAGCCTTATCATGGCAAAGGGGCTTCCCTAACTCAGTGCAGCTATAAGCTGAGCTGTGTGGGGCCACTCAAGACAGATGGGTCACAGCAGTTCTGACACAGTGTGGTCCACTGGAGGAAGAAGTGGCAAACCACTACGGTATTCTTGCTGTAAGAACCCCGTGAACAGCATGAAAAGGCAACCTAATTCCCTCATAAGTGGCAAACTCCCTTTCCTCTGGGAACAAAAAGCGCCTCTGCGTCCTGCCCGCCACCCATGGGGGTCACTCCAGGACCTTGTTTCAGACGTGTAAGGTCCCCCATCCACTAACCACTGCTGTCTCTCACTGACGCTGGGCTTTTCTTTGGTCTTGAAGCTGGGCAAACACAGGGCCTTGTAGGCCTGTGGGGTGCAGCACACACACACACACACACACACACACACACGACTGCTGTCCAGCATAAATAAAAGCAGGGACATGTGAAGCTTACACACACATACACGACTGCTCTCCAGCATAAATAAAAGCAGGGACATGGGAAGCTGGTGCGGACGTGGCACAGCCAGAGATGGGTGTGTGAAGCAGCAAACCAACCTGGGGGAAAGGCCTGGTGTTTTTCATAGAACTTAGTATAGCTCTAACCAGCTTGACCCAGTCCTAGGCACTCACCCAGGAGAAATAGCACACGTCAACCAGAGGGCGTGCACACGCGCATTCGAGGAAATCCCTTTCCTGACAGACAAAGAGAAGAAAGAGCCTCGGCTTCCACCACTGCAGGATGTTTAGACAGACTGATAGATTCACACGGCGCAGCGCTGCTTCGTAATTAACAGGAATGAACTATTCATCCAGGCAACAACGTGGATTTCACTGTTTTCGATGCCACTGTAGATGAAATTCTTTCTTAATCTTCTTTTTAAATTGGCACGCAATAATTCATTCTTAATGAATCTCCTGCTGCAGCCCACGAGCCCACACATTCTTGTCTATTCAATAAGCCTTTCTAAAACGTTGCCAGCAGCCCTCACTCTTCTCGACTACAGCTCTCAGGTCACGTCTCCGAGCCTGACGCATCGGAGAGGAGACAGCAGAGCCTCACGTGGACCAGGCTCTCTGGCCACTCGCCGTCCACTCACGGGCTGGGTGCAAGCCCGGCTCTCCATCCCCCTCCTGCCGCGCCGCTGCCCCTTCCAG
>SJYF01000358.1:2919318-2949676 GCA_006410515.1 Procapra przewalskii
CGTCGTCTTTGCCAAGTTCCCACTGAGGCCTCCCGAGCACGGCTCCCACAGGCTGGAAACGCAGACGTCACTCTGGAGAGCATCTAATTGCTCCTGGCCCTTCGGCTAATCCCCCAAGCCCTTCGCCGTCATGGAGCCCTGATCCCATCGGAAGAGCCCCACAGGCAGACCCGGCTGGCTCCACAGACGAGTGGCACGCACGTGGGGCACAGAGACGCAGAGCTGGCGGTGGGCTTGGGGCACCCCCAGGCCAGGGCGAGACGGCGTCTCTGACGGGACCGCAGAGACATGGCCAGACATCCTCCTGGCAAACGCCACCGAGACTGGAAACACCCACGGCTGCGCCAGCGACGCCTCCTGCCTCTTCTAAGACGGCATGTGAAGAAAACAGGCCGAGATGCAATCTAGAACTTCCTTTTGAGAAACGCTGCGTGTACTGTCGAGGGCAGTGGAAAAGTGGGAACCACGCAAACCTGCATCCGGGGAAAACTGCCCTGATGTGGTGCCAGGTCACAGCAGACAACGGGCTGGACGTCTGGGTCCCCTCCAAACGCATATGCGGGAGTCCTCACCCCAGGAGGATGCGGGCAGGAGGCCGGACCCTCATGAATGGCACTAGCGTCCTCACCCGGGAGACCCCACAGAGCCCCTCAGCCCCCACCCCGAAAGGACACGGGCTATGGACCAGGCAGAGGCCCCCAGAACAAGACCGTGCCACCCCGACTGCAGACGCCCAGCCTGCCAGCCGCCAGAACTCTGAGAGACAAGCCCCGCTCCTTCCAAGCGCCCCCGCCTATGGGCCGCAGTGTACCAGCCACGCGGACGAAGACAGGCCTCTGCCGTCTCCACAGCAGCCTTCCTGAGGGACTTCCCGGGCTTCCTGCAGTGCAGGAGGCCCGGGCTCCATCCCTGGGTCAGGAAGATCCCGTGAAGGAGGAAACGGCCACCCGCTCCAGCACCCCTGACCTGGAAAAGCCCACGGACAGAGGAGCCTGCTGGGCTGCAGTCCACGAGGCCGCAGAGTCGGCCACGACTGAGCGACTGACACTTTCACTTTGCTGAGGTACAGCTCACACACCACGCCGTTCGGCCAGGGAAGGCGGTTTTCAGCACACGCCTGAGGGTGTGGACAATCACTGGGGCCTGATTTCAGGACTCGGGGTCCCTCCTAAAAGACACCCCGCAGCCCGCAGGTGAACCCCCACACGCCCCCAGCCCTGTTCCCAAGCCAGAGGCCGGGGTCTGTTCTCACCCACCTTCTGTCCCTACCAGCCTGCCGAGCCTGGACGTTTCCCGAGAGTGGAGTCGCACGCTACGTGGCCTCACGTTTCCAAGGGCCTCTGTTTCACAGCGTGTCTCAGCCCGCCGCCCCCCTTCACTGCTGAGCAATACTCCACTGCGCGGGCAGACCACCCTTTATTCACACCTGCACCGGCCGGCGGGCACTCGGGCCGGGCTTTGGGCTTTGTGGGCTGTAACGAACAACACTCCCGGGAACAGTCGAGGCAGGCTTCGGCCAGGTCGCACGGGAACGCTAGGTTCAACTCTCTGGTGCAGTGCCAGGCTTTTGGCCAAAGTTGCTGGCCCAGCTGGACAGGCCCCCAGCAACGCACGAGGTTTCTGACTTCTCCGCATCCTTGCCGACATTTGTTCCTATCCCTCTGATTTCCGACATCCTAGGGGTATGGCTTTGCTGGTTTGCATTCCTTAAGGATGAATGATGTCCAGCACCTTCTCATGCTTATTGGCCATCACTTTGCAGAAACGTCTATTTAAATCCTTTGCCCCTTTGTTAAAATCAGACTGTCTTACTGATTTAAAACAGTTCTTTATAATTTCTCCCATTCTGCAGAGGTCTCTTCCCTTGAGAGTATCATCTACAGCACAAAGTTTTCATTTCCATGTAGTCCAATTCATATATATATATATATATATATATATATATATATACACATATATTTGTCATTTTTGCTGTTAGCGTCACATCTAAGAAACCCTGGCATAATCCAAGGCCATGAAGACTTACTGCTGGGCTCTGTTGAGACTTTAACAGTTTCAGCTCCTACACTCAGGTCCAGGACTCATCTTATCTTTATGTATGGTGAGAGGCAGGCATGGAACTCTGCATGTCAATATTCAATTGTTCCAGGCTTCCCTGCTGACTCGTGGTAAGGAGCTCACCTGACAATGCAGGAGATGTGGGTTTGGTCCCTGGGTCGGGAAGATCCCCTGGAGGAGGGCATGGGGACCCACTCCAGTGTTCTTGCTTGGAGACTCCCATGGGCAGGGGAGCCTGGCGGGCTACAGTCTACGGAGTTGCAAAGAGTCAGACATAGCAACTAAACAACAGCAATCTCGTTGCCCCAGCACCAAATGTTGAAAAAGACCATTTCTCCACTGAGTTGCCTTGGCATCACTGGCAAAGATCAATTGCCCATAAAAATGAAGATTTATTTCTAGACTCTCAGTTCTGTTCTACTGTTGGCCATGTCCACCCACAAGCCAGAATGACGCTTTCTTGATTACTGTAGTTTGGTAGTAAATTTTGATATCAGGAAATGTGAATCCTCCAACTTCATTCTGTTTCAAGATTGTTTTGGCTATTCTGGGTCTCTTGAATTTAAATATGAATCTAAAGATAAACTTGCCAGTTTCTGCTACACTTCTAAGAGGGACGACACTGAATCTTGAGATCAGTTTGGGGAGATCTGCCATCTTAATACCACTATGTCTTCCAACCCACCACAAGAGATGTCTTTCCATTTATCTGTTGTTGATCAGTCGCTAAGTCACATCCCACACTTTGCGACCCCGTGGACTGCAGCACGCCAGGCCTCCCTGTCCTTCACCATCTCCTGGAGTTTGCTCAAATTCATATCCATTGAGTCAGAGATGCCATCCAAACATCTCACCCTCTGTCATCCTCTTCTCCTGCCCTCGATCTTTCCAAGCATTAGGGTCTTTTCCAATGAGTAGGCTCTTTGCATCGGTGGCCCAAGTACTGGAGCTTCAGCTTCAGCATCAGTCCTTCCAATGAATATTCAGGTTTGACTTTAGGATGGACTGGTTTGATCTCCTCGCTCCATTTATTTAAACCTTCTTTAATATCTTTCCACAATGTTTTGTAGTTCTTAGAATAAATATTGTACTTTTTTGCTAAATTTGTATCACTTTATTCATTTAGACTATCATAAATGGAATTGTCTTCATACTTTCATTTTTTGATGGTCCACTGCAAGTGTGTAGAAATAAAACTGGGTTTTCTATCTTGACCTTGTATCTGAACCTTGCTGGGCTTGTTTATTGGCTTTCATAATTTTTTAATGGATTCCTTTGGATTTGCTATACAGAGATGATGTCATCTGCAATGGGAGAGAGTTTCACTTCTTCATCCCCATTCTCCGCTTCCTTCTTTTTTGCTAACTCTGGCAACCAGGACAGGCTCGGATCCCAGTGAGAACACAGACGTCCGTGTCTCGCTCCTGAGCCTAAGAGGAAAACATTCAGTCTCCCACGTTAAGCAGAGTAACCGTGGGGCCTTCACACGCTCTTTGTCAGAGAGTTGCCCTTCTGGCCTCAGTGTTTTGAGTGGTTTTTGTCATGCCAGGGTGCTGGATTATGTCAAATGCTTTTTCTGTATCAACTGAGAAGCCTGTGTTGCTCTGTCCTTTATTCTGTTAGGACAGAGGATCACACTGATTGAGTCCCACATGCTGAACCAGCCTTGAGTTCCTGAGATAAACCCCGTCTGTCCTGATGCATAACCCCTTTAAATCTCTGCTGCACCCAGTTTCTCAGGGTTTCACTGAGGCGTGTTACATGTCCTCCTAAGGCATATGATCAGTGGTTTTCTTTCTTTGTGATCTTTGTCTCACTTTGGTATCAGGATAACAATGGCCTAGGAGAATGAACGGAAAATCATTTCCTCTCTTCTCTTTTTGTAACAGTATGTGAAGGAGTGGTGCTAATTCTTCGTTAAATATTTGTCAGAATTCACCAATGAAGTCAGCTAATCCTGGGGGGGGGGTTTAATTACTCATTTAATCTCTTACATACATTGCTCTTATGTTTATACATCCATATAGATATTGATAAATAAATTATAATAAACATTATATTATACTGAGAGAGAGAAACTTATTTTAAGGAATAGCTTCACACAATTATGGGGACTGGCAAGTATGAAATTTGTCAACCAGGTCAGCGAGCTAGAAACTCGGGCAGCATTTCTATGTTGTAAGAAGAATTTCTTCCTCTTCTTCTTCAGGAAATTTCCATCTTTGCTCTTAAGGCCTTCAATTCATTACATGAGGCCCCCCCCCATATTATGCAGGGCAATATGCTTCATTCAAAGACTGCTAACATACATGTTAACACATCAAAATACACCTTCACAGTAGTATCTACACGGGTGTTTGACCAAATAAGGCGGCACCACAGCCCAGCCAAGTTTATACGACATTAACCGTCACAGTCGGTTGTGGAAATTCATGCCTTTCTAGGAGCATCCCCATTTCATCTACATCCTGATTTAATTTAGAGAGGTGTCCACAGCCTTTCCTCACTGCCATTTACTTTTGAAGCCACTCATAACTTTGGTGATCTGAGTCTTCCCTTTTTTCCAGGTCAGTCTAGCCAAAGGTTGGCCAAAGTTTTGTTGCTCTCTTTGAAGAACCAGCTTTGGTTTTTTGTTGAGTTTTCTCTATGGCTTTTCTATCCCCTACTTCATTTCTGTTCCAGTCTTTATTTCCCACCTTATGTTTGTTTTGCCTTTAATTTGCTCTTCTTCTCCTAGTCTCTGAAACTGGAAACTGAAGTTAATGACTTGAGATGCTCTCTCTTAATGTGAGCATCTCTGGAGCACTACTTCACCTGCATCCCATGTTTCCGAATGCTGTGACGTCTTCACTCATCTCAAAGTAACTTCTAATTTCCCTTGTGACTTCCTCTGGGTGACCCATTGCTTCTTTATAACTGTATTCTAAAATTTTCAC
This sequence comes from Procapra przewalskii, assembly GCA_006410515.1. NCBI lineage: Eukaryota > Metazoa > Chordata > Mammalia > Artiodactyla > Bovidae > Procapra > Procapra przewalskii. The sequence goes on from SJYF01000358.1 coordinate 2,924,313, forward strand.
ATATTTGTCAAATTTTCTTCTGTAACTGATATCTAACTTAATGTCTGTATGACCAGAGAACAATCTGCATGATTTCTATCCTTTCAAACGTACTGGTGCTTGCTTTATGGCCTAGCATATGGTCTATGCTGGAGAACGCTACACGTGTGCTTGGGAAGAATGGGGTCCTGCCATGACGGGTGCTCTGTGGAGGCCTCTGAGGTCCAGTGCTTTCCAGGTGCTCAGCGTTCTTCCCACTCCTTTGTTAATCTTCTCTCTACTTTTCCTGCACATTACTGAAAGGAGTATGTCACTGTGTTCTCAAAAGACATTTTTTTAAAAAGCTTAATGACTCTGGGAAATGCTTAGATATGAAAACAAAGAGCAGTACTGAAACGTGCATGCATCATATAACTGCTGCAATGTACAAAGTACACTGGCAAAAAGACCAGAAGGAAATTAGTGAAATGTCCCAGTGACAGCTTCTGAGACAAGGGGCTATACTGTTAATGAGTTTTCTGATTTTTTAATTTTTAGTGTAAGTCCATTACTTTGATCATCACCAAGACGTTTTTAAACAGAAAATCTGACCACATACAAGTTATGGGCTGTGAAAGCATAGCGCACCTGACTGCCTGTCACTTCAGGGGGCTGCAGAACCAGCAGCCCCACCCTCTGGTTCTGAGCCGCTGGTGTTTCCAGGGCCCTCTGCTCTGCACTCCCCCACACAGAACTTCCTGAACTCAGATGCTCTCATCTCTGAGATGAGCTGTGGACCGCAACAGTGTGTTAGGTGTGAGGAGAACTGAAGGAGGCCGGTGAAAGGTGCATCTAGCACCAGCCTTGGTTCATACAACACATGGGAAAACAAGGTGAATGAGGGAGGACATAAAGCAAAGAGAGTTCAGACAGCTGTCTCTAAGCCCATAACCGATCGACAAGAAGCAGTGACGGCTCGCCCTCACTGTCACCCAGAGCCAGCTCACACCGACGGCGGACGAGGCGCGAGAGAGATGGCCGCACGGCTGTTCCGCTGACAGCAAGCCCCACCCGAAGCGCTTCTCCTCTGTGTCCCAGCCAGGTTTGGGGATTTACTCCTCTTGCTGACCCCACACTAAATCCACCTCCAGTGCGCTCCGGTATCCAGGAAATGCATGCTAAAGCGTCTTCTCTGGGCAAAAGTAACCTGCTTGAAAACAACCTGTACTTTTGAGACGGTGACTCATAAACAGTAACACAAAAAGAATTGATGCCTTCAAACTGTGGTGCTGGAGAAGACTCTTGAAAGTCCCTGGGACTGCAAGGAGATCGGACCAGTTAATCCTAGAGGAAATCAACCCTGAATATTCACTGGAAGGACCGATGCTGAAGCTGAAGCTCCAATACTTTGGCCACCTGATGCGAAGAGCCAATTCACTGGAAAAGACCCTGATATTGGGAAAGACGGAAGGTAGGAGGAGAAGTGGGCAGCAGTGGCTGAGACGGTTAGACAAGCATCACTGACTCGAAGGACACGGATCTGAGCACACTCCAGTGAAGGAGAGGGAAGCCTGGTGTGCTACAGTCCACAGGGTCACAGAGTCGGACATGACTCAGTGACCCAACAATGGCAACAGCAATAACAAAGCATCCACGATGTTCACAACTAACACAGCATTCATTTCAGCCACTTTACGCATCAGCTTTCAGGTGATTTATGTTACCAGAAAATGACAGGTTGAATGGATCAGAGCTTGCATATGCTAGAAATGAGAATCAACTGTAAAATGCTCCTCCCACTTGCCGACCCACACCCAGGCACCCTGAGGAGCTGGTCCACAGTGAGCGCACACGAGTTGGTCGGGGCAGCTTCTAAATTCAAGCAGCACGCACGACAGAGGCGTGGGGCTGGGGGAATGCTGCTTCGTCTTCTGCTCTGCCGAAACTACTTAGTTCAACTAAAATATACCTCTCTACTTAAACTGTGGGATTCAAGGTGACGGAATAATGGTTCTTAATCTTAAATAGGATTTAACACTGCTAAAAGGAATATGACAGCCCCTGTTTGAAAAATACTTAAAAACTGCACCACGCCCAGGGGGAAGAGAACTTAGAAACTCCAACAACACTAAAGGGTTTCATGAATTATGCCGCATTATCTCAACAGAATATCATGTGCAAGTGGTGGAGACGATCTTTACCAAGATCTCTTAATAATACAGGAACAAGCGGATGTTCTAAGGTTACACGGGAAAAGGCGTGAAACAGAATTTTACACATAACATGTTCTGAACTACATAAATACAAGACACAGCGAAAAGACTCAGAGGAGCTCCCCACAGACAGATGCCCCCACCCAGCACTGCCGTGGGCCTGCACCCCGTCCCCAGGCCAGCGTGGTGGAAACACAGAGGCACAATCACCACCGATGGGTGGCCGGAGACTAGCGTCTGGGCCCTGCAGAGGGCAGAGCAAACGCAGCTGGCTAAGGCCACAGAGGCCGCCTTCCCCCAGCCAGACCCAGACTTCGGGACCACCGGGCTCAGTGGAGCCTAGAGAGGAAAGCACTGGACCCAGCCCAGCCCACAGCCCCGAGAAGCAGCCAGCCCCCTGCACTGAGCCCGCCTCCACAGTCTTCTCCCAGCACGTGATGCCCTCCCGGAGCGACACTCCTCCCGGGCTTCTCCCCACCGGCTTCAGCCGCCTTCTCCAGCCTCTGCGTCTGGACCACACACACACCCACCCCCGCCACCAAGGTCCCCAGAGCTCTCCTGACTCCCGTCCTCAGCCACCCCTCGGGGGCGACAGGCACCTCCAGGGCCCAACCGCAATCAGGGGCTCCATCCCAAGGTTTAGTTCAGTTCAGTCACTCAGTCGTGTCCAACTCTTTGTGACCCCATGGACTGCAGCACGCCAGGCCTCCCTGTCCATCACCATCTTCCGGAGTTCACTCAGACTCACATCCATCAAGTCGGTGATGCCATCCAGCCATCTCATCCTCTGTCATCCCCTTCTCCTCCTGCCTTCAATCCTTCCCAGCATCAGGGTCTTTTCTAGTAAGTCAGTTCTTCCCATCAGATGGCCAAAGTACTGGAGTTTCAGCTTCAGCATCAGTCCTTCCAATGGATATTCAGGACTGATTTCCTTTAGGACAGACTGGTTGGATCGCCTTGCAGTCCAGGTGACTCTCAAGAGTCTTCTCCAAAACCACAGTTCAAAAGCATCAATTCTTTGGCGCTCAGCTTTCTTCACTGTCCAACTCACATCCGTACATGACCACTGGAAAAACCATAGCCTTGACTAGATGGACCTTTGCTGGCAAAGTGATGTCTCTGCTTTTTAACATGCTGTCTAGGTAGGTCCTAGCTTTTCTCCCAAGGAGCTGAGGATTTGTTCCACATGTGCTTGCAGAGGCGGTGGCTGGCACTGCTGCACGTGTGAGTGTCCGTGGGCCAAACTCCCGTGAGGACCCAGTGTCCTTTGACAGCGGGACAGCAGCGTGAGGAGGCAGAGGAGACCGGGATTGCTGGCAGCCCCAGGAGGCCTGTGTGTGCCTCTGTGTGTGTGTGTGTGTGTGTGTGCACACGTGTGTGTGCACACGACTGTGTGTGCTGAGGATTGCGGGAAGTCACAGAGGGTCTCTGAGCTTAACTGATGGCAACACCTGAACACGAAGTGTTCTCTCCAGCTTTTCTCTCTTCCAGACAATTAGCACCGCGGTCGTGTCCCTTCGTCCCAGCCTGCTGATGATTCAGACAAACGCACCAAGGATCGCTTGGGTCTTACAACCTACGTTGGTGCTAGACTTGTTAGGACAAACTTATTTACCACATTAATTAAATGGTCTACTTAACATGGAATATCAATTCTCTAATCACATCTCAGTTGAACTTCTTCTTTCAATTAACAGCTCTGAAGTCTACTGACAGAGGTCCTACTGTTCTAGGCTCATTAAGAACACTTTCATTATCTGTCAAACGAGGGAGCGAGAAGCAGAGAGGCAGGCAGGCTCGGGAGCAGCCTCTCCCCACTGAACAGATGAGGGGGGAGCAGCCCGGGATCACCGGTTGCTTAGCAACGAAGAGGCTGCCATGAGACTCCAAGCGATGGGAGAGGGGTGGCCACAAAATGGGCCACAAAACGGATGAGAAGCGGGCACCGTCAGGGGACCATCTGGTCTCAGGTTAACCTCACTCTTCAGGTTACAGCAACACGAGAATCTGCGGTGGACCTAAAACCGAGATGGCTAAAACGCAACCTGAAAAACCGCCACAAACACCCAGGCAGGAAGGGTCACACGGAGGCAAGGTAGCACCAGTTCAAATAAAAACGCACCCACTCAAGAGTAAGCCCGTCCCGTGGCGCTTCGTTTCTGTCCACAGACGAATTAAAAAGTAGATCTCACACACGTATCATCAGAACTGTTATTAAACTTGAAACATATACCAGGCAAAAGCTGCGTTACAGTTGGCTACTTGCTGCAACATAAACGGAAGGAAAAATATGCAGTACTCAGCGACAGTATAACCCAACCTAAACGCCCATTAAACCAATTATTCTGCATGTAATTAATATTCCCATAAAATTAAATCCTACTAGTATATCAAAAGCAGAACAGTGATGAAATGCTGCAGAAATGCAATTAAAGAGGATTTGGTTTTTAGCTTATAAGCAAAACATTCAACTAATAGTCTATCACCTTAACCTTATCCGTTCAAATCCAAATCATTAAAGCCGGCGCTCTATGGCCATTAACACAAAACCACACTCTTCGAATGTATTACATTTCTCCTCATTTATTATTTAAAAGAAGACATTAATAATAATAAACACATCTTAATGTCTGCAGTAGTTGAGCATGTGGATTTAAGGACTTTTTCAAAGCAGGCATCAGTGATAACACCATTATTCTCCACTATTATTAATGGCTGTCATTAATAACATTAAAATTAACAGCAATTTTCAACACTGGCGTATTATGCAGAGCAACACGGGAAGGCCACCGAAGTCCACGTTTAACGTCTGTGAGAAGAAAGCATCGTGCACGCTATGATCTTACCTATGTACTCGCAGATGAAGACCACAAAGAAGGGCGTGACAAGGTCATTTATCCCCTGAACATATCCGCTGGCGGGATGACGTATGGCCCATATGAACAGTATCCTTTCAAAAATCTGAAAGAAAAGTGAACAGCTGGTGAAGCAGACAGCAAACAGCAGAAACTTTTTAAACGGTGCATCCTAGAATACACTGTTCAGTGTCCAATATAAAATACAACTTTTTCAAATTCCAGTTATCTTGATTTTTTTTAATAGACTCACAAGCAGTATGGAAGAACGTCCCCGAGCCCTGGGCTCAGTGCCACCACACAAGCTGGCTCCTACAAAAGACACTCACTCTCTGCCCTCCCAGCCCCACAGGTAACCATTGCGTGTGGCCTCCCTGGACTTGGCCAGCAGGCACAGCGGCACCTGCCTGGCAGTGCAGGAAGAGGGGTGGAGAGACAGAGGGATGGACAGGTGGGCAGGGGGGCAGGGGGCTCGGTGGCTGGCTGTGCACGTGAATGGGCATGAATGGGCAGAGGGACACGCAGGAGGGAGGGGATGGCGGGCGCTCTAAGCGTCCCTCATGGGATGCTTTTTCACTGCAGTACAACTGACATGTAACAGCATGTTCGCTTCAGCTGTACAGCATAATGGCTGAATATCTGTAACTCCTATATTCCGAAATGATCAGCACAGGAAGTCTGGTTAAACCCATCACCACACACAGCCATAGGATTTTTTTTCTTGTGACGAGGACTTTCAAGATTGATTTTCTTACGACTTTCAGAGATGTGGTAAATACCATCCACTGTGGTCGCCAGGCTGTACACGGCAGCCTTTACTCTATTTTGACCCCCTTCACCCATTTCACGTCCCCACCTCCTCTGCCACACACCGATTTATCCTTTGTGTCTCTGAACTTGGTCGATTTTTTAATAGATTTTTTTTTCAGGTTATTTCCCATTACAGTTTATTACAAGATGCTGTGCGCAGCTGACTGCTGAACAGTAAACCCCTGCTGCTCCCCTATCTGGCACATGGGAGTCTGCCCCTCTCGAGCGCACACTCCTCCCGTGTCACTGCCCTGACTCTCCCCGCCGGTCCCTGTGGGGCTGTGTCCTGTGTCCGCATCTCTGCTTCATGTACAGATCCATCTGCGTCACTTCTTAGACCCACACACAACGGCACAACAGACGCCTCCCTGGACCGCTGGAGATGCCTGGCCCTCGGATGCAGGCGCCCCCGTCAGCCCGGCTCCCGCCGCCGCCCGAGGACCCACCACGCGCTCCTCTCTCCTCAGCACTCACACCCAGTCCATCCTGCCTCCCCTCCACACCCCCTCGTCCTCCACCTGCATTCAGGAGGCGTCTCAGCAGGGCCCCACCACGTCGTCGCACGCGCACACGCACGTGCACGCGGCTTCACGGCCTTCCCTGGCTCCAGGCCCCCGCCCCCACACCGCGCCCTGGCCACCCTGGGTCTCACCCTCTGCCGCCAGCCTGGGCCCACCAGGCTGCCACCTCCTCCGTGCTGGTCCCCCGCCCTGCCGACCTGGCGTCCAGCTCAAGCCGCACCTCTGGGTGGCTGGGCGGCCATCTGCCCCCTCCCCGCCCGCTGGAGAGGGCCGACCGCTTCCTGCTCGTGAGGCCCCGGCCAGCAGTGTCCCTGGACCGTCCCGTCCCGGGTCCCTCTGGACCAGCAACACCTGGGGGCGCCTCCTGGATGCTGGACCACCGTCCACATCCTGCTCCTCCATTGAGCAGTGATGCTCCAGACCTGCGAGGCCCACCAGCTGGGACCTCAAGCCCCGCCCTGCCCCCAGAGTCCGTGATGGGAGGTGCACTGGGAGCGAGGATCAGCTCCAGGGGCATCTGGTGGACGGAGACCAGTGAGGAGGCGCCAGGCTGCGATGCCGATGCCGAGCCGCTCCAGCGGCAGGAGAGAGGGGCCTTCCAGAGCGAACAGAGGCAGACGCAGCCAAGAGGCAGCCTTGGGCAGCCATGCGGGGCTGAGAATCAGGGCCCACAGTCTTGGCAAGACAGCCTAGCCCCCCACACAGGAGACATTCTGTCTCGCCCTGCACAGGTCTCCCTCCTTTCCAGCCACCAGTCGAGCAGGGGCGTGGACAGAACCTGCCGAGGAGCCCGGCAAAGCCCGCGGGTCCGTCCCCCAGCACCGGCACGCCTCTGGAGGGGACGGGTGTGTGCGTCCTCCTTGGGGCCCTGTCTCCAGGCCCGCTTGCCCCGACTCCACACAGGCCCCGGCCGCTGCCCCGAGTCCTCGCCAGCTTCCGCGCCATAAATGACATCCCCAGCAGCTCCAGTGCTCGCGTGCCCTTGACCTGACACCTGTCCAGCAGCACCCCTACCTTCCCGGGTAATCAGGACCGGGAGGCTGCACCCACAGCCTCTCATCGTCCTGCATGTTATTTCCCTATAACAATAGCTATTAATTTAGAGAATCAGAAAGACTCCCATGGTTTATGCATCTCAGAGCGGGAAGAGGGAGACAGAAAGGAAAGGTGAGCCACTCGCCTGAGCACCCTTCAGCCTCTCTCTTGGCGGTAGCTGTCCTGCACACTGGGGACACCAGGGGTCCATGCGGGATCCACCCCAACCAAGCCACCGCATTCCCAGGCCCCCCACCTGCCCTTGCGGGTGCGTGCCCTGGTCCCCACACCCCCTCCAGCCCCGCTGTGGGACCACCCACCACCCAGAACATGAAGCAGCATCTGGCTGAGGGCAGCGGCTCTCAGCCGCTGGACGGACCCGATGAGCCGACGGACGGATCCGCCTCGTCTGGACTCCCAGGGAAGCTGCACTGAGTGTGACAAAGCAGGAAAGGCCTCCACACAGACAGCATGCCTGGTGACGGCGGGGAGCGTGAGTCCGGGAGGAGAGGGGAGCCCCGGGTCCAGACCTGCCTGCAGCTGAGGGGGCTGGAGGGAGAGTGCCGGCTGGGTGGGGCCTGCAGGGTCCACAGAGCAGCGAGAGCCTAGCCCCACACTCCAAGGGGCACCTCACAGTCAGCTTGGCATCCCAGGTCCAGGGGACAGTGGCTCGTGAGGGCAGCTCTGGGCCCCAGGGGCCCCAGGGTGAAGGCCAGCCAGCCTGGGGTGTGGGGCCAGCTTCCCACGAAGTGCCTAAGGGCCAGAAAGGAGAGGTGTCCCGGAGCGGGAACCAGGTGGCCCCAGCAGCTCGGTGTCCCCTGCACACTCCAGCGTCCCCACAGACGGCCCTGCCCCTGGTCACCCTCCCTGAGTCCACCTGTGACGGGGACAAAGTCAGCACCCCACAGGCTAATTCTCCATTGGCACCTGGGACCCAGGCTCACACACGTGCCAGTGGAGCCCAGCAAGGTCACCGCGTGCCCAGCAGGCAGCCACGGGCATTTCTGCAGGGGCCACAGCCTCCACGACTCCGTATGTCAAAATCCAGGTATTTTACTAACAGCTGTCACAGGAAGGGTGAAGACAGTGCACTCAATGCTGAAGGCCGGCAGCCGACGCGGGGCAGTTTAGCAAAGAGCAGACACGGAAGGGCTGTCACGGGACAGGGGCTGGCGTTTAAGCGGCTGCGCTGTGGTGTGAGCAGAGGTGCTGTCTGCCAGTGAAGGAAGCGTGCCCTCGGTGTGTGGACGTGTTTAATGAGCGCACGGAACGATCTGAGATGGCCCTGCAATAGTGTTCGCTGGATATTATTTGCTATTAAGTTCTGTTGACATTCCTGAGGTCTGTCGTTGTTGAAGAGGAGGGATTCATTAAACGCAGTTCAGACTCCAAACTCTTCCCCAAGCACCTCCTCTACAGACCAACTGGCCCTCGTCGGCAACAATGAAAACACTTGCTACTATTAGCATCAGTACCCCTCGCCACTGAAAACGTGAAAAGGCAACGGGCATCGCCAGTCTGCTCGCCCAGTCTCCAGAACCTGAGCACCACGCCAGGTTTCCCCTAAAAGCCCAGTGTTCTTCCACAGAGGGCCCCGGGGAGCAGCTCAAGGGGCCCCCTTGGGGAAGCTCCTCTGACCTCACTCTGCAAACACAGCACCACCTTCACGCGCCTCCAAGGCAGGGCCAGGGCGCCGGCAGTGCCATCCACTTGGAGAGCTGAGATGGTCTGCATTCTAAACAAGTTAATATATTGAAATTGAAGATGTCGCTGTGCTCGCGATTACTTGGGGGGAAAAAATCTGATTTCAGAAATGCGAAAGCATCGTAATTCAACCATATGCATCAGCAACATGGCTTCCCAGCGCATCAAGTGCCGTGGAGATAATTTCTGTGAGAATAACAACAGAATATACGATTGTGTGGAGAAGACCTGTGGGATTTATATCTCCCGAAATCCAGGAGCCATGTGGGCTCAGAAAGAGGAGATATTTATGACACAAGTGCTTGCACCACAATTGAGGGGGCGCTCCCCCCAGACGAATTACAACATCTGATGAACGAGGCAAAAATAAGAGTCCATAACAAATCTAAAACGCAGATTAATCGGCAGCCATCCATCACACAATGTATACACGGAGTGCAGCTTTACAGTCCAGTCAACAACACCACGCTCTGAAGCAGCCTGCCGCACCACGCCGGGTGGAGTTACTCCACCTTCACCCTCTTGACATGCGGGGATTTACACGCCACGTTTTGTGCTCAAGTCACTTGACTTGATGGGCTGGCAAAGCACACACATTTCATCAGGCTCGGAATTGAAGTACAGAAAAGAGACAACACCTTCAGACAACACATCACGGGGTCACCATATCAGACTGAACGTTCGGCACGGCAGATGGAGCTGTGAATCAAAGCACAGCTGAGGAGTCAGACGCGGTCAGAGGGCCTCTAGACAGCGGCCAGCCTTCCCCTTCGGGCAGTCCAGCACGTGAGATGTTAACACTCTTCATCTTGCGAGACAGTGAAAAATCCGTCCTGGCCAATTTGGATTTACTTCAGGAACGCACAGTCTCCTTCCTACTCGGAAGTCGCCTAATAAAATCCACTGTATCAACAGAATAAAGGAGCAAAGACCTATTCTCACCTCAGACGACAAGTGGGAAAGGAGGTGATAAAACCTCAGCAGCCACTGAGGACTTTGAAACCCTGAGTAAAGCAAGGCTCCATCCTTAACATAAGGCATCTACAAACCCGAGAGCAAAATCCTAAGTCAATGACGCAGACTTCTTCAAAACTGTAACGACACCAGGATATGCCTTCTTTCAACACAAATATTCAATCAGTTCAGCTCAGTCGCTCAGTCGTGTCCGACTCTTTGNNGCCAGGCCTCCCTGTCCATCACCATCTCCCGGAGTTCACTCAGACTCACGTCCATCGAGTCCGTGATGCCATCCAGCCATCTCATCCTCGGTCGTCCCCTTCTCCTCCTGCCCTCAATCTTTCCCAGCACCAGGGTCTTTTCCAGTGAGTCAGTTCTTCGCATCAGGTGGCCAAAGTATTGGAGTTTCAACTTCAGCATCAATCCTTCCAATGAACATGCAGGACTGATTTCCTTTAGGATGGACTGGTTGGATCTCCTCGCAGTCCAAGGGACTCTCAAGAGTCTTCAACACCACAGTTGAAAGACATCAATTCTTTACTGCTCAGCTTTCATGACATTGAACGTGCGGAAGCAATTTTTAATTTTTTCTTTACATTGGACATATATGTTATGGAAACCTTTTTGCTCTGATTAATTTTACCATAAAGCCAAAAAGAGAACAAAGGGAAAGATCTATGGATTAGATCCTTGAAATATATGCCAGAAGAGCTTAATGAACCGGCTATATAACGGACACATATCTCTCAGGCTCTCACAAAGAGGCTTCTCAGGGGGCTCACTGGTAAAGAGTCCACCTGCCAACGCAGGAGACAGTGGGTTCAACTCCTGGGTCAGGACGGTCCCCTGGAGAAAGAAATGGCAATCGCTCCAGCATTCTTGCCTGGGGAATCCCATGGATGGAGGAGCCTGGTGGGCCCCAGCCCTTGGAGTCACAAAGAGCTGGGGTCACACCTGAGCGACTAAACGACAGGCTCTTACAAATGCATCCCCCCACCTCCAAAGGGTAAAACAAAGATGAGCTATGAGACAGGATGGAGAGAAATGAGAGGCTCTGACAAATGCATCGCCCCACCTCCAAAGGGTAAAACAAAGATGAGCTATGAGACAGGACGGAGACAGCAGTAGCTACAAAGACGCAGGCTCAGCTCCCCGGCCTGAGACCCTGCCGGCACCACGTGCTCCATGGAAGGACCCTCCAGAAGGCCCACCCCAGGGGGAGCACGTCTAATGCGTGCAGCCCCACGGGAGGGGCCGGGCGACACAGGAGAAGAAAGACCCAGGCCCTGGCCTCGACAGCCTGCAGCGTGAGAAGAGACAATCGGGACCTCGGCCATGGCCGGAATCCCAGCAAGATGCTCAGACTCGCTGGTCTGAGACCCCAGTGTCCATCAGGCACCAGCGGTACAAAGACCAGAGTGGAGGCTGCCCCCCTCGAGAGCTATGTCCAAAGGGGACAGAGATGCGAGCAGACCATGGGAATCATATGGGCACTGTAGGGTCAGCAGGGCAGGAGGGGGTGCTTGCAAGCTCGAGGAAGTGGGGAACCGGTGAGCAGAGCAGGCCGGGAGGAGGCCCCTGGGCATGGAGGCAGCGACCCCATGCAAACGCCCCAACCCTCTTCAGTCTGGGCCAGACCCTCGGGACACAGCCAATGCCGCTCCTCCGGAAGCAGGCTTCTCCTTGGCCACCTCAGCCCCGGTCGCCAGCCGGGTCCATGCCCCTCCACACAGACACTCCAGTCGGGAAGCCTGCCTGCAGAAAGCTCAGTCAGCGGACGAGTCCAGGATGAACACATCTGTGCTCCACGGACACATGCCTCCCAGAAAATGACCATGCTTCAGAGAGAGCTCATCACCCCAACCGGAAGGACCGTCCGTGGATAATGGGGTCTTAAAGTCCTGCACGTTCACCGTCCTCTGTGTCTGTTTAAATGTAACGAGACGTCACTTCTCCGTGGCTAACTGGAAAAAGCATCCTATTTCCCTAATTCGTGAAACTGCTCTAAGAAGCAGAAAGCCAGAGGGCAGACATTGTGATAATTACGGAGGAGAAGGGACTCGAGTTGACGACCTTATCTCGTGAGAAGGCCCAGCTCTGAGATATGAAGGAGGCTCCTTCCCTGAGCTCCCTGCACCAGCCCATGAGCCAGCGGGCCTCGGGTAAGAGTGCACATTTCCCGAGTAAGAGGCTGAGGTTACTTCCACAAAGAGAAGATAAAAGGAGCAAGGGCCAAAAAGTTATGAACTTTACTTTCAAATAACAATGATGGACAAAAAGATTAATTACTCAGTTCAGTTCAGCTCAGTCGCTCAGCCATGTGTCTGACTCTGCGACCCCATGGACCACAGCACACCAGGCCTCCCTGTCCACCACCAGCTCCCGGAGTTTGCTCAAACCCATGTCCATCGAGTCAGCGATGCCATCCAGCCATCTCATCCTCTGTCGTCCCCTTCTCCTCCCACCTTCAATATTTCCCAGCATAAAGGTCTTTCTTCGCATCAGGTGACCAAAGTATTGGAGCTTCAGCTTCAGTGATTAACGACTCACTTCAACAAAATCTCCTAAGTCCCGTGAGGCTCCAGGCACTAGGGTGCCAGCCCTGCTCCCGAGGAGGTGACATGCAGGCAGAGTGAGACCTCATCCACGAGGAGACAATCAGACAATAAGCACCGAGAGGACCAAAGTGTGAACCAAAGTAGGGCGGGGTGTCCCTGACAAGGCTGCATTCTCTGGAAGGCCCAGAGGAAGCAAACGCCTGAGGTCACGGGTGAGGAAGGGAGGACCCCAGACAGTGCCACGCGATAGGCACTTATGCACAGCTGCCCTGGGCTGAGCAGACCGAGGAAACCCACAGACAGAAGGCCTGATGAGACGGGTCAAGGCGGAAGGGCAGGGCGGCAGCCGAGCCCCGGGTGCCAGGTCCCTGGGGACGTCACCCGGCAGGTCGACCCAGGAGGTCCTACCCCGGCAAAGATGCCCCCTCCGTCCACAGCCTCCACCTCCGTCTGTGCTTCCTTCCAGCAGGGACTTCCAGGGTCCACCCCAGGAGTCCGGCTCGGAAGGCCTAAGGGAGGCCAGGGAACAGGCAGGCTAAAGGTTTCAAAAGCAATTAAACGGTGAGCAAAAATATGGAGCAGACACTTCACCAAAGAAGATCTGAGCATGACAAATCAGTAGATGAAAAGGCGCTCAGCATCCGTGGTCAACAGGGAAATGCAAATTGTAACCCCGTAAGATGCCACCGCACAGCTGTTTTTTAAAATAGTGAAAATTAAACAGATTGGCAATGCCACGTACGACAAGGATGTGGAGGAGCTGGGCCTCTCACACATGGCAAACCGGCACGGCCACCTGGGGAAAGGGTTTGGCAGCATCTCATAAAGTGTACAAACACACGCTTACCATGCCGCCCCGCACCTCACGCCTGGACGTCCTCCTAGATTTACACATGACGGTTTAGGGCAAATGCACGTCGTAACGGGCCCAGCCAGCACCGGCATGGATCATCAGCTGCGGTGCGTCCAAGTCTCACCCCTGCGACGCGCAAACCAGAACCTGACTCTCCCTGCTCCTCCCTGAGACCAGCACTTCTAGACTTTCCCTAAAGCCCCTTGCGTCCATCACCTGGTCCCCCCACATGCAGCTCCCCGCCGGCCGGGCCCTGGGCAGACGTGCAGCTCCAGGAGGAACCTGTGGGAGCTGAGGGAGGGGCCGCGGGGCCCACTGCCAGGGCCCAGGGGCTTCCGCGGGGATCGGGGTCCCGGCTTGCCACACCCGATGCCAGCCGACACCGGCAGGCGGGGACTGGATTCCGCCTCTGAAACTGGGAGCCCACAAGCTCAGCTCTACGCAGAGAGTCTCAAGTGGCAGGAAAAACATAACGGTAAAGATAAACTACGGGTAGCGTGGCCGACTCTATTTTCCATTTTAAAAAATACCTTAAAACGAGGTTATAATACGTGATCTCTCATTTTCCAGATACAATAAGCACGGTTATTGAAAAGGACAATCAAAGAGAAGCTCCTCGAAATGACTGCTTCTGTGGGAAACTAATTTTCTCCTTTTGTGTTTGAAATCTAAAAGCACTTTGGCTTTAATAATCGTGGTTTTTTTTCTTTTTAACAAACTTACTGCACAGCAAGAGATATCAAAATTTAGAACTGCATTTACTAGAGCAATCAAGATGAAAAACAAATATTTAAAACAATAAGAAAATTCAGTTTTAAAGAGATGCCATTTATAATGGCAACAAACAATATGACAATGAAGGGTAAATCGAATAAAACAGACACAGGGCCTTTAATGGAGCAATTTCTGAAGCTTCATTGAAAGGCGTTGAAGGATGGTCTCAGAAAACGGGGAATTAGCATGCTCGTGAAAAGCCAGACTAAATTTCACAGACATGTCAGTTCTCCCGAATTGATCTATAGATTGTGTGCAATTCCGATCACAAATCAAACAGACGTTAGAACAAACCAGAGCGGAATCCAAAAAAGGCCACACAACAGAGAGCGCAGCAGAAAAGCAGCGACTCACAGGCACCGAGAGCTCAGCAGGGGCTGCCAGTGGGGAGAGCGGAGGGCGGGCGGGCCGGACAGGCGCGGCCCGGGGCGCAAAACAGGCTGTCAGGATCTGCTGCACAACACAGGGAATGCGGTCGATATTTTACAGTAACTATAATGGCCCCCACTCCAGTACCCTCGCCTGGAAAATCCCATGGACGGAGGAGCCTGGTGGGCTGCCGTCCGTGGGGTTGCTAAGAGTCGGACACAACAGAGCGACTTCACTTTCACTTTTCACTTTCACGCATCGGAGAAGGAAATGGCCACCCACTCCAGTGTTCTTGCCTGGAGAATCCGAGGGACGGCGGAGCCTGGTGGGCTGCCGTCTAGGTGGGCTGCCGTCTATGGGGTCGCACAGGGTCGGACACGACTGAAGCGCCTTAGCAGCAGCAGCAGCAGCAGCAGCATAAGTGGAGAATAAGTTGAAACCTGTGAGTCACCATACTCTACAGCGGCAATGCATACTGCACGTCGGCTACACTTCAGTTTGAAAAGAGAAAACCCTGGCCACCTGGTTCTGGGACCTCCATGTTTTCCCCACCTACGTGAAGGAAGAGAGCCTTAAGATGACCTGACCGGTTTGGAAGGTTGTGGGGCAGGGGGAGTTGTGTATACGCCCCACCAGGTACTGAGACTTCTGGTGAAGGTGGATGAACCAGGGGCGTGATCTGAAGGAAAGGTGAGCTGAACGCTGAGGCAAAACAGAGGCCTCGCGTGTCTGCGTCTGTGCGTTTAGCCTCAGGGTCTTCAGTCGTGACCGACTCTGCGACCCTATGGGCCCGCCGGGCTCCTCTGTCCCTGGGATTCTCTGGGCAAAAATACTGCAGTGGGCTGCCATGCCCGCCTCCAGGGGATCTTCCTGACCCAGAGATGGACTCTGCATCTCCCGAGCCTCCTACGCTGCAGGCGGATTCTTTACCACTGAGCCACCAGGGGAGCCAAAACTGAGCTCAGAGCTTCGCAAACGTGACAGACGTGACCAGAAGGGGCCCTGCAAACGCAGGCAGGAACGCGTGACCAGAAGGGGCCCTGCAAACGCGGGCAGGAACGCATGACCAGAAGGGGCCCTGCAAACGCCGGCAGGAACGTGTGGCCAGAAGGGGCCCTGCAAGCGCGGGCAGGAACGCGTGACCGGCCGCCACGGGAGGAAGTGACAGTGGACTCCCACGCAGAGCACACACAGCCACTGGATGCCAATGAGCTAAACAGGAGCAAACGGTAACACCTCAGAGCCTTGAGGGGAAAATAAGGGAGGAAGAATGGCTTCAGGGTGTCTCCTCAGGAAGCTAGCCCTACCTGAAGAGATGGGCACACTCAAAGCTACGGCAACTGAGATTGCAGACCGCGACAGCCACCAAGAAGAAAGTGTCAGAAACAAGCCACAGAGTGGGAGGAGGGATCTGCCCCTACCAAGTGGCAAAGAGTCAGAATCCCCAATATATAAAGAGCAACAAGCAACAAACAATTAGACCACCCACCCACAAGAAATCAGGCAAAGACAGAAACAGGCATCCCCCAGAAGGGGACACAGAAGCACAGGAAGAGATGCTCACTCCATGGGTGATCAGAGACGGGAAAATGAACACCGCCACGAGAAGAGCAGACCGTGAGAAGCCGGGCAGGACCCAGAGCCGGAGGGCCGCGAGCACTAGGCGGCTGGGCCTCTGCCGGAGAGCGCTGAAGCAGGCCAGCCCTCTGCGGACCATCCCAGCATCATCTGGGGAGCTTACCAGGCTGACACCCAACCCTGCAACTCCCTGTTGTTGTGGAGTTGCTAAGTCGTGTCCGACTCTTCGTGACCCCACGAACTGCAGCCCACCAGGCCCCCCTGTGCTTTATCATGCCCCAGAGTTTGTTCAGACTCATGTCCGTTGGGTCACCAACCTTGCTTCTTCATAAACGATACTGAGAAATCCCTGCCAGTGGGCACCCGCAGAAGTGGAGGTGGAGGTTCCAGGCAACACTGGTCCAATAGCAAAACCTGGAAACCACCCAAATGTCCCCCAGCAGGAAAAAGGCGAGAGAAAGTGTGGAATATCTAAGTAGCAGCTGGACACACAGACTGGCTGAACCCTAGAAAATAACGTAGGTGAAGAAAGTCAGGCTGCAGAGACCCGACCACTCAGACAGAGGAATGATCGGCTCCAGACCACAGCTCCCCGGGTGTCACGTGACGTGCATTAAAGGCGTGAGGAAAGGGAGGGAGACAGGCCAGGAGAGCGGGCATCTCCTGGGCAGGGGCCTGGGGGCGGCTGAGAGCCACAGGCAGCCTCCACGTGACCGGCCACACTCCGGTGGGTCACCCTAGGGTGGGGCTCTCAGTCCTACACTGGGTGGGGGGCCCACGCATGTAAACCACAGGCACGTATATGTTCCACCTGTGTTCCTTTGTACACACCGATGTTTGCACAATAAAAAAAGGACAGTGAGCACTCGGTGTTGGCAGCTCTGCCCCAGGGGCCACCCCGGCCCCGCCGTGGGTAGAGCCTCTGGGACGGCAGGCGTGGGGCTCCCTCTGAGGGATGCCCGGATCCCAGCTCTTACCTCTGTCACTTTGGGCTGAAGTATCAACGCTTCGGGACTCATTCGAGGGATGTCTATGTGGATCTGGAGACAGAGGAGAAAGACACACGGATTTTAAGAGCTGACAAACGTCACAGCAGGTACGACGATTAAAACAGCAGCACTGAGCAACAGCAGCGGGCGTACTCGGGATCTCGCCTGCTCTCTCTGGGCCGGGCATTCTCCTGTGGAGGGGGCAGGCTCCATCCGCCGGCCCCCCGCCCTGTCCCGGCATGACAGCCTTGCTCCACACTTCCCACCCGGTAACGGTGGCTGGCCGGCTAGAAATAGAGTGGGCCCTTGGCTATTTAGTAACAGGATCCATAGCAATTAGTAAGCATTGATTTCCAGCCTCTGACATAGGGAGCAATTTGAGTACATCAATAGCGTACAAGTTTTCGGCTGTGACAGCTTCTTCTTGGAACGCGGGACACATTTTTCTGTGCTGTACAGAGTCCTTGGGGGAATCCAGGGCACTGTTCAGAGGCAGCATTTCAAAAGCCCTGGGAGGGGGTGGGAGGTGGGAAGGGGCTTCGGCATTGGGAGATTGGGTACACCTGTGGCCAACGCATGTCAATGTATGGCAAAACAAATACAGTATTGTAATGTAGGGAAATAATAATAAAAATTTTTAAAAAATAAAATAAAATAAAAAAGCCCTGGGAGGAACAGCGGGCCCCACCCAACCACCGCCTGACAGGAGAGTCGTCACAGAGCACACGCACCACACCGCGGCACCTCCGGCTCCGGGGAGCCTGCTCAGGCCTTGAGCCAGCATCCGGCCAGCCCCCAGCAGCCCGCGTGAGCACCCCGCTGCAGCCAACGCTACCACCATCCCCAGTCACCCGGGCACACAGGCCGAGGGAAGGCGGCGCGTCGTGATGCCGTGGGGAGGAGGCTGTGATGCAGGTCCACCCTCGTCCCTGCCCGTGACCACGAGGGTCCTGAGACCCACGGGGCCTGGGTCTCCTCACCCTCGCCAGCACCGTGGCCATGGCCACCCCAGTGGGCTCTGTGTCCTCGCCCGTCAGAGCCCCGCCCGGCCGCTCAGAGCTGCCGGGGGCTGCTTGGCCCTGGGGCTGCACGGCTCTGACTGGGGGAGCTGCTCCCAATTGCGGGGCCTGCCCTGAACTCTCCCCTCGGGTGAGAACCCGGGAACGTGCTACCCATCGGTGGTCCCAAGGGAGGCAGTGAGACTGCCCAGGGAGAGAACTGGGCCGGGGTCAGGGGCCAGCAGACCAGCGAGTTCAGGGAGTGTGGACTACGGCAGTGGGAGACAGAGAGAAGGGGAGTTGGAGAGGAGACGGCATCAGAAGAAGACAAGAAACGACCTGACTCAGACCCGCTGAGCAATGCAGGGAGGGATCTTTACGCCGAGACGCATAGGCACCCCCGGTTTGGGAAGGAGACCCCGAGGACGAGGGCTACAGTCTGCTGGGGCTGGAGCCTGCAGCTGGCCACGGGCAGAAGACCAGAACCCTCCAGACCCCACCCTGTGGTCGGAGTGTCTGCCAGGGCCACCTCAGAGAACTGACCCCACGCCATCAGAGCCACAGGGGCACGCCAAGGGCCAGAGGAGCTGCCCGCCACGTGCTGGCTGGGGGGCAGGGCAGTGCACCCCAGCACCAGCTTGGCATGCCCCGCCCCCTGACACAGAACTGGCCGGCTGGGGTGGCCACGATGTCTACAGAACCCGCAGGGCGGGGAGGACACACCAGGTGAGCTGGGACGACTCTGTGTTTGGATGTGACAACTTCACCCACAGAAACCTATAGAACAGAGGCCAAGAGAAGGGCGGGAAGCAGACGGGGTCCTGGCTGCCCGGGGTTGTGCGGGGGCCAGGCCACACCCCTCGGGCAGACGGGCAGCCAAGGTCAGTTCATGGGTCAATCCCCGAGAGTGGGCAGCAGGGTGAGGAGACCACGGTGCCCAAGCCCCAGACCCGGGCCAGATCCATCATGACCTGACAGAGTGCCTGAAACGGCCCTGCAGGACAGCCCAGGGTCCACCTCCAAGAGCTGGAACACTCGGCCCAGGGTGGGCAGGCCCCAGCAGCTAACCCTGCGCGCGGTCACACCGACACGAGCGTAGAGATATTCGGGGACTCACAGTAACAAGGGAGCTCTTTATTACCCATCACAGTGACTACCGAGCAGAGACGCACGCGTCCCGCCTTTAATTAGCTTCCCCGCAAGAAACTCGTGACAGGCCGCAGCCCGCTAAAGCCCGCACAGAGATGCTGGGGTCGTCCTAGAAACTCCTAACAGGCCGCAGCCCGCTAAAGCCCGCAGAGAGATGCCAGGGTCGTCCTGTGCACGCCTTTTCTGGAATAAGAGCATGGCAAAAACACAGGCAAAAGAGTGACGAACGAGCCCACTCACGGAAACCAGCAAAGCAGAAAAACAGCCAGGCAAGCCGGCACTTCCCTGACCCGATCCACAAAGCTGCATCCGAACTCGCCTTCCCAGAGGGACAGGCGGCAGCGCCTGGGGCCCGGGAGCCGCCAGAGTTGTAGACAGAGGACGAGGCCCGGTGCGGGCGGCAGGGGCCAGAGGCTGAGAAGAGCCCACCCTGGAGGGTGAGAAGGGGTCCCTGCCCCCCTCCCTACCCCCACCATGAGTCACTCCTCCTCCAGGGCTCCCAGGGTTCCCTGTGGGGAAGGTTCTGTCCAAGAACGTACCTAACTTAAAGGACCGTGACGATCAGGCAGGGGGAAGGCCCATCTCTGGACCTCCTGGCGGCACTGCACCACACCGACAAGCAGGCCTGGGCGTCTGAGCGGAAAATTCGGCGACGCTCCTGCACCCAGAGGCCAGGTGTGGCAGGGGTAACCTCCCGCTGACACGCCTGGGGAAAATCAGACGCTCATCCCAGAACACGGGGCGGGGCTGCAAGTCCTAAACACCTTCCTTTCTGAATTCTCACGCGGCACAAAGACAAGGAGAGATAGGGAGGCCTCCAGAGATCCCAACAGCAAATCCTGGATGCACGCTGAACCGTAAATCAATCTCAAGGATTTTTCCCATTATGCACACCGTCTGTCAACTGACTATTCAAGAGGCCATAATAATACCCATTTTGTATTAAACTAAATAGCCAAATGCTAAGCTGGCTACACCTCTGCTGTGGACTGAACTGCGTCCCTCCAGAGCCAAGCTGAGCAGCATGGCTCTCCTCAGCGTAAACCACGCCCCGATGGCAGCAGAGCACAGCGCCCAGGGCCGGGGACTCACTCCTCCAACCTGACCCAGAGGGATGTCCACCTTGGACCTTCAGGCCAGACGGCCCCTGAGTCACAAGACACCCTCCACCCAGGGCTCCGGGCTCTCTGTTCTGTGGCGCCAATGAAAATGCCTTCCCACTCCGGTAGGAGGAACTGGAGAGGCCCAAGGTGCTACTACTGCGGGAAATTCACCATTATCAGGATTTACATTTATTTATTTTTGCTAGAAAATAAAGATCTGTGGCCCAATCAGGGGCCTGCCAGGTAAAGCACTTCCACCAAGAGAGATGGCACCGAGTGAAAGAATTTTGAGTGACAAGAAAAAAAGAAGATGCGTTCCCACCTGTCTATAGGTATCCTGGTGAACCTCATCATTCCTGGAGTCATAATAGTGATCAATAAAAGCAAAATATTCTTTCTGTTTTCTTTGGAGAGTGGCTGGTCTTCGGTCTACATTGGCAGGAAGGTAACCCTGTGTGAGAAAACAACATGAAAAGAATATACACTTAATAGTAACTCGTGGAATGAGTAAGTATGTATGGTTAATGGTAACTCATGGATGGCATCACCAACTGAACGGACATGAATTTGTGCAAACTCTGGGAGACAGTGGAAGACAGGGAAGTCTGGCGTGCTGCAGTCCATGGGGTCACAAAGAGTCGGACAAGACTTAGCAAATGAGCAGCAACGACCCATGGAATCTCTATGAGAAGTCTTCAATCAAAAGGCTCACATCTTTTTTTTTTAATTTCATTCTGTTTTTTCTGACCACACTGCACAGCATTTGGGATGTTACTGATGGTTTCCCGATCAGGGATGAAACCCGTGCCCCCTTGCAGTGGAAGCAGAGTCTTAATAACTGGCCCAGGGAATTCCCAAAAGGCTCACATCTCGAAATGAGCCTGCTGTTTTGAAACGCGACACAGAGGGGAGGGCATGAACGAAAGGCAGCGAGCTGAGCCCTCGGGAGCCGCAGCCCCACCCGTCCTCCTCAGGGGTCCGGACTCGGCTCTGCAGCCTCCCGGGGGTGAAGGACCTTTACCCGAGGCTGCACAGCGGGGCGGGCGCCAGGTGGCGGGCTGGCATCCACCGAGCTCCCACAGCAGGACCGAGAGCCGAAACCCCATCTGGACATGCCTCGTACAGCACGGAGAGGTCAGGCGTGTGCAGGCCCTACAGCTATGCACGTGTGTGCTTACACGTGTGTCCGTGACACACACAGGCACACACAGACACATGTGTGTGCCCATGTCCACACACATGTGCGTTTTCTCCTCTCTCCAAAGACTCCTGGATAGTGGCAGCCGCAATCCCGGTCCAGACTCAGCGAGGGTCAGGCAGCGAAGGGCGGCCAGGAAGAGCCCAGACAGCTGCCTCCCAGGAGACGGGACACAGTTCCCTGTGCGCCACAGCAGGACCTTGTCGTCCATCCGTTCTGAACGTAGTAGTTGCATATACCAACCCCAAACTCCCAGCCCTTCCCTCTCCCTCCCCCCATCCCCCCCAGCAACCATGAGTCTGGTCTCTCTGTCTGTGGGTCTGTTTCTGTCTCGTAGATAAGCTCATTCGTGCCATATTTCAGACTTCAGCAGATGAAAGGATAAAGAAGATGCCGTGTGTGTGTGTGTGTAATGGAATATATAAAAAAGAATGGCCCAAAAAAGAATGCCCCTTGCGCAAGACGGGTGCAGCTAGAGGTCATCGTGCTAAGCATAAAGCCAGGAGGAGAGAGACGAACATCGCGCGGCAGACCGCCGTCTCCAGAGACTCTTTCTGAACCCAGCAGAGACCCCCTAGCCCTTTCTCCCTGAGTGGAATTTCCAGGGTGTGGTTAAACCAGTTTGTGAAGCCACTCACTCTTTGCTGATCATCTGAGTTGTTTCTAGTTTGGGGTTATTTTAAATAAAGACTGTTATAAATGTTGTACCAGCGTTTTACGATATACACTTGATTTCTCCTGGGTAACTGGGTCATAAAGTAGGTGCATGCTTAATTTTCTCAGAAACTGCCGGATCTTTTCCCAGAAGGATGATACGATTTTCATACTAACTAACAAGGTCTGAGAACCTGAGAGTGTTGTCCGTCTGTTTATCAAGGGCTTTCACTTCATTTCCCAAATGGCTCGCGAGGCTGAGCGCCTTTCACAGGCCCCTCTGCCACTGGTCCTCGCCTTTGATGCAGCGTCTGTTCAAATCCTTTGCGCGTCTTTTTCAACCAGTTGCTTGTTTTCTTACTGAGTTTTATGAGTGCTGTATACATTCGAGATGCAAGTCTTTTTGACAGACATATGCACTCTGATTACATTCTCCTGGCCTGTGGCTTGCCTTTTTAATGTCTCAAACAACAGCAGTTTTAAATGTTCGTGAAGTCCAAACGACAGCTTTCCTTTTATATTTAGTGGCTCTTGTGTCCTGCCTAAGAATGATTTTCTCCTTGCTTTTTCCCTAGATGTCCTAAAGCTCATTCCTTGTGCGTCCCCCCCTCACCCCTCGGCCTGGCCCAAGCAGGGCCCGCTCACACAGGCCCCCAGCAGCACCCGGCAGGCACCTAAGCTTTCAGTGAGTGACCCCACCCGAAAGTGGGCAAATGAACAAACACAGCTGCCGCCTTTTAGAGCGTACCCACGGCCACGGCGGACGTCAGTGTTTGCTGCCAAACACCTGTGTCTCCTCTGTCAAACAGCGTCCTGGAGAGCCTCGGGGACCACATCTGAGGCTCTTCCCTCAGGGGGAGCAAGCCCCTTCTTTCAGGACAAGTCCTGATGGGCCAGTGTGCCCCACCATCCCACCAGCTCCAGTGACTGACAGGCCCAGGGGAAAAGGGGGACCCAGAAGCAGGCACAAAAGCCGGGTACAGTGCGTTCTCCGCTGCTGCTTGTGAATCAAAAAGGATGTGCACGGTCTGGAGCTGTGGCAGCCATCCCGTGACCATGAGGGAGAAGCGCGAGCCACAGACCCACAAAGAGCTGACGCGAGGAAGCCGCCGTGCTCAGCCTCGAGGATGAGGCCAGCGTAAGTCCAGCCGCCCCTTCTCAGCCGTGTGAGCACGTGCATCCCCTTCACCCCGCTTTGGGCATCAGTTAGCATCTGTTCTGATTATAAACTACACACGCGTGTACATTTGTTTTAACACATTTGGATCACATCATTTAAACTTTTTAATAAATGTATATTGAAACATAATGTGTGTGTGCACACGCTGCCCAAATATGTGTGTGAATGATCACAAAATGAACACATCTCAGGGCACACTGGGACCTCCCGGCCACTGACCCTTACTCCTGACCTGCTGTCAGAGGTCCTCCCTGACTCCACACCTGCCAGGTTTTGCCTATCAGGCTTCTGAACTTCACACACACGGACTCTTTCCCTTTCCTTTTCTGCCTCATTGCTTACACTGAGTGCTGCATTTGAAAGATCCATTCGTTCCGGAACGCAAGCCAGTGGCTGATTTCACTGCTGCATAACATCTCCACGTGCAGAGTCCATTCTGCTAACAGGCATCCGGGTAGCGACCAGGTTTCTGCAACAGACGTCCTCATGCCTGCCTTTTACAGCACACGACGTCCATTTTGTGAGTTATATACCCGGGAGCAGAAGTGGGCGTACCTTTGACAGGTTTTGCTGAAGAATTTCCCAAGTGACTACACTCCCGGGGGGCGTGCACAAAAGCACCCGCTGGCCTCCCTTCTTCCCAACGCTGGGCACCACCGCCTCTTCCTTGCAGCCGTGCCGACGGGCTCACGGAGGTATCCGTCAGCTGGCAGGCCTCAGCGGCCTCTCGGGGGCCTGCGGGAGGCCGTGCGCATCCTCACCTGTGAGCAGCCCTCCCCCTCCTATTCGGCAGCCCGCCCCTCCTGCTCCGCAGGCGCCCACTGCACCTTCCGCACAGCAGGCCTGCAGCAAACACCGCCTCCTCCTGCCTGTGGCTTCTTGCCCATTAATGACGTCTTCTGATGAACAGAAGCTCCTAACCTGAACGAAGCCCGATGTACTTTTAATGACTAGTCCTTTCCATGGCCTTTTAAAGGAAATTTCCTCTCCAACATTCTGTGCTAACACACCTGGACTTAAAATTGTGAACCCTGGCTCCCACTGACGTAACGTCTTGTTCTAATGCCAGCCTACTGCCCATTTCTGTAACCAGGACATCAGGGGCACGAAGCCACACCTGTTTGCCCATGTGTGTGGCTGTTTGGACGTGACCGAGGCAGAGCTGAGGAGCCGGAAAATGACCGTGTGACCCACTGAAACACATGCTCAGATACTTGCTAACCAGCCCTTTACAGAAGAAGCTTAGCAACCCCTGTTCTGCGAGCACTGGTCCCCAAGGCCACGTGGCCTGCCACCGTATGGAAGTCTTTATTACATATTTCTGTTTAACCTTTCCTCCATTTCTGAACATTCTGAATATTTTTGATTGTCCAGTACTCCAAAACACGTGGTGCTGAGCAACGTCTGGCTGTTCCTGGAGTAAAATGTCTGCAAGCGCACTGTCGGCTCAACGGGACACGGGATACATTCAAGGCTCTTGATGCCTTTTCCCCAAGTAACCCTGCCAGGAGGTTAGCAATTTACACCCCAGCAGGCTTGTCACAGGTGCCAGCCGTCCTCCACCTTCTAGAGCAGCGAGGAGGAGCCCCCCGAAGGACAGCCGCCCTAAAATGCCTTCAGTTAATTACAACCCGTCGGAAAGGGGCCCTGCTGTTTCCAGTGCAGCGGCGGGTCCAGCTGACAGATCCCTGCAGTCGGCAGCGATCGGCCCCCTTACCGAGGGAGGGAGCGGCCGCTGGTCCTACCCGCCTCCATTTTCTGGTCAAATGAGGCCTCTTGTATCCCAAAGAGCAGACTGCTCCGAACACTTACACCAGCGACAAAAACCACCACCAGCCCCCTTGTGGACTAAGGACGCGGCCGCCTCCAGCGCCTTCACACCAGCCGGTAAAGCGCCCACTTGAGCAG
>SJYF01000358.1:2957827-2976247 GCA_006410515.1 Procapra przewalskii
ACACACACACACACACACACACACACACACACACACACACACCTGCTCTACACTCAGCTGGGCTGGCTGGCATGGGGGCAAAGCCACGCCCTCACCAGCACCCCATCTGGCCATGGGCCTGGGACCCCATGTGAACCCTAGGAACAGAGTACAGAGGAGCCGGGGAGCCTGCGGACACCTCTCCTGGCTATTAGGGGATCTGCCGGATCTCTGATCGCTGGACCTCTGCTTCCTCTGAATGCTGGTGGTGCCAAACGCCAGGCTGGGGGCCGGCAGCCCCCCCACCCCCCACTAGCCTAAGGATGAAGCCAGCAGACAGGCAGGCAGCACCCAGTGACACACGGGACCCCAGGTTCTGAGTTCAGCAAGACGGGCAGATACCAGAGTCAAAAAATCAATAGCGTGTCTCTACTGACAAAAAAAGAAGTGGAAAAGGTTACAGGCATAAGCTTAACAAGAAATGCACAAGAAATACCATGTGAAGAAAATTGTAAGATTTTACTTGAAGACATAAAGAAACAGGAAAACACGGAGGTCACTGACTGACGCTAACAACTATCTAAGGAACGCTTCCCTGGGGCCAGCAGGGCAGGGGAATTAATTACACGGGTGACCGTCACGCAGGCTCCACACGCGGGGATCGCAGCTCTCGGTCCAGGGCAGGCAAAGGTACGGTCTCACCCAGAGGAAGTGCTCAGCACAAGGTGAGGAGCACGTGACGTCCTGGGGGGGGGGGCCCGTCAGCCAGGAGGTGGGGGGCCTGAGTGCGGAAACGCGACCCAGACAGGCAGAGAGGCCACCTGAGAGAAGAGGGGCCGCGAGGGGAGCATCCTGGGCCCCGGGAACAGCTTACACACAAGGCCTTGACCACAGTGAGGAAAGCGGACCAGAGGGGCCAGCGGCCACAGGACCACCACGCAAGGGCCTACTTGCGAAGCCCAGGAGAGGTGGTGTGGCCGGGACGGCAGCAGTGAGCGCAGGGGAGTGGCCAGAAAGGAAACTCGGGGATAGAGGCAGGAGGCGGCAAATGAGGGCTCGCTCACGCCGGCAACACGCGACCCCTCTCTGCCTCACTGGGCCACGGAGCATCGCAGGGTCAGCCTCCGGCGGGGTGGGCATCGCAGGGTCAGCCTCCGGGGGGTCTTCCTGAGAAGGAAAGACTCACACCACAGATGAGTATGGAGGTGGGTACTGGTGTTCACACGAAGATAGCTGCAGACTCCCCTTTTAGAAAGCAAACGCACTACGTAGATCTGCTATTCACTTCTCATTCATTTCCTGCTTATCAAAGTCTTTCTCGCATTCTAGTTTTCTTAGACGACTAACGATTCTGCAGTCTGACTGCAAGAAGCACGGGGGTAGAGAGCCGAAAGGAAAACCAAACCCAGGCTGTCGCCATAAAGGCTCAGGCAGCTGAAATAAAAGGTGGGAAAAGATCTGCCAGGGACGTGCTACTCATAAAAAAGCTAATTTGCTTAATAATATCAGAAAAAATAAACATCAGTACAAAGAGGGATGTTTCATAATGATAAGAGGTTCAACTCATTAAGCAGAGATATCTTTCCTAAATGTGTGTACCTAATAATATAGCTTCATAATGCATGAAGCAAACACTGACAGAAATAGACAAAATTTCCATCGTAGGCAGAGATTTCAGTACCCCTCCCTGAGTAACTGACAGAACAGGAAAATTTACAAACCGGTAAAGGGAGATGTGAACTGGATCTAGCTGGTCTGCAGGACACCACATCCACCACCTGAAGAACACACATTCTTTTCAAGGACACACGGCATAGTTACCAAGCGGGCCACACGTGCTGCCCAAGTAAGTCATGACAAGTATCAACAGATCAAAACAACATCAGGTTTATCTGACCAGATGCTTCAAATGAGAAACCAGTCTACCGTGATACCCAGGAAATCCTCAAGTATTTGGAACTTTATTAACATACTTCTAAATATCTCATAAATCAGAGAAATCACAAAGAAAAAACTGGAAAATATTTCAAACTGAATGATAATAACAGATATCAATATGTGTACGATATAACTAAAACAATGCCTGGAGGGAAATGCATGCCCTTAAAAGCCTAAATCAGAAAAGAATAAAGGTTCAAATCAATGAGGTTCCACCTTAAGAAGCTAGGAAAAAGATGAGGGATTTTAAACAAAGCTAAACTAAAAGAAGGGAAATAAAATAAGCATGGAAATAAGTAAACTGCTTTAAAAACAAAAAAAAAAAATCAAAAAGAACTTTTCGTTAGACTTGACCACTGGGAAAAAGTGTCAGACATGAGAAAGGAGCATCACCGCAGGCATGAAGAAATGATAAACGGATCCTGCTGACAACTTCGTGCCAATGAATTCAAAAATTCACACGAAATGGACATATTCCTTGAGAAATGTGGCCTAACAAAACTGTCGCAAGAGGCAGTTGGAAACTCGTATCTCCATATCAATTTAAAAAACAGTGGTGGGCAGGATAAAAGGGTACTACACCACTTTGAAAAACTACAGGGCAGTTTTTTTTTTTTAAGTAAAGTTAAACATGTATCTGTCCTATGACCCAACAGCTCCACTGCTCCATATTTGCCTTATAGACCTGGAAACATATACCCACAAGGCAGTATCCACAAGGGCCCTCACAGCAGCTTTTCCACGGGGGGCAGGCTTGGAAATAACCTGGGTGTCTGTGAGCAGGCGGACATGTTAACAGACTGCGATGCGTTCACAGAAGAGCGTGCTGTCTCTGCCTGTGAGCAATGAACTGCTGTGACACCCGTGACTCTGGCAGACACACTTAGGAAAGACACCTCTACGTAACGCGCTGAACCTGTTGTCATTGTGAAACATCCCTCTTTGTGTGGACGTCTGCTTTTTTTCTGATATTATTTTGCAAATTAGCTTTTCTATGAGTAGCACGTCCCTGGCCGATCTTCTTCCACCTTTTATTTCAGCTGCCTGAGTCTTCATGCTGGCAGCCTGGGTTTGGCTTTTCTGCCGGCTCTCTGTCCCCGTATTTCTTAGAATCAGACTGCAGACTCACTAGTCGTTTAAGAGAGAGAACGAAAACGTGACACATGCTTTAATAAGCAGAAAATGAATGAGAAATAAAGAGCAGATCTTCCACAATCGGGCATTTGCTCTCTAAACAATAAAACTCAGAACTGTCTCTACGGAAACACCACCAGCGTCACCACTCCGCACTCATCTGCACTGGGCGTCTTTCTGTCTCAGTAAGATTCCCCCCGGGAGGCTGACCGAGCAGAGAGGCACAGGGCAACAGAAGCCAGTTGTGGGTTCAGCAGGCTTGGTTCCCGGCCCAGCGTGGCCAGTGAGAATCTCTACGGCCTCCCTCAGTCCTCTAAATCTCTCGTGAGCCCCAGTTCCTCCCTGTAAAACTTAACAAAACAAAAACACCTTCCTTGCTTGAGTCACAGAATCCTCGCAGGGAACAAAGAAACAACACCTGCGAAAGCGCCGTAGCACACAAATGCAAGAACACGATCCTGCTACGCTTCCGGATGTGATCGCTCATTCCTCTCCATGAACACAAACCACGCAGCCACTGGGGCTCATTTGTTCTAATTGGATGTAAAATCGCATCTGAGAGGGAACCAAAACTCTGTCACAGAATGGTGTATGCAAAGAACTCCTAATTATAAGTACCTTTTTTCCCCCTGATAAGCCAGGAATAATAGAAAAATCAATGAAGAATCTATTTTTTTTCTAATACTCTTTTGAACTGGTTTTAGTCTTACATTTTAAAACTTTGGTAGTACTAAAATCTGGCAGAAACACTGAACAAAAATAAGAAGTGCATTAACATTTTAAAACAAGAAAGAACACATATTTTGTATTACTATAAAATTCTACTATAAATTAATGAGACCGGAAAACTTTTTAATACTTTACTAAAAGGTGTAAAGTAAAAACGGTGGACTCTTCACCACAGTATTTTCTTTGTAGCCTGATTCACTTTGGTACAACAATAAAATCTTTCCAAAACACCTAAGAAATGCGTGCGTATTACCATCACCGAGGTTCCTGTGTGAACCTAATCCAGAAGCTGAGCTGTCTCCAGCCTCAGAGGGCCTGCAGAACAAGCACACCTCTGGCTCCTAAAAGCCAGGGTACGGGAAAGGCACGTCCAGCAGCCTGTTCTGACCAGCGCGTGCAGAGCGCCCCTCTGTGTAAGCTGCCCCTGGGGCCAAAGCCACCTCCACACTTGCCCTGCTCCGAGTCCATCTCACACTTGATTCATCCGGTCCGTGAAAACCGATCAAAGAAGCCTCAGAGAGCACGATTAGGCCCATTCCTACCCTGCAGGAGCTCGCTGCACGCAGGCGGGAGGTCTGACAGTGTGTTCAGGGAAACAGCGCAAGGAGGTGTACAGCTGACGCGGAACACCGAGCAGACGCGGCCTCCTCTCGGAAAGGGGGGCGCCAGGAACATCCCAGCGCACTGCTGCTTGAGAGGCGCCTGGGAGCCACGCCATGACCCAGTAGCTTTACCTCTGCCAGGCCCCCCGACCTCATCAACACAACGGGAATGGAACAGTGTCATAAGCAAGGACAAGGGCATCCAGGAGGAGACGAGAGCAGACACGAAATGTCTGCGGCTTGCACCTCCCCACTCCGAGTCGGGGGAGGGTCCCGCTGGGCCCACCGGGCCTCTGGCAAGTGGGGCAGCGGGTGCCTCATGTGTTCCTGCCAAGCCCATGGTGAGCCCAGGAGGAGGGGTCACCCGGCCCCCGCTTCTCCAGTCCCGCTGCCGGGAGGAGCCCGCCACACCTGCTCTTGCCCCGGGCCGCAGCCAGTTCAGAGGATGACATGGTTGAGGAAGAGAAGTCTGGATGGCATCACGGACTCAATGGACATGAGTTTGAACAAGTTCTGGGAGTTGGTGATGGACAGGGAGGCCTGCCGTGCTGCAGTCCGTGGGGTCACAAAGAGTCAGACACGACTGAGCAACTGAACTGAACTGAAGAAATATCAACACAAATCTGGATGAGGGAGCATGCTGAGAGAGGAGGAGCTGACTCAGCACAGCGCAAGGGCTTCCCTGCTGGCTCGAGTGGGAAAGAATCCGCCTGCCATGCAGCAGACACGGGCTTGAACCCTGGGTCGGGAAGATCCCCTGGAGAAGGAAATGGCAACCCCCTCCAGCATTCTTGCCTGGGAAATCCCATCACTACAGTTCAGTTCAGTTCATTCACTCAGTCGGATCCAACTCTTTGTGACCCCATGGACTGCAGCACGCCAGGCCTCCCTGACCATCACCAACTCCTGGAGTTTACTCAAACTCATGTCTATTGAGTCGGTGATGCCATCCAACCATCTCATCCTCTGTCATCCCCTTCTCCCGCCTTCAATATTTCCCAGCATCAAGGTCTTTTCAAAGGAGCCACTTCTTTGCCTCAGGTGGCCAAAGGATTGGAGTTTCAGTTTCAACATCAGTCCTTCCAATGAACACCCAGCACTGGTCTCCTTTAGGATGGACTGGTCGGATCCCCTTGCAGTCAAGGGACTCTCAAGAGTCTTCTCCAACACCACACTTCAAAAGCATCAATTTTTCGGCGCTCAGCTTTCTTTATAGTCCAACTCTCACATCCACACATGACCACTGGAAAAACCATAGCCTTGACTAGACAGACCTTTGTTGGTAAAGTAATGTCTCTGCTTTTTAATATGCTATCTAGGTTGGTCCTAACTTTTCTTCCCAGGAGCAAGCATCTTTTAATTTCATGGCTGCAATCACCATCTGCAGTGATTTTGGAACCCAAAAAAATGAAGTCTGTCACTGTTTCCATTGTTTCCCTATATATTTTCCAAGAAGTGATGGGACTAGATGCCATGATCTTTGTTTTCTGAATGTTAAGTTTTAAGCCTCTTTCACTCTCCTCTTTCACTTTCATCAAGAGGCTCTTTAGTTCTTTGCTTTCTGCCATAAGGGTGGTGTCATCTGCATATCTGAGGTTATTGACATTTCTCCCGGCAATCTTGATTCCAGCTTTTGCTTCATCCAGCCCCACATTTCACATGATGTACTCTGCATATAAGTTAAATAAGCAGGGTGACAGTATACAGTCCTGACGTACTCCTTTCCCGATTTGGAACCAGTCTGTTGTTCCATGTCCAGTTCTAACTGTTGCTTCCTGACCTGATTTCCTGAGAAATACAGATTTCTCAGGAGGCAGGTCAGGTGATCTGAGAATCCCACGAAAGTGAAAGTGAAAGTCTCTCAGTCGTGTCCAACTCTTTGCAACCCCATGAACTGTACAATCTGTGGAATTCTCCAAGCCAGAACACTGGAGTGGGCAGCCTGTCCCTTCTCTGGCGGATCTTCCTGACCCAGGAATCAAACTGGGGTCTCCTGTGTTGCAGGCAGATTCTTCACCAACTGAGCTATATGAGAACCCCACGAACAGGATGAAAAACCACCTTCCTCTGTGGCCTCTGGCAAATCTGAACAAGGTTTCCCTTCAGGAGATGGAGCTGGGAGAGAAAGCAACTGTTTTCCTGGCCACGTGATGGCATTGAAGAATTCTTCCGGAGGGCGGCTGCGCAGGGCCCTGCAGGCTGGACGGCAGGAGCGACGAGCGATGGTGAGGGCTCTTCTCCCAGCTCCTCTCTGGCAGCAAGGGGAGGAGGTGAGAGGCCAGGATGCCCCACTGCCTGCCCGCTTCTCTAAGTGTTCTGGGACTCCAAGCTTGATGACCTTTAATTGCTGCAATTAACATCCTAAAAGTTGCAAAATAACTTTCCTGGCTGTAATTTTTTCTGTTATCTAAAGAGTTTCCCTTCAGGCAGGGAAGGCATGCACATTTAGAGGCCTCAGAATAGGCCGAGAGGGACAAACCTTCCTCCACGGGTAGAAAGCTGAACGAGGAGAGGGGAAACTAGGGGTGGGAAAAGGCAGCCGGGACTCAGGACCAAAGTGAGTCCTGTCCAGTCCACACTCCGCGCCAGGGAAGGTTCTGCACAGCGAGGCCACACAGGGACCCTGAAAGGTGGGGTGAGTCCACCAGACAGACAGAGGGAAAGGCCTTCCTTCCTCAAGGGAGCATCTGGACCAAGGGCGGCAGGATGGGGGCAGGGGGCCCAGGGGGGGCCCTAAGAGAAAGCCTTGAGGGACGTGGGTGGAGCTCACCGCAGGAAGGTCAGCATCTTCTGTGTAAGGTGACCTGAGCTGACTTATGGGGCTGTGATGAATCCCAGCCAGGACAGGAATCCCAGGGGAGACGGGGTGTAGATACAGACTCCTGGGCCTTGAGGGGGCTCTGAGCGGTGGGTCTGCCATCCACCCACCCCCTGCCCTGGCCACGGAGCAGGGGCGCCGCTGGCCTCGCCCAGGGGTCCCCGCACAAGGGGCTGGCCCCTCACCTGGGGCTGCAACACCACCAGAAAGGGATTCGGCAACCACAAGAGAGGAGGCGGACACCTCACTCACAGGCCCTGAGCGTCCTGAAAAAGATGCAGAGAGGGCCCCAGGGCCTCCTGCCACTTCCTCTGCTCACAGACACGAAGTCCTGAAGCCACAGGCCAGAGAACACACGGCAAGGCCAGCTGAGGTCCGACCCGGAAGGATGAACGGTTTCAAAAGGACAGAGCTGCGTTTTATTGTAGAAACTGCTACAATTAACTGCTAAGTCACTCTACATGAGATACATCCCATTCTTAAAAATTAAGTTTATTACCTGTCTTCAAACGTCCCTCCACCGAAGAGCCCTGCCCACAACAGACACATCCGCATGAAGAGAACCAGGACTCACGCCACCTGCCGCTCGCACCCGCGTGTGACCCCGTTTAGGGCCCACACGCCACAGCGCTCAGGCCGCAGGTGCTCCAGCAAAGGCCAGCTCACATTTCAGAGCAGGTTTCCAGGAAGCGTTTTGTTCACTGGAGGCTGTGTCATCGTCAGAAGGGAACACAGGACTGCGCACATCCGCATTAAAGAGGAGTCTGGCAATCTTACTTTCTTCCCCTGTTATCTGTGTGATTTTGCTAGTTTGTACCTCGGTTACTTGTTTGGATCACAAAAGCAGGACTCTCCATTCCTCCTCCTGTCCTTTTTCTCTTTCTTATTATAATTTACCTCCGTGAATATACCCAATTTGTTCACAGTGGGAAAGAACAGTCCTATTAAAACAGAAGTCGCTTTGTGGGCAATGCTGGGAAAACAGCCCTGCCTCCTCCCGTGGTAGGTGTCCCGACTCTCCCCACCCTCCCACCTGGAGAGCGCGAGGCCCCTCCACCCGCCACCCAGCTACCAACTGCCGCAGGAAACAGACGGACCAGCCAAGTCAGCTTTCCTGCTGGTCCTCACGGCAATTGACTAGGAAAAAATGGACACTATTAAGTGTCAAGAGTCTTGGATATCATATTTAAAACGACCAATAACCCAATTAAAATCAGGCCAAAGGATCTTAATAGCTATTTCTTCAAAGAGATATACAAATGGCCAAAAAGCATTAGCCATCAGGGACACTGAAATCACAACAAGGTACCACTTCATGCCCACCAGGATGCCCACACCTCAACAGCGTGCGAGAACTGGAGCGTCCGTGATAACCTGTGAGAGGAAAAGCCCAGCAAAGAATGGATGCACGTGCAGGTGCAACTGCCACACTCGGCTGTGCGCCCGCAACTAAGACAATGTTGTAAACCAACTGTACTCCAGCAAGATTCAAAAAGAGAGAGAAAAGAAGAGCTGGAGCCCTCTTCTAGAGGGAAAGTAAAACGCCCCGCCCCTTTGGAAACGGGCTGGCGGTTCCTTAAAAAGGTCGGCGGTTACCTCCCGACTCAGCAATTCCCCTCCCAGGGATACGCCCACAGAAATCAAAGCATAAAAACCTGCATGTATGTGAGTGTTCACGGCAGCGTTACTTGGAACAGCCAAAAAGAGGAAACACTCTACCAACAGATGAATGGATAAGTGACACTGGCCTACTCAGACCATGGAAGACTGGCCCGAAAAAGGACTCCAGGATAGACGCTCAGCATGGATGAACCTTGAAAACATTAGGCTCAGTGAAAAAAGGCATTCTCAAAAGGCTACATGGTGTAAGACTCCATCACATGAAATTTCCAGAACAGGGAAATGCCCCGAGACAGAGGGAGACTAGCGGGTGCCCAGGGCCGGGGCAGGGATGGCAGCTAATGGGCCCAGGGCTTTCTCTCTGGGCTCTGAGACGACTGCAGTGACAGCCACGCAACCCGACAAACGCACGGGGAGCCACTCAAGCGCCGCAGACACGCGGGCAGTGAACTGTCTGGCATGGGCGTTATAGCTCAGTAAAGACACTCTCCAGAAGTCCTGGCTAAGGCATTTCTTAAAGGCTATCTAACCCTAACTGCCTCCCGAGGCAACGGATCCAGTGAGCCAGCCCTTTGTTCCAGGGAGCATAATGCTGGACCTCGGCACGCAGAGATTTGATCAGAACCGAGGAGGCTGATCGGCGCTGCACGGGGCAAGGACGGGGCTGGCTATGGGAAAGCCCCCGCCCCCTAGAAAGCAGGGCCGTGGGAGAGCGATGCGTACCCCACCAGGGATGCCCAGGCTTCATCACAGGAACTACAAACCAGACTAAGGCTGTGTGGCTCTGGGTGTGTTTGTGGTTGGAGAGGCCCGCAGACAGACACAAGGCAAACACACCCGCCCCAAGGACACCACAACCCAGTGATACCCGCGGAGCCCTGCGCGTGCGCCCAGGTAGCCACAAGAACCCAAGCAACGCTTCCCCCTGCACCAAGGCACAAGGGCTGAAGATGGTTCTGGAACGAGATGTCATGGGGACAGACACCTCCAGCTCACATCCCAGCCTTGCTGAAAACACGCGCGCCCTCTGAGCTAGCCATTTCATTTCCGGGAATCTGTCCCAAAGAGACATTCCAGAATGCAACCAAATATCTATGCATAAAGATGGTCACCACAACATTATTGATATGTTAACAAAAAAGATAGGATCTAAATGTCTGATAATAGGGGACTGAGTGAATGAGAGGTACATCCGTTTGTTGCTAACAGGAAATCCAGAAGTACCCCCAGAATGTTCAGGGAGAACTCTGGTCCTCCCACGTCTACGGCGGGGAAGAGCGCGTGCAACCTCCCACACGTCCTGTGAGCAGCGCCCCCGCACCCCTCCCTGACACAGAGCCCGGCCGTCTGCTAGTCACTTCACAAGGCCTAATTACACTGTTTTCCCTTCAATACCATTGATCCACCAGCCAGTGCTGTGTGGCATTTAATTAAAGGAAAGGCTACTGCTATTTCGTGTTAAATATCTAAACCCTTTCAAGCAAATTAGGAGCTTGAGCTTCGCTTCTTTGCTTCCCAGAAGGACTCGATGAGGACAGACCCTCGGTCTCCCACCACTTCTGTGTTAAGAAATACATGTTCGCACGCAGAGCCGCACACCCTCCGGGGAGCAGCCGATGCTCCACTTGTCAACAGGCAGAGTCTGCTAAGGGGTCAGCAAGTAACATCATTCTGACGCTACAATGTCTGAAGGTCAACAGGGCAGCCACACAACGGCCCCTGAGCGCCTTCTGCCTCATCTCTGTGCCTGGCTGGGACCCCGAGGTCGTCACGACGGGGTCGTCACGACCTCTCCTGGTTCCTGCTCTCCTGCTCGGCGTCTGCCACTCGAGAAACGCCCCCGGGACCAAACCCCACCCCCAGGAGTGCAGAGCAGAGAGGCGCCAGCGCCCAGCTGTCCCGAGCAACCCCGTCTATGCTGTGACCCTGCAGGCCAGCAGGCCAGGCCCGAGCTCCCACGCAGGACGGGGAGACCTGGCAGACAGGAAGCTGATCCAGCCTGCAGGAAGGCTGCAGACAGCCTTGTCAGAGATAAACCCAATTAATTTCAGATAAATGTGCAATGTAATTACAAAGGCAAAGCAACATAATCCCACAGGCCCTTGCATACAATTTCACGTGTAAACGCACAGAAGGGGGCTGGGTGGCAAAGAGAGAGAAAGGACCCGGGCACACTCAAGAACTGACCGTTTACGTTCCCGCCATCAGACCCACACCACGTGGCACAGCCAGGCAGGCGTCCCCATCCCAGGGCCACCAAGGCGCCCCCACCTGGAATGCCACCTGTCCTGGGATCTCCCCAGCAGTCCACTGGCATCCACAGAACTGCCTCCCTGGCTCCCAGCCTGCACCACACACTTCCACCCCGCCAAAGCGATCAGCCTGTCCTTCTCCAGGGCACACCTCTGCTCTCCCCAGGAGCAGTATGGGGTTCCAGGTATGTCTGTGCCCGACCAGGAGCTCCCCAAGGGCAGGGGCTGTGCCTTACCACATTCCTGAACCCCAACTCCTGGCGCCATGGCTGCACAGACAAGGTACCTGACAGTCTGAACCCCCACACCTGCCAAGGGAGATGGGCAGGAAACTGGGGCTCAGGGCAGGCCTAAGGAGCTACAGCTGTGGGCCCATCACTTCCTACAGTGGAACCCACACTCTTCATTACATATAGGTACGGTGGCCATATGATACACTGTTTGAAGTAGGTATTGGGGGTCATGATGACAGAGGGTGAGATGGCTGGATGGCATCACCGACTCGATGGACATGAGTTTGGGTAAACTCCGGGAGCTGGGGATGGACAGGGAAGCCTGCAGTTCATGGGGTCGCAAAGAGTCAGACACGACTGAGCAACTGAACCGAACTGAATTAATAATTATACCAGGACAACAGGCGTAAACGAGCGCCTGGGCCTGTGAGCCGCCCGTGTGCCTTGGGGACTCTGTGTGGAGCCAGGGTAAGAAGGCTTCCTGGGACACTGAGATCAAAGAGAGGATGCAGAAAGATGCCTTCCAGACACGGAAGGGAAGGTGAATGATGGTTACTGCTGTCACTCACCTGCTGGAACAGTTACCACACTGTGTCTGTCATGCCATCAGCACATTTGTATTTTAGTACACACGTCAGTGTCTCCACTATTCACAGGTATTAAGTAAGATTAACCATCAACAGTCCAGCATTAGGAGCTCCTATGTCTGGAAGGAGTAGAAGGATGAGCAAGTCATTAAGAGGCCGGTTACGAAAGGCATTGAACACCAAGAGTCTGATCTCCATCCTGGAAGCAGCAGGGAGCTGTTAAAGCCGAGGAGAAAGTGGTGCTCTGGCTTGGCTCAACCCCTGCTAGTGCACGGGACATATTAGAGGGAACAGGGACCCAAAGAGACCAGCTG
This sequence comes from Procapra przewalskii, assembly GCA_006410515.1. Lineage (NCBI taxonomy): Eukaryota > Metazoa > Chordata > Mammalia > Artiodactyla > Bovidae > Procapra > Procapra przewalskii. The sequence goes on from SJYF01000358.1 coordinate 2,970,034, forward strand.
GAGGCTCCTTCAGTGATGAGTAGGAACAAGAAAGGTCTGAGCCAGGGCAGGCCCATCAAAGGCAGAAAGGGAAGAAGGAAGAAGGCGACACGGGAGCATGCTGACGGAACGAGAACAGACAGGCTTCAGCAATGACTAGGTATCAAGACGCAGAGGCAAAGGCTTGGCAATGACTCGCAAACCTGACCCTGAGAAAAGGGAGAGTCACAGTTACACTGAGACTTAAAGAGGAAGCGGAGAGGAGGAGCCAGCCTGGCGAGGGAGGAGAGAAATGGGACGGGGACCAGGAGGGCTGGGCCATCACACACGACACACCCACAGCTAATGCCTCGCTCAACGGTGAGAGCCGACAGCACGTTCCCTAGGATCAGGAGCGAGGCCGGCAAGCCCACTCTCACCGCTTCCACTCAACACAGCGCCGGCAGCCCTAGCCACAGCAATCAGAGAGGAAAAAGAAAGAAAAGGAATCCACACTGGAAAGGAAGAAGCAACTGTCACTGTCTGCAGATGACACACGTGGAAAATCCTAAAGCTGCCGCCAGAAAGCTACCGGAGCTCACAGTGAATCTGTTAAGGTTGTAGGACACAGAATTAACACACAGAAACGTGCTGCACTTCTATACGCTAAAACAAACGACCAGAAAGAAATAAGGAAGCAATCCCACTCTCCATCATATCAAAACAAAACACCCAAAGTAAACCTACCCAAGGAGGCAAAAGACTTGTACTCGGAAAGCTGCAAGACACCGATGAAGTGAACGGAAGGCAAAACAAACAGAAAGACGTCGTGTGTTCTTGGGGTGGGAATGAACACTGTTAATATGACCACACCCAAGGCAATCTGCAGATTCAGCGCAACCTCTATCAAAATACCAATGACATTTTTCCCAAAAGTAGATCAAATAAATTTAAAATTTGTGTGGAAACACAAAAGACCCCAAAGAGCCAGAATGATCCTGAGAAAGAAGAACATAGCTGGAGGAATCGCCCTCCCTGACTTCAGACTATGCCGCAAAGCTGCAGTAATCAAAGCAGTGTGGTCCTGGCACAGAAACAGACACAGCTCAGCGGGACAGGATACGAAGCCCAGCAACGAGCCTGCACCCTCGGGGCCAATCAGCCTACGAGGGAGGAGGCAAGAACATACAGCGGACAAGAGACAGCCCTTTAATAAGTGACTCTGGGGAAACCGGACAGCTACACGCAGAAGAATGAATCTGGAACACTCTCTACACCACAAACAACGAACTCGAGAAGGGCTGGGCACCTAGGGCAGGAAGGGACCACAAAACTCTCAGAGGAGAAGCACAGGCAGGAGGCTTTTTCACATAAGTCACAGCAATATTTTTTTTGATCTGTCTCCTAAAGCAAAGAAAATGAAAGCCAAAATAAACAAATGTGGCCTAATTAAATTTAAAAGCTTGTGCACAGTAAAGGAAGCCACTGCCAAAGGGAAAAGACAAGCTACTGAACGTGAAAAAGTGTTTGCAAATGATATGACTGATAAGGGGTTAAAATCCAAAACATACAAAGAGCTCATACAACTCGACTCAAAAAATCTCCAAAGAAAAAAAAGGCCAGGGGCTTCCCTGGTAGCTCAGCTGTAAAGAATCAGCACAGGAGACATGGGTTCTTTATAATAAGCCCATGCACCACAGCCACTGGGCCTGTGCTCCAGAGCTCAGGGCCGCGAGGCTAGGCCCACGTGCGGGGCCTCCTGATGCCCACACGTGCTAGAGCCATGCTCGGCAACCAGAGAAGCCACCACAATGAGCAGGTCAAGCACCGCAACTAGACGGCAGCCCCCGATCGCCGCAGCTAGAGAAGCCCACGCAGCAACGAGGACCCAGGAGTACCAAAAATAAACAAACATACGATCGCTTTCTAAACACAGGCAGAAGACCTCCACGGAGGAAACGCAGACAGCCAACAGGCACCTGAAAACACGCTCAATGCTGCTGGTGGTCAGAGCAGCGCAGATCAGAACCACAATGAGATATCACCTCACACCTGTCAGAATGGCCATCACCAAAAAGAACCCAAAATAAAATGCTAGCCAGAATGTGAATCTGAGGGACACAACGTTCAGTCTAGAGCAAACCCTAACCATCCCTGCCCCACCATAAGCACGTTAGGAACGCGACCGGGGGTGGAGGCGGAGTGTGGATGGAGCATCAGAGAATCAGTGAACACAGAGAGAGAGAGAGAGAGTGACAAAAGCGGGAAGAGGGAAAAGAGGTCTGAAAGCACAGAAGCATGCTCACCAAGAGGCAGATCAGCCCCTTCTAGCCGCTGGCTTCCTGCAGGCACTGGGCTGCCAAGCTCTGGGCCTTGGCAGCCCCTGGAAGTGCCGCCCCCAGCCTGGAAGGCTGCTGGGGAAGCAGGTCCCCAGAGGAGCAGCCCTGGCGCCAGGCACACAGCCTCCCCGGCCGGTGGGGCCTCATTCGGGCGTTGGAGGGGCAGGGAGACCTGAGCCAGGGCTGAGCTGGCCGCCCTGCAGCCCCCACGGCAGCCTACGCTCACATCAGGCAAGAGGGATGGGCCAACAGGGGGAGAAGAGGAGCTGACGCGGGCCTGGCTGGGAGTCTGGGGTCAGGACAGTGACCATCAGTGTTCACGGGCACCCAGCAAGGAGCAAGGCGAGCAGGTCTGGGCATGTGCAGGGGCCTCGGCGAGCCAGACTGAGGACAAGCCCCCCAGGGCACCAACGGGCAGAACCAAGAACTCGGACTTCATGCAATCTGGAGCGGGGCAGCCTTCAACCAGCCAGGGAGCTCCTGCCAGGCGAGCACCCACAGGCCCTCTCCCCTGGAAGAGGGGGGCTCTGTAACCGAGAGTGACACCGTGCCCACCCCCAGGCTCAAACCAGAGAGACGGAACCGCGACCCAGTCAGCGGGCACCTCCTGACGGGCTCACGCTCCTCCTCACCCCAACAGACCATCACCCCCCAAGGGCAGAGCCTGTTTGCATCCCCTCACAGGCCACAGCAGACGCCAACAGATACGTTTTTAAGGTTTGGGTTTTTTTTTTTTACTGAGATATAATTGACACACCATGAAATTTAATGCACACACGTCAGTGGGATTTAGCACACTCCCAGAATCGGGCAGCCGTCAGTCGCCACCACCTAGTTCCAGAGCATTTCATCACCCCACCCGCAAGCAGACCCCAGACCCAGCAGCAGGCTCTCCCCACTCCCCTACGCAGCCCCTGGCAAGCAGCTCCCTGCCTCTGTCTCTGTGGACCTACCTGTCCTGGACACTTCACATCACTGTGCCTTTTATGACAGCCATCTCGCACTGAGCGGAATGTTTTCAGGGTTCATCCACACAGGAGCCGGTGTCAGAACTTCCCTCCTTTTTACGGCAGAACGCTCTTCCGTTGCACAGACAGACCGTGTCCTATTCATCCATTCGTCACCCGATGGCAGTTGGGTTGTTTTTACTTTGCAGGCGATTATAAATAACGCTGCCATGAGTATTCACATATAAGTTTTTGTGTGGATACAAGTTTTCCGTTCTTCAGAGTATATACTCCTCTAGGGAGTGCAGCTGCTGAGTCACAGGCAGCTCTAAGTTCAACTGTTTGAGGAACTGTCAGAGCCCCAGCGCGGCTGCCTCGTCTCACACCCCCACCCTCAGGCTGTAATACAGGGTTCGGGTTTCTCCACGTCCTCACCAGCACTTGTTAGTGTCTGTCTTTTCTATCACACCTAGTGGGTGTGACAAGTACATTTTTTTTGAATGAAAGTGAAAATCAAAGTCGCTCAGTTGTGTCTGACTCTTTGTGATCCTGTGGACTACACAGTCCATGGAATTCTCCAGGCGAGATACTGGAGTGAGTTAGCCTTTCCCTTCTCCAGGGCATCTTCCCAACCCAGGGATCAAACCCAGGTCTCCTGCATTGCAGGCGGATTCTTTACCAGGTGAGCCACCAGGAACAATGGTTATTTCTCAAAATCTTGGGTCTAGTTTTACCCCTCCCTAGAAGGGCTCTGCAAACTGTATTTCTATTGTGAATGTCACACATGTGTGTGCACGCACACACACACACACACACACACACACACACACACACACACACAAGGTCACCATGCTGCCATCAGCCCTGACACAGCAAGCCCACAACTGCAGAACACTCAGCAGTGCTCCCCAACAACAACTCTTGCGCTGGTCCGCTCAGCCCTGGCAGCACACGCATCCCTAACCTTAACCCAGGAGGGCGGGAAGGAGCCCCCACAGCGTCCTCAGCCCCGAGCTCACCCCTCACCCCGTCCACACACACAGCAGGAGGGCAGACCGAGCCCCCCATGCACAAGGCCCGCCACATAGCAGCCGTGCAAAACAGCTGTGTGGACAAAAACACCGGAAGGAGAGTGCAGCTGTCCCCGGGCGCCTAACTCCCTCCGGGCGCTCCCGAGAGAGGCAACGTCAGCAGCGGCCACTCACCTGAGCTCAGCCAGAGTCACCCGGTGGCACGCGTGAGCAACAGGGATAGCGGAAAGGAAGACGCGGGGGGCGAGCTCTGCAACCCGCTGCCACCCCACACAGAGGGAGCACCGACATCCCCACAGGGGAAGCGGCCCAGCAGGGCTCACAGGGCAGATGACCGCGTCCGACTCAGCCCCTCCCTGTGTCCCTTCGAGCCTTTCAGGAGGAAGTGAAAGCCCCAAAGAGCTTCGGGAGCCATCCTGTCCTTCCCTTTGAGTGAGGTGGCAACAATCAGCGAGTCGGGTACCGCAACCCCCCGGCCTGGCCGCCCCGCCGGCCACCCCAACAGCCCAGCCTCTCCTGCTGGGACGCGGGGGGCAGCAGGAGGCAGCGGGCGGCACCGGCGGCCAGCCCGGGACACGGACCCGTTCTCGAGCAGACAGAACAGAGGCTGCGGCTCCCTCAGCAGCAGGTGGGGACGCCGACAGCATGTGGTGGCCACCCCGGTGGGGAACGGACCGGACCGGGCCCCTGGGAGGGCGGAGACGGGCCCACTGCCCCGGGGGTCAGCCCAGAATTCCTGAGGAAGGCTGACCCGCGGACCCGGGCCGAGGGGGCAAGTCAGCCTGGGGAAGGGCCCGGCGGTCACCAACGGCAGAGCCACGACAGAGGCACCTGGACCCGGAGAACCCCCTGGACCCAGAGAACCCCCTGCCAGGAGGACGGAGCCGCGCTGTGGCGGCCAGAGCCAGACCTGGGGGAGAGCCGCCCACCGTGTGCTGCTGGAAGAGCCCTCCGCTGCCGGAACAGGTGGGTCCCTTGCCTACAACCTTAGATGAATCACGCCCACGACCGCCTCCGGAGAGCGCCCACTCCTGCCCTCCTTGAAATTGAGGCCAAGGCATGTGTCCAGCAGAGCGGGGGACGGGGCGCACTGTGAAGGGCCCCCCTGAGGCTCCCGCGACCACGAGAGGCTGTCGGCGTGCAGGAAGAGCCTTGCGAAGCTCTACCGTCTGGGGAGGAGGTGGAGTTCCCCCTTACGGAGGGTGGAGACCCACTCGGAAAGAGGCGACAGAGCGGAACACAGACTGCTCGGCCCTGCAGCCTGCAGTGTACGTGAGACTACTTAGAGAAAAGTGTCATCATGCAGTCAAAACGGGAACAATATTTATGACTTTGCAGCGGAAACAGGACGCAATAAAACAGTAGCGCACAGCATCAGTGTGAACGTCATCACACATGACGTCATCACACAGCTTCCGGAGGGCCCGCCGGAGGCCCCACCACCAAGGCGGAGGCGCAGGACGGCTGCACCCGACTCGGCCCGACGGCATCAGCCTGAGTCGCAGACGGGGAGGCAGCAGCTCGGGGGTCCGCCAGGGGCTCCCAGGGCCCCCCCCCCACCGCCTGCTCTGAAGGCAGGGCCAGGCCGGGGCTGCATTGGAGAGGAAGCATGGAAAATTCACACACCACTTGCTTGAAAGCTCCCTGGGGGTAGCCACAGACCGTGTGTGGGCCTGCAGTGAACTCCAGGCGGTCCGCACTCACAGCCTTCCAGAGGCGGGCCCCCTTCCCTGTTGCCCCGGGACCCCCATGAAAGCTCCCGCTGTGGGATGAGCTGCCCGGGCCAGCGGCCCACGAGCCCCTATGGCATCCTTGGAACCCCACCACCCCGGGGCGTGGGGGGAGGGAAACATTCAGAACAGAATGCAAAGGAAATGCTTGTCTCTCTTCTTTTAATTCATTAATTTTAACAGAAGGATAAGTACAATATTGTCATGGC
>SJYF01000358.1:3019553-3034009 GCA_006410515.1 Procapra przewalskii
TCAGAACACAAACGTGAGGCCAAGAGGGGCCTGGCCACCCTGCCACGAGAAGTAAAGCCCCTCGTGATGGATAGTGGGGCAGGGGGTGGCTTAGAATGAAGATGGGAAGACAGCGGGACTCCGGCAGCTTGGAGCTGTTAGCTCTCAACCTTGGACCACTCCCTAGACGTCTGTGGCGTGAAGTAAACAAGCCAGTTTGCCGAAGCCACGGGCGGTCAGGGTCGTAACTGCTGTGGTCCACGGGGAGCAGACAGCCTCTGTGACCCCGATGCAGAGCCCCGCAGAGTGCCTGAGTGCCCAGGCGCTCAGTCGTGCCCGACTCTTTGTGACCCCATGGACTAGAGCCCGCCAAGCTCCTCTGTCCGTGGGATTTTCCAGGCATGAACGCTGCAGTGGGCTGCCATCTCCTCCTCCATGCAGGGTGCGTGCATGTAAAGATAAATATGGACACGGAGCAGCTTCATATATAGATGAAGTCTTGTTAGCTCTTCAAAACAAAATGAAATCCCACCTTGCTTACTCAGTAATACATCAGTATCACAACCATTTCCCCATATATAAGTCTGCTTAAGTACACGCACTTTATATTACGTGATACGCATGAAAGATACACGCAGCATATTTACACTTTAAAACCTAACACTGCAGGCACAAGGCGCTTCCCCAGACGTCTCTCTGCAATTTCCATAAATCAGTAATCATTCCCAAGCTCCCTAAGTTTTCAAAACTCATGACATGAGCACCGCCTCCCTGGGCGGCCTCACCTCTAATTCCACGCCACCCACCGTCATGGTCACACGGAAATCGGTTTTGCCAGTGTCGACTGTGAGCTCTTTATTTGAAACTGCGTGTGGTTATAAAGGCAGCAGCGAACTTCTCCGGGGACAACACTGTCACACAGATATAACTTCATGAAGATAAAGTCCCAGAGAAGGCAGGCCTGGAACACAAAGGATACACGTGTATCCATGGCATAGACGGCCGACCCCTGAACCACGTGGAGGCTGGGGTACAGACCTCCGCACGGCAGACAGGCCGAGCGTGACTTCCAGCCGGCCCTCCGGACCCGCAGTTCCTCCTGACCTGTGGTTCTGCGTGCCCAGCTTCCAGCCACCTGGATGGTGCTGGGCTGCAGTGTTTACTACTGAGAAACACCCCTCTCTAAGTGGGCGCACGCAGTTCAAACCCACGTTATCCAAGGGTCCACCGCAGAGATCACTGCTGTCTGACAGGAGGAAGCGGGTGTAGACGCTAATCGTGTGCCTTCTGGATCATTAGGGAGGCTGAGCCATCTTGAAACATTCTTTGTCCATCTGTGCTTTCATAAACCGCCTGTTTGAACTCTCTGCCCATTTCTAAGAGGTGTCCACTCTTATTTCACTGATTAGTAAAAAACTCTTTGTAAACAGGACTCCTCTGTCATTGAAGCAGTGAGAGGGGGGCAGAATAAGGGTCCCAAAAGCAACACCTCCCAACCCCAGCACCTGTGAACGTGTCACCTCACACTGTAATGGGGAAGAACCTCGCCTTTCATCAGAAGTTAATCACCAAAGGGATGTTGCCTATAAGCTTTAGTTACACACTATGGCCCTTCTCTGGGAAACTTTGTTTCACTCACAGGAACCTTCTCAGCAGGCCCACCTGTGAATGACTGGAGGAGGCAGAAATTCACACACCCCCTCCCAAGGCTGACGGGAACCAGGAACTGTGTGACCTGACGCCTCCCCTCTGAGCGTAAAAGGGGCCTGAATCCTAACTCGGGCAAGGCTGGGGGTGGCACACACACGCCTGTTCTTCTTCGTTTGCTGGATTTCCAAATAAAGTCATTATTCCTGCCCCAACAACTCGTCTCTGGATTCCTGCCCCTTGTGCAGCACGCAGGACGAGCTTGGACTAACAAACTGGGGGACTCATCAAGGAGCCTTGCTTGCTCGTGTCCAGCCAGCCCAGCTGGGGACATGTCGGGTAAGGAGGGCCTTGGCAGCTCCCTGGACCACTTGTCCTGAGGATCTGCACCCCCCTCCCCAAAGTTCCCGGAAACAGCTGCCCCAGCGCTCGGCTGCCCCAGCGCTCGGCAGCGGGGGCAAGGAATCAAAGCTGGGGAGCCACACGGGCTCCACATTCCAGGGTGAGTCACTCCGGTGTGTACACCCGGGACTGTTTCCTCTCCGTCTGGAGCTCGTTTTTCTAGAGTGAGCCAGTTTGTTTGGTAGCTGTATCTGAGTAGGGCCCCCCCGTTGGGGAGAGGAAAGAGGTGCCGGACTTCCACCACGTTTGTGAGCGGTGGCTGGTTTCTCAGATGCTGGCACCCGGGCGTGCCGTTTGTGCTTTGATTCTCTTGGAAAAGAGAGGGTGTTACAACTATCCCTGGAGAAGGTCCTCTGGGGTGCATTTTGGGCCAGGGTCTGAGGACAGCTCTGACCCCACGGGTGAGAGGAAGGTGGCCGGGGCACCTGTCAGGATCCCCACTGGGGGTCCAGGCAGGTCTACTTTGGGGCCCTGTGCACTGCGACTTTTGCTGCATTAGTTACGTCATTCAATGGTCTCCTGTGTCGCTGGGACACGTAAAACTCAAGACTAAATGAGGGTTTATGTAGGACTCTGCTCGTTCTATGGTTTTCTGGGTTTCATCTCGTTCAGTACTGTTGTCCACTTACAGCCACATCAGTTTTGCGATACTTTTTATTGATATCAAATGGAGAAAAGAAAACCGGTCTGTTTTTGTCCAAGAGTGAGACATTCTGAGAAGAGGGAGGTTTGGGTCCTAAGATCACCGAAAGCTAGAAACAGAAGTGTCTTTTCCATAAATACTAGTAAAAGGGTTTCTCTTGTAGACACGTGACCCTGATCTGTCCCATCTGCCAGAAGCTCAATTTGAATCCAATCTTTTATAACTGATGAGTTTCGCACCTCTGTACCTGAATCATAGCGAAAATTTGTATGAGGCTCCAGCGTTCGCATGTTCATACATGTGTTACAGAGGTGTGGCACCAACCAGGTTAATGTGTGAAAGAACTGCTTAATTGGTTTAAAGGAAATGTAAGTGCTTACATGAATACTCAAATACAAGAAACTGGCCAGAATGAGTTTCAGGTTCACGTGATCTAGGAAATGCCGAGTCCTGAATTAGTATCTGGTGTGAAAGTTTGGCTTAAGCTTGCTGGCTTGATACAGATGACTTTATAGAGTCATCAACACAAAGTCTACTCAGTTTTAGACAACAATACCTTATTCCTGTTACAAAGGCTGTCACCAAGAAAGATCCTAATGCGGCAGAGCCGTTAGGCCAACAGAGGTGAGTGAAGCCAGGGTCTCTGGAGTGAGCCCTACGGGAACGGTGTTTGCGGAATGTCTAACGAGGTGATCCAGACTCTCATGACTTAGAAGGTAAGACTGAACTTGAAATCTTAAAGGTTCAGTTCAGTCGCTCAGTCGTGTCCGACTCTTTTTGCAACCCCATGAACCACAGCACGCCCGGCCTCCCTGTCCATCACCAGCTCCTGGAGTCCACCCAAACTCACGTCCATCGAGTCAGTGATGCCATCCAACCTTCTCATCCTCTGTCGTCCCCTTCTCCTCCTGCCCTCAATCTTTCCCACCATCAGGGTCTTTTCAAATGAGTCAGCTCTTCACCTCAGGTGGCCAAAAGATTGGAGCTTCAGCTTCAGCATCAGTCCTTCCAATGAAAACCCAGGACTGCTCTCCTTTAGGATGGACTGGCTGGATCTCCTCGCAGTCCAAGGGACTCTCAAGAGTCTTCTCCAACACCACAGTTCAAAAGCATTAAAATCTTAAAGATAGAGTGATACAAAACGTGAATCTTTGGTTCTCTAAGAGGACACTGTTTTCCTAAAACACTGAACTGCTTTTGGTGAGTGTTTCTTTAAGTGATCTGTATTTGCATTGATCTTTTATCACGGGTTAGAATTTTTTGATATTTTTTACAAACTTCCCAAAGATCAAGTTCTAAGTAGGGTTCATCTGACCTCTAGCTAACTTTTGGGTTTGCCAGAGGGTCCCTGGAACACCTCAAATGATTTCTCTCCATCTCAGAGGAGCATTAAACTCTGTGGGCTTCCTGGGTGTGTCTGAATTGCATGGGAGGCGCTGTCAAGCAAGTGGTGATAAAACACCCTTAGCACGCATCCTACGGGCTGTATCATACAGGTAAACGTTGTTTAAATGCACATTCTAGAAATTACGTGGGACTCCTCACATCCTGGTCTCTCCTGGAGAATCACATCAGTCATAATCTGAGTGACTATCTGGGTCGTCTGTCACAGGAGTAAGCAAGTTTCTGTTCACTGCTACCTGTGGTTTACAGTGGCTTCTGAATGAGTCTACGTTGTTCTGTGAAAAGGCAGGGAAGGATGATGACCGTCAAGTGCGAGCCATTTGTGCCATTACACCAGGGAAAACAGAAGGAAGGGAATGAGTGAGGGCCTGGTGCCTCAAACTGTGACTGCTCTGGCTGAGCAGACATCCCAGCCGCCCTGGCTGTTACGCCAGTATACCTGCCCTTTCCACCCCTTCTGTTTCTACCCAGCCCCAGTTCCTGACCCTGGGGCCCAGGACTCCGGGCCCCCATGAGGACCAGTTAGAAAATCCTGTGTTAATTTCTAGGGAGCAGAGACTTGGTGGAGTATCGCCATCTAAAAGGGAACAGGGCGTCTAACGTGAGCCAGGAGTCACTCCCAGGACAGGGAGACCCCTTACATCATTACCTCGTAGGGGCTTAAATGCAAACCACCAGCCAGTTGGCTTTCCCAGACTCCTTTAACTGGGACGATCACAACCCTCCTTATAAGGAGGGTCTGCTACACCTGAAGGCCACGCAGCAGCACCCAGAGCTGAACCACGCTGGGGGCCAGCAAGGGAAGGGGCCCTTATTAGATCACTACTCACCAGTGCTTCTTGGCAGGGCCTCGGAAAGGGAAACCAAAGCAAAAGAGTTTGAACGACGCTCAAGAACTTCAGCCAAACAAATGAAGACCTCGCTGAACTTTTGCAAAGAATTTACTGGGCCTACAGAAGTGACACTAAAGCAGAGCCCAAGGCGCTGAAAATACATGAATGGCCAATTTGACCTTCTGGGGCAAAGGGCCTCGGATGCCAGGAGGAAGCTGCAAAAATCAGATGGTACATTTGGAATGAACCCTTCTCAACTGGTAGATGTCACTTATAAAGTACTCAACAGGGAACAACAGAGAAATGCAAAACAAAAAGCCACTTTTTGGCAGCGACACTGGATTTTTGGAAGGCGGTAACTCTAAAGAGAAGTCCGTCCCATGGGAAGAGCGCACCCACCATGAGGAGGGGGAGCACTGGAAAACAGGCTGCCCTCTGCTGAGACAGAAGGAGGACAATTAAAGATGAGAGCCTCTCACACGGTGTGAATAGGCGCACACAGAAGAGGCCCAGGGCTCCCTCGGCCTTGAGGCACCTCACCCCCCCAGGAGCCCAGAGACACTGACAGGGGGAGTGAGCTGATTAACTCCTGACAGATGTCACCCTGGAGTTTTCACCAGAACAGCTTGACATCAGAGTCCCACCAGAAGACACTTTAAGCCTACAGATGGAGCTCGTGAAAATCCCAGAAAAGCAGACAGAGCTCTTTCCCCCAGGGTCTTAAACATAACCCAAAGACCACTGTCAGACCTCCCCAGACGGGGACTCAACACAGAGGAACCTGCCCACCAAGGACTGAAAAACAGCCCTGACTCACGTGCCTCGCACTGTAAAATCGCAGTAACCTGCTGGGGTTTGTGGACACCTGCAGGATGGGGGGAAGCATATCCCAGCTGGAGGCAGTCTGCGGTGCTTAAAGCCTTCCTTGGAGAAATCATCCCCTGTCGCATCAAGGCACTAAAACAACTCACATCTGGGAGACCACAGTCAACAGGAAAAACCAAGAAAATCAGTCACACCTTGAAGAGGAATGCCGCTAAAATTTCGAGAGACATTTAACTTGGGATAAAACCTTGCCAACTGCCCTGCTGCAGGTCAGGGCCTCCCAGAAGCAGGCTTAAATGAAGCCCCTTTAGAATGTTGTATGCTAAGCCATTCCAACTGTCTGCAGAGACAGGAGAATCCAAGTGCTAGAAGGCCTGGTGGTTGCCAATCACTTTAAAAGGCTGGGCTGTACACTAGTCACGAGGCTGCCTACAACAGGTCTGCCGGTCCATGAAGCAGACAGCAATTCCACCGTGACGGGGGAAGCGGCGACCAACCTGTGTAATCGTGTCCAAACAAACTGCACAGGAATTGAGGGTATGTATCAGGAACTGGAAGCAAAACCTCCAAAGTTCAACTACAAATTGGACAAAGTGCCAAGAGGTTTCCCTGGCTCACACAGCTGTAGATTAAAGGGACTGACCAGAGACCCTAAGGCGGGCTCGTCGCCTCTGTTCAGCAGAATGGCCTTTGCTCCTCCACCCACGGGAGCGAGGGAGGGACGCTGACAGTGGGCGGTAACAGGAGAGACTCTGTTCTCTCACAAGTTCATCACCAAACGGCCGTTGCCGAGAAGCCTCAATTATACCTAATGGCCCTTCTCTGGGGACCCTGCCTCCCAGGGACCCTCCTGCCCAGGCCCACTTGCGAATGGCTGCAGGAGGAAGAAACTCACATGCCCGCTGATGAGGCTGATGGGAAACAGGAAGCGTCTGACTTTGCCCCCTCCTCTTTTTGTATAAAAGGAGCCCCAAATTCTAGCTCGGGCACGATGGTTCTTTGGAGCAAGAACCCACCATCTTCTCGGTTTGCTGGCTTTCCGAGTCAAGTCGCTGTTCCTTGTCCCAGCAACCCGTCTGGATTACTGGCCTGTCGAGCATCGAGCAGCATGAGGTTAGACTCGGGAACAGCACGGCAGAGGGGGCCGTGCGGACGCAGCTAGGGGCACACGCCTGGGAGCGCATCACCCGGGGGGGTTCGACCTCAAAGTCCTCGAGAGGAAGACGTCCCCGCCTGCGGTCAGGGGGCCAAGACCCAGGAGGAACGCTTGGAGTGAGGCTGCGTGGCTGGCTGTGAATGCGCACAAAGCGGGCTGTAGTCAAGGAGCACAGGCAGCCTTGAGAAGCTGAAGAGGTAAGGAGACAGCTCCTCCCCTAAAGGCTCCAGAAAGCCCTGCCCACACCTTGGTGTTAACCCAGGGAGGCCTTATGCAGACTTGACCTCCAGAACTGTAAGGTAATAAACGTGTGTTGTTTAAGCCAAGAGGCTGTGGTAACTTGCTTCTGCAGCAACAGGAAACTCACATTGGTAGCAAACTATTTTCCTAGTATGTGGGAGCCTTAAAGGTTAAGTCATCACACTTCTGGGCATGCCTGGCAGCAGCTCAGTGGTAAAGAATCCGCCTGTCCGTGCAGGAGAATGTGGATCTGATCCCTGGTCTGGGAGGATTCCCTGGAGACAACCCACTCCAGTATTCTTGTCCAGGAAAATCCCATGGACAGAGAAGCCTGGTGGAGTACGGTCCATGGAGTCGCAAAGAGTCAGACACAACCGTGCGACCAAACAGTAACAGCCACGTCACACTTTTATCCTTACGGGGGGCTCTGCTCTGAGAACGATACTCGGAAAAGCCCACCCCACTGCCCCAGTCCCTCAGGCTGCTGTAACAAACACCGTGCAGTGAGCTGCTTATAAACAGCAAGATCTGACGGCTACGCAGGCTGGGAAGCCCAGGATGGAGGCGCCTGCAGATGTGGCGTCCGGGGAGAGCTCCCTTCTCAGTCTGCAGACCCTGACACCCTCTCCTGGCAGAAGGGGCGGAGCCCTGCGTGTGCCACACTCCCACCAGAGCTGGCGGGGCCCAGCTGACGGCCTGCACCAGCTGCTAGATGCCTGAGGGACTCAGGCCCCCACCTTTGAGACTTCGCAGTGGCGCCCCCGAGCCTTCTTTTTTTTTCTTTTTTTGCCAAAAACAGTCTCAGCCTGCCCAGGCCAAGCACCACCCATCTGTCGTGATCCCGTCTGAAATTTCCATGGCCGTCTAACCTCGGCAGAAAAGTTTCCAGTTTTCAGAACCCAAAGATCTGGGTTCAAGACCCAACACTTACAAGCTGATAAGAGTGCTAACTGCTCAGAGCTTCTGCTTCCTCATCCAGGAAACGGGAATAAGAATGTGTTCGCAAGGAGATAACCTTGTTGACTGCGCTGTGAACACTGCAAAGTGGCCGACGGACAGTGTTTACCACTATCAGCAGCCAGCCTTCACCTGGACACCGGCACTCTTCCGTGGCGCCCCGCTGCACTCACACGGCTCCTCGCCCGCAGCCAGTTCTGCCTGCGGCCCACGCCCTGCAGGTCCTGTTCCCGGAAGTCCGAGCATCGTCCAGTACTGCAGGCCCCGCCCCTCCAGGACATCAGGAAACCCACTACCTCTTCGTGGGAAAACACCTGTGATCACCGAGCAGAAAACGCTCCCGCAAAGGCCAAGCTCAGGCTAAAAGCAACCTCACCTTATCTCATTAAAACTACATTTCCGTTTGGTCTCGCATCGTGAAAGAGAAAAACAGGCTTCAGCGAAAGCCCTTTTTAAAGAGTAAGTGGCGACTAACAGACCTACCTCATTTCAGATAATGAAATCTTTCTTTAATAGATATATTAACCCATAAACTTTTTAATAGGCTACACTGCTTTAAAACACTGAAGCAGTTCACTGAGCCCTAGTGATTCCTTATAAAATGCAGATCAACGCGACCTAATTCCACTGCCAGCTACACACTGGAGACATCCTCGCACAAGCACGTAAGGGAGACAGGTTCGGCAATGACTGTAACGCCACAGAGAGGAAAAAACGTTAACGGACATCTAGATTTTTCTTATCAACTGAATAATAAATTTTAAAAGCTAAACTATATGCATGTAATAGAATACCAGCCACAGCAAACGTGAAGGAACCACAGCCACGCGAACCAAGATGGGGAAATCTCATTAACGTGATGGTGGAGAGCTGAATACACACAAAATGTTAGTCGCTAAGCCGTGTCCAACTTTTTTGAGACCCCCTGGACTGTAGGCCGCCAGGCTCCTCTGTTCATGGAATTCTCCAGGCAGGCAGACACTGGAGTGGGTCGTCATTCCCTTCTCCAGGGGATCTTTCCGACCCAGGATCTAACTGGGTCTCCTGCACTGCAGGGGGGTCCTTTACCGTCAGAGCCCCCAGGGAAGCTCCTGGTGGGAACAGACCCATACACGCTAACTGAAAGTTTGCACGTAGCAACAAAGATCCCTCAGGCGGCACCAAAGATCCTGCAGGCCACAACAAAGAACCAGGGCAGGCAAATAAAAAAATCTTCTTAAGTGAAACTTGAAAAGGACTAACTTGTTACCAGCAGGCAACAGTGAGGACGAGGAGTGGTGTTTTCTGGGTCCCTTTTGTCAACATCCCAAGGAGCACAAACATCCTGAGCACCCAAGAAGGACTCGCAGAGGGAAGAACAGATGAAGGAGAACTGACGAAGGTCCCAGGTGCCAAGCCTGTGATGTAACTGAGGCTCCCGGCCAGGCGAGAGGGCAGGGTCTAGACAGAGGACGGCACAGGGCGAGCCAGGGAGAGCTGGCAGAGGGGTGCCCACCACGCCCTGAAAAGGACCCCAGCCAGAAGTGCCCCCATGAGAGCCCCACAGCCCCGTAAAGGTCGCCTCTTCTGCGTGAGGCACGGGAGGTGTCGCTAAAGCGTCCCCACTAGTGAGGGGCAGACAGACGGCAGAGAACGGGAAGAGCTGAGGCTTAAAGCAAGAACCCGAAGGGGCGCTCCCGGGCGGACAGGGCCCCGGAGGAGGACAGGCTGGAGACCTGGGCTGACGCCAAATGTCCGAAAGAAAGAGACAGGCCCCGGGGCCAGGCCCCCACTTCCCAGGGTCTGTCCCGGCTGCCTTTACAGCTTGGGTCTGCTGCTGCTCCTGCTGCTGCTAAGTTGCTTCAGTCGTGTCCAACTCTGGGCGACCCCACAGACGGCAGCCCACCAGGCTCCCCATCCCTGGGGTTCTCCAGGCAAGAACACTGGAGTGGGTTGCCATTTCCTTCTCCAATGCGTGAAAGTGAAGTCGCTAAGTCGTGCCCGACTTTTAGCGATCCCATGGACTGCAGCCCACTAGGCTCCCCCGTCCATGGGATTAAGCAAGAGTACTGGAGTGGAGTGCCACTGCCTTCTCCACAGCTTGGGTCAGGAAAGCTTTTATAAAAAAACTCAGGAACTTTCCTGGTGGCTCAGTGGTTGGGAACCCACCTGCCAGTGCAGGAGATACCGGCTGGATCCCTGGAACAGGAAGACCCATGTGAAAGGAGCGACAAAGCCCAAGCGCCACAGCTACCAATGCGCGCGTCCCAGCGCCCGTGCCCCGCGAAGAGAGGAGCCCCCGCTCCACAACGACACCCAGCGCAGCCTCCAGACCCAGGCAGACTACGGGCTGTCTGGGGGCCTGCCCCGGACACCCTGCCCTGGGAGCGGCCTCTTGTCCGCCTAGAGAGCACCACGCAACAGCGCCGTCTCAGCCGGTCACAAGCCACCTAGAGGCCGCCCCGCTCAAGTCACTCAACACGCCCCGCTGAGCACCTGCTCCAGGCCGGCCTGGCTGGCACTGCCAGGACGCCAGGGGTGCTGCTCCGGGCACACGGACACGGGAGGAGAAGGGAGGAGACGAGCCTCAGTGGACAGGGCTGAAGGCAGCAGGCAGGAGGGGCCAGCCGACAGGGGCAGGCCTTGCGGCGTGACAAGGCGACTCCCTCCTGCGCATCCCAGCAGACTTCTTTCTGGTCTGAACTTGGTCCCCCTACCCCAAGGCCCTGACCTTGAAACAGAACTGTCGGGACAGCACCCGAACAGCCTCTTGCTTTTGTTAATTAAAGGCTGAAGAGCAGAGGGTGAAGACAGCCACGAATGACATGATGAACAGCAAGGGAAATAAAAGGAAAAGGAATAAACTCAAGACGTGGCGGCCTGAGCATCAGGAAATGAATGAGAGAGTACACGGCCACGTCTACAACTAGCTGCCTCCCGTATCCCAGGCTCGTGGAGCAAGCAGGCAAACTGCGCGGTGACCTGGTTTACAGCTCATCGACCCCTCTCCGCGAGCAGAGCCACCACGCAGGGTCTCCTCTGGGCTCAGCAGCAGTTTTCTGAAACATGAACTAACCTCGCGACTGATTTGCCATCAGGCTCGTTCCAACCACAGCCATGCTCCCCAGGCTTAGAGAAGATGCTCAGAAGGAGCAAGTTTTCCAAGGAAATTAACTTTAGAAGGCTTCAGAGGCAAACGCACGGGGCCCATTATGACGACAGCTGACAGCTCCACCACCCCTCTGCCCAGAGCCGCATGCAGGCCCACGCGGCCCCCCAGGACCCACTCCAGAGGGCTCCGGGCTGTCCCACCGTCAGCACCCACGCCTGCCACTCAC
Organism: Procapra przewalskii; assembly: GCA_006410515.1. NCBI lineage: Eukaryota > Metazoa > Chordata > Mammalia > Artiodactyla > Bovidae > Procapra > Procapra przewalskii. The sequence continues at coordinate 3,030,957 of SJYF01000358.1, forward strand.
CGGAGACAGCCGCCTCCTGTCCCCGCCTGGCCACCAGCTCCCTGCAAAAGGGGCTGCATTCGTCTCCTGTCACACTCCTAGGGGCCCGGGAGCTGACAGATGGGCAGCTACTGAGCCAGCCAGCAAGCCACTTCACGGGTGGCTCCAATATGCCTTAGAAATGAGGGTTCTGACAATAAACTCGTCCCTCCCTTTATGTTGACAGTAAAGAACTTTCTTCCCCGTGAAAAACCAGTGTGTGAAATACAGTACTGGAAACCGACTGTGCTTCAATCGAAAGAAAACAGCAACGGGATGTACTCACAGAGTATAGCCTCTATGGCGTGGCCCAGGGGCGGGCGGGGCGCACAAGGGGTGAAGGGGTCGGCAGGGACAGGATCCACCAGTCCAGGACGGGGCAGCGTGCGCTGGACGCGGGAGGACTCGACTGCAGACCTGGAAGCTGCTAAGGGTGAATCTCACGCGTTCTCGTCACAAGGAAAAAGCCTGTAACTGCGTGGTGATGCACATTAACCAGACCCACTGGGTCATCTGGTAATCCGTATGTACACGCAATCCTTACGTTACACACCTGAAACTAATGCTAATTAGGTCTCAATAAAAAAGCAAGAAGGGGCTTCCCTGGTGGTTCAGTGGTAAAGAATCTGCCTGCCAACGCAGGAGACGTGGGTTCGATCTCTGGTCCAGGAAGACCCCACAGGCCACGGGGCAACTAAGCCCGAGCACCCCCACCACTGGGCCTCCGGGACCTGCCTCGACTGAAGCCCACATGCCCAGAGCCCGTGCTCCCCAACAGAGGCGCCACCGCCACGAGGAGCACACTCACCGCAGCGAGAGGACGCAGGAGCGCAACGGAGACCCACTGCAGCCAGAACTCCAAGTTAGAAAAAAAAAACAGCACCGGGGGCTTCCCTAGTGGCCAATGGGCACAACTCGGAGCTCCCAACGCAGGGTTCGATCCCTGGTCGGAGAGGAACTACAATCCCCACACGCCATGCAGCACCGAGAAAAGACGGATGAACGGGGGCGTGGAGGGGAAGCCTTCTGAAATCAACAGGGGAAAGGCCAGCCCAGCAGCCGGCCGTCACCACCTCCCTCCTCCCCGCTCCTCCCGACTGTGCTCCAGGCTCGCACTGTGCCCTCTCACCTCTCCAGCCTCCGGCCAGCCCATCCAGACAATCCCGACTCCTCTGTGCTCCCCAAGCGCCATGCTGCACCCGCCTTCTTCCCAGCGTGGGAAAGCACACCCATCTCATGTGAACACGCACTCAGCTGCCTCCAGGCTGAACCGCTTCTGGCCCTCGAGCACACACACTCACGGTAAAGGGTCTGTCACACAAACCAGCCTTGCCCCCACCGCCAGGCCTCACACCCATCCATGGTGCCTGTCCCCCACCAGGACATCACTCAGGCTCGCCCACCTGAGCAACTTCCTGCCAACCAGCGGCTCCTGGCCCCCCCTGGAATCCGCCTGCGGGGTCTAGCGCCCCACACTCACTCCTTCCAAGACATCCTTTCCAAGAACACCAACCCAGAGACCACCCTCTCCACCTCCTGGAAGCCCACATTAAGTGGGTCTCCAGGTCCACCAGGACCTCCAAACCCCCCCATGTCTACGCCCACCCCAGGCCACCGTCCCCACCAGGGAGCACCGCCCCAGCCTCCAGGGCGGTCAGGCGGCTCCCCATGCCTCCCGTCTGCCGGGTCGGTGTGCTGCCCTCGGGAGACACTCGGACTCCCCGTGCCGGGGGCCGGCCCACCCAGGCCTGCTCGCCACCCCCTCACCCACACTGCCCAGGGCCTCTTCTGTCCCTCTGCTGCCCACACTGTGTCTCCAAGGCTAGCAGAAACGTTCACGGGAAGAAGGCTCGGGGCAAACCAGCCTCGAGAAGTGTGAGGGAGCAGGAGAGGGCGGATTGCCACGGGTGCATCTGAGGAGCATGGAGCAGAGCGGTCTTACCCCACAGCACAGTCAAGTGCAAGGGCGCAGAGCACCGCAGGGCCACCGCCGTCCTCTGCCGGCCCCAGTGAGCTGCAGACCCCAGGGGCGGAGGGGCACCCGGGGATGGGCCCATGGCGATCAGGGCACTCATACGGTCAGGAGCCCAGGAACACAAGGGGCAGCATGGCCAGAAAGGGCCCTGCCCTTGGCCGAGAGGCCCAAGCCCCAAGCCAGCTGGTGGCCGGAGGGGCTGCCCCGGGCCCCGGGCCCGGCCATGCTAGTGAGCACAGGAGCCTCAGGCCTGAGTTCTCGTGACTCTGGCAAGAGGACCCACGACTGTTCTAAACTAGACTCACCAACAGCTCCGCGCACCCCCTCACCTGCAGCGCTTGGTCTGGAATCCCCCCAAAGAGGAACCAGCATCAGAGAGAGGGAACAGGAGGAAGGCACTCAGCACCGAAGCTCCCTGGGCACGGCCCTGGAATGGAAAGGCCCAGGCTGCCCGTTCCTCGGGGCCTCCTGATTCTCTGCCTCCCTTCTGTCGGGGGGAGGGGGGGTGTTGGGGGGGGCCCTAGAAGCTGCCCCCTCACCCCTGGAGAGCTGAGGGAGACTCCCACCCTGGAGAGAGGAAGTCAGCGGGCAAGAGACCGGGTCCCAACCCCAGGCTGGCGCCAGGCCACCAGAGACCACGCAGCACCCCGCTGCCCTGAGGACCGCAGCCCGGCAGAGGCGGCGCTCCGGGAGCGCGCTGCAGGGAGGCGGCACTCCGTCCATGGCTCCGCCACCCCCCGGGGCGCAGAACCAACACCTGCCTGGGGACACGGTTCCCAGCCACTACCCCCGACTCCTCCCGAGGGAGGGCCAGGCGCTCGGGCCCGGGCACTCCTCCAGCCGAGCATCCCCTGTGCAGCCAGCCTCTCCGTGGCCAGGACCCCACTGCACCCAGAGAGTCCACGCGGCCTGTGTCCAACGGAGGAGCGGGCAAGCCCGGGGGCAGGGAAGACGGAGCAGCCGCAGAGGGCACGGTGAGGGCGGGCGTCACTCCCGGCCCGGGTCACCGAGCCCCCCTCATCTGAGCTGCTCTCCGCCAGGCGGGGCCGCCCTGACAGGG
>SJYF01000358.1:3041354-3052049 GCA_006410515.1 Procapra przewalskii
GGAGGGATTGGGGGCAGGAGGAGAAGGGGACGACAGAGGATGAGATGGCTGGATGGCATCACCGCCTCGATGGACGTGAGTCTGAGTAAACTCTAGGAGTTGGTGATGGACAGGGAGGCCTGGTGTGCTGGGATTCATGGGGTCACAGAGAGTCGGACACGACTGAGCGACTGAGCTGAACTGAGCAGAGCGTTTGAAATCACCTGTGTGGTGTGCATTGGGTCTCCATCTTCCTGTAGACCTGGCCTGAGAGCTCAGGGCCTGGTTTCCACCTGGAGCTGTGGCATGGCTGTGGGAGCCCCTTGGCAGACCTCTGCTAGTTCTTTATTATGTCCTGACTCACGCTTTCCTCGCTTACTGATAAGTAACCTTGATTGAGTACCTGCGGTGCAGAGGGCATTGTTAGGTGCTATATGTGTGTTGATCATATGGCCACCAGTGCCTCAGGAACGGCCACCCGGCCTGCAGAGCAGAGTGGCTCTCAGTTCCCTTGTGACACCCGAGTTTCCTGTCCTGTCTTGCAGTAGCAAGGCTTCCCACTTTCCTTGTCCCCACCCTGCAGGTTTACTGGGTGCATGCTGGTGACGTCCCTCCACACGGAGCTGGTAAGATCCTGCCAGTCTTCTGCTGTTAGAGCTGAGCAGTAAGCTCTCTTTAAATGTTTGTTAAAGGGACCCCCTCCTGTCCCAGCCGTGGCATCTCCATGAGGCAGTGGCAATGAGTCCTTGGGGACCCCTTGCTGACAATGTCAGCAGGCCCTCAGGGCCACTCTGCTGTAGAGCCTTGGGAACTCCCTCCCTGCCGCCCCCCGCATCCTGTGCGCACATGGCCTCTGCGAATCTCCAGAGAGCTCCTGATAACGCCTCTGCAGATGTGGAGGGACCCCTTCTTGGGCAAAGCCTCCTGGGACCCTCACCTAGCAGGGCTCAGGAAGGCCCCAGGGATCTCTTCCAGCCCCAGAAACTCCCCAGAGATCTTTCTCAGAGCTCAGCTCCTCGTCAGGATCCCCCAGCCAACAGCATTTTCCCCAACTCTATAGCTTACTGCACAAATCAGCGATCGGGGTGTCAGCCAGAACTAAGACGCTGGCATTTAAAAAGGGGACAGCAGCCAGCGCCTGGTTGGGTGTAACTAGTACATGTTGGGTTTGGGCACTCCTCGAAACTTACCTCTTGCTTTCCTGTCTGCTGTGTGTGAGGAGAGGAAGGTACGGGAGAAACAGGCTGACTTGAAGGCTCCAGGACCGTCTGAGCAAAGCATCACTATTCCCAGTGCCGCCAGCGGAGACCTCAGGGCAAGCCAGGTTTACAGTTGCTTTAGGGCACGTCAGGTCTGAGGTTGACATCTGAGGCCTCAGCCAGGCAGCTGATGAGAGGACCTGCTCATCTGCAGATGAGACGGGGTTACCCAGGGGAGGATGGGCCAGGGTGAAGTCCCAGGACTGGTGGTCAAGACATAGATGAGCATCAAGGGCAGGGTAATTGAAAAGCGAAGTCAGGATAGAGGTGGTCTCCAGAAATGGGTTCAGACAGGGGCCGTGGTAGCGATGGATGTGCGAGGAGTATCTGGAAGAAGGCCGATGGGGAAGGCGGAGGCGAGGAAGGGGACCCCTGCAGGCAGCACCCAGGACAGCTGGGCGAGCGCAGAGTGAGCGAGTGAGCCTTTGTTCGTCTCAGCAGCAAATGTAAGAGGCCTCCTCTCTCTGAGGTTTAGGCAAACACAAAGCTAAAGCCAGGGACATAGAATTTCACACTTAACAGATGGCAAAGTATTTAAAAATCTGTCAGTGCCGAAATCAATCAGCGTGTGGATTTATGAGCAGCACATGAATGAGAATGCTCTGATTCACTGCTGGTGGGAGCTCAGATTCACTCAATAACTCCGGACAGCCATTTGGCAGTTTCTAGGAGTTGCTGGTGTACGCATCCTACAAGCCAGGTGTGTACCCTAGAGCGATTCACCTGTGTTCAAAGGCAGGTCTGTTCATTACAACGTTGCTCCTGGGGAAAACTGATTAATTATACAGTTATCCAAAGAATGCTCCATGATAGTAAAAATGAAAAATTACTTATATCAACATAAATGGATCTCACAAGCAATGCTGAGTGAAAAAAAGTTGAAAATGCATGTGGTATGATACCATTTAATTGCCTTTTTTTTTTTCCTGCAAGTAAAACCATGCTAAAAGTGTAGTTGCCTGTGGGTGTTGGTGGGGACTTTGATCATTGAGGAATTTATAGAGGCTTCCTTGTTTTATGGGTTTCCCTTGTGGCTCAGCTGATAATCTGCCTGCAATGTGTGAGATCTGGGTTTGATCCCTGGGCTGGGAAAATCCCCTGAAGGAGGGAAAGGCTACCCACTGCAGGATTCTGGCCTAGGACTATGATGGGTCACGGTCGGAAATGACTGAGTGACATCTCACTTCACTAAGGCTTCCTAGGTGGCGCTAGTGGTAAAGATCCCACCTGCAATGCTGGAGACGTAAGAAACGTGGGTCTGACCCCTGGGTTGGGAAGCCCCCCTGGCGGAGGAAGTGGCCGCCCACTCCAGTGCTCTTGCCTGGAGAATCCTATGGACAGAGGAGCCTGGCGGGCTTCAGTCCACGGGGCCGCAGAGTTGGACACGCCTGAGCGCACAGGGTGGCCCTGCTGACTTACAGCCGCCTCGCTTCATGCTTCATCTCTTAAGGCAGGTGAACTGCGTCCGGTTGCTCGTTTTATTCTTTATGACGTTTTGCACGTTTAAGTTCTTCATAAAGCATAAAAATACGACATACGTCTTACTCTGCCACGCACTGAGCCGCCTCAAACACTTTCTTGGAGAAGGCAAGTGTAAACAGCAGGGAAGGAGCAGCACGCACCGAGGCCTGGAGGAGCCGGGGCCACCGACGGATCTGTGGCCGCCGTCTCAGGCTGAGCAGGTGCGACGCAACGAAATGCAGGGAGCCTGGCAGGTTCCAGGCCAAGGGAGCATCGTTGCTGAAGCCAGAGGGGGCTGCGGAATGCACAGCAGGTGGGGGGTGGGGGTAGCTGAATGTGTGATGCAGGCTGGTTCCCCAGCAAGCAGGTGGTGAGACACATTTGCATGCAGGTGGCTTGTTGGGGAGAAGTTGAACTGGGAGGGGCTGCAGTGGCGCCTGGGCCACCCCCAAAGGAAGGCCCCCGAGATGTCTGAATGGAGAGGAGCAGGTGGAGCCCGGCTGAGAGGGGCCTGCCCCCAAACGCTTTCTGCCGAGGGCAGTTCTCGAAGAGGGTCTTAGCTCCCAGCCATCAGCAGCCACACTGCCCCCGACCGAGGAGAGGGAGAGCCCGGGTCCTCTGGAAATCTGGGCACTGTGATGCTCTCGAGTCCGCCCAGCTCGCCCTTTGTGCCACTCAGATCTGCTAGCCCCACAGAAATTTACCATCTAGGAAGAAGGCTCCAGATTCCAGTTGGTCCCTTTTCTAGAAAAGCTTCCAGAGGGACTGTCCTGTCCCAAGTTACCCGCTGTAGACTCCACCCTCCGCCCAGAAGCACCTCTGCTGATCTAGGTCAGCCACCTGCTGGGTGACCGACTCTCACCCTGAAGGCTTCATTCGGAGCCGCTGGTGGCCAAGGGCGCCCTTCCAGGCCACGGCTGCTCCATTTGCCCACCTGGCGTTAAAGGCAGAGAGACACCCCAGTGGTCCCTGTAGGGGCCAAACGCGTCCTCACTGCCCCCGCCACACGGGAGCATCCCTCCCCCCCCTCAGTGGTCTGGGGGAGACCCCTTTCCTTGCCTGCTGTCTCTGGCACAACGTGCCAAAGTGAGCGGGCAGCAGACGCAGCTGGAATTGCAGTGAGACTCTGCCTGTGTCTTTTTCTGGAAGCGTTCCCACTCTGGAACCCAGGCCACTTCCCGGGTCAGAGCTCCCATGCAGAGCAGACACCGCACTCTAAAGGCCAGCGCCCAGGGCCTCCTTCTCCCATCAGGACACGGCCCCTGGGTGGCGGGAACGTGTTGTAGGACCAGGGGTCTGGTGGCCATGGGCTCACTTCCACCCCCGTCCTGGCTGTGAAGTGGGACCCCTGGGCGACGGCAGGGCTGCGCAGGGTCTCCCGTGGATGCATCAGGCACTCGCAGACCCACACACAGGAGATGCGTGCAGATCACACACGAAGACCAGCCTTGAAAATGCCCTGAGCAGACAAAACCAGTTTAGTCACACACGCAAAGCTTGGTTTAGCTTATTTTCCAAGACAGACAAGGCTAACGTGACCTGGGTCACTTCTTGCTTACTCATCTGAGAATTAAAAGCAAAACTTAAACTGTTCCCCAAAATTGAGATGAGGTAACCACAGCAGACATGAATTCGATCCCTGGGTCAGAAAGATCCCCTGGAGGAGGAAATGGCAACTCACTCCCACGGGTTGGAAAATCCCATGGACAGAGGGGCCTGGCGGGCTGCAGTCCGTGGGGTCACAGACACTACTGAGCAACTAAACAACAAACCCCTAACCAATTCCCTTTCATTTAACAAAATTGTGGCCAAGCACCGTGAAGGACAGACAGCCGCCGCCTCCAGCGACAGGTAAGCTGGCTCACGGCGTACCTGCGCGCCTCCTCCACGGGGTCACAGGGCGCCTCTGCTGGCCCGCGTGGATCAGCTGCCTCCCCCAAAGCAACCCTGAGGCCTGGAAACGCCACACCAGCCTGTTCAGTGGGCGTGACCCAGTTAGCTGGCCAGGGAGAGGAGGAACCTCAACACCCCCGCACCAGCCCACCTCTGGCAGGTGCCATCTGACGAAAACCAGCTTGACAGCCTAAATGTGCTCCATTGTTTACAGTATTTTTTAATTGGACAAAACGTATGCCGTGTCTGACACGGTGTTAAAACGTGCTCACGCGGTGCTACATCTTATAAACGAGGACGTGAAAGACCCCAGGAGGAGACAGTCTGAGTTTATAATTAAGTATATGTTTTAAATATATACAGCAAAGGACACATTCAAAGAGGAAACGAGTAGGAAATGAACCAGATGAAAACAGGACTTTTTAGTAATTTTTCACATAAAAAAATAAATACCACTAATCAACAGGCCACCAAAGATGGAGAAGGACGATGTTGGTAACAGTGTCAGGAAGAGGTGTTGGGGTGTACATAGCTGTCCCGCCGGTGAGGTACATTTGATAAGGTGCAGGGAAAGCCCAGTGAGGACACCTAAGCTGTGATGCTCCGGCTGCTCTCCTCGGGATTTATCCAAAGGGAAAAGCTGGACAAATGAGTGAAGATTTATACAGGCTCTCTGTTAATTACCGAAAACGGCGAGAAGCTGGAAGCAATCTAAATGCCCCACTCCAGATGAAACGGGTCAAATGAATTCTGAGACAACCAGCGTGACCGTGCATCCTTTAAAAATCCATCCTTTTTTTTCTTAACAAGGTTGACAATTTATTGTTAAGTGTAAGAGGCAGGTTACAACATCTATTGGGAGAAGTTTAGCATGTAGACCCAGAAGGAAAATTCTAGATGCTCACTGAGTCAGCTAAGATGCTTCCAGATGAAAAAACAATTCAGCTGATGGAAACGCTAAAGAGGATTGGTCGGTTCAGTGCCTAGAAAAGTCCAGCTACGAGGAAGGCTTTTGACACCATGCGATCCAGGCTGCAGATCCATCTCTCTGCGGGGGTCTGGATCCTGTCCCCACGCTGTGGGCAGCCTTGGGCCTCAGGCTGACTTCCCTCATCGTCACAACTTGGCTGCCAGCAGCTGGCACGGCTACCCGCACCCCTGTTCACAGCCAGGGAAGTGTTGAGACTTGGGTGCCTGCTCTCCCGTAGGCAAGCACTTAGTAAAGGCGGGTGGCCTCACTCTGGCTGGCTTAGGCCAGTCAGGGCCCATCTCTGCAGAGAGGCTTGCAGTCAGCCGCCCCCAAACTCTGTGCCCATTACGGAGCAGGACGTGGGTGGGGCGGTTGACCGCATGATATCCACAGCAAGAAGGCTCCCAAATGCTACTGGGGTTGCCGGTGGAGGGACCACAGCGAGTTGTTTGTTTGGAAATATTTTGTATTTTAAGAGACTCAGAAATATCTTTCAGAGAGGCTCGCCTTTCCGTGAATTACTCACCCAACTTTACGCCAAGAAAACTCCCTCCCACTTGGTTCTAGCCTACCTTTTATGAGCTTCAGGGAAGTTTTACGGTGTCTCGTAAGAGTCTTTCCCTCGCCTTGCTGGGTCTCCGTGTGTTTTATGTAAGTGGGATTTGGATATTTCTGCCTCGGATGCAGTCCCCTTCACCCCATGAGATAATCTATTATTAGTTCTGAGAGTTTGTCTTTTTTTTTTTTTCATTCATAAAAGAAGGTGAGAACTTTTTTGATGTAAACAAAGTAAGAAGGCTAAGATCACGGGGGCTTGGCTGTTGAAGAGCAGGAATTACCAGTGGACTTTAGGAGAGAGTGGCGTGAGCGGATATGTGGCTTAGAAACGGCCCTCTGGGAGTGGAAAAGGCCCCCGAGACCGCCCGGCAGCCCTGCTCCGGGGGCCCTTGTCCCCACACACGTGTCTCCCTGGGTTGCCCTGCCCTCTTAAGCCCCTGCTCCCTGGCCATAGCCCTGCGGGGCAGCAGTGGGCATCTGACCTGACCTGGGTCGACGTATCCCTTCCCCCAGGACAGCTCTCAGACGGGAGCAGGTCACGGGCCTCTTTCTCATGGCAGAAGCTGTGAGAGCTCAGAAAGGCTAGGGGCCGTCTTCTCTGCTGTGCGGAGGGTGGGCCGGCAGGTGAAAAGACAGGAGAACAGCGACGACAGCTTTCAACACCCTGGGGTCCGGAGGTCACAGAGCCCCTGCTCTCCCCCGGTGCTGCACGGAAGTCCACATGCCTGCAGCGGCGGCCCGGCTCGGAGGAGAGTGTGACGCCATCCTGGACGGTCTCAGAGCCTGGGACACGCCAGACTTAGTCCTGGAACCCGCAGCCACAATGACGCAGTGGGTATGGGGGCGAAGAGAGAGTCTGTTTCTCTTGTAGCTGGAAAGAGAAAGCAGATTGAATGTTGCTAATATTCAGCATATGGACTAGTAGAGGCCCACGCATCACGCATCACGCTTGTGCTCAGTCGTGTCCGACTCTGTAGCCTCCTGGTCTGCAGCCCACCAGGCTCTTTGTCCATAGGCTTCCAGGCAAGAATACAAGAGGGGGTTGCTGTTTCCTCCTCCAGGGGATCTTCCCGACCCAGCGACCGAACCCGCATCTCTTATGTCTCCTGCACTGGCAGGCGGGTTCTTCACCAGTAGCGCCACCTGGGAAGCCCTCACATATGGACTAATAGAGGTCCATGCCTAGGTATTTATAAATCAGCACGCACATACTGGGATTTCTGTTCTTTTTTTTTTTTAAAACTGATAGGGAAAATGAAGTAGGAAGACCCCTGCTATAAACTGCTCTTTATTTCTACATAATGTTTTCTGGCCAAAAACAGGCATCTGCAAACGCCCGTCCACCTCTGCCTGCTGTGACCCTCTGGCCAAGGGCAGTGCTCCGGCTCACACCCGGTTCAGTTCAGCTGCTCAGTCGTGTCCGACTCTGCGCGACCCCATGGACTGCAGCACGCCAGGCCTCCCTGTCCATCACCAACTCCCGGAGTTTACCCAGACTCATGTCCATTGAGTCGATGATGCCATCCATCCATCTCATCCTCCTGCGTCCCCTTCTCCTCCACCTTCAATCTTTCCCAGCACCAATGTCTTTTCCAATGAGTCTGTTCTTCACATCAGGAGGCCAAAATATTGGAGTTGCAGCCTCAGCATCAGTCCTTCCAATGAACACCCAGGACTGATTTCCTTTAGGATGGACCGGTTGGATCTCCTTGCAGTCCAAGGGACTCTCAAGAGTCTTCTCCAACACCACAGTTCAAAAGCATCAGTTCTTCAGCGTTCAGCTTTCTTTCACACCCAGGATTCCTCACTACCTCCCTGAAGAGGCTCGGTATGGACTCTGTTCCCTGAGCAGTGTCTGAACCCAGCCTTGCTCTTGCAGCTGCTCAGAACATTTTCTGCTTGGATTGATAGCTGTGGGAGTTTTTTCTTAGATGTCTTTTGCAAAGGCCAACGCCCTGTGCGGTTCTCCTTCTGGGAGCCCTGAGAAGGTGGAAGCTGGGGGAGGCTGGTGGGCTGATATGTTTGTCTCCACGCTCTAAGGTTGGGGTGAACTTTACACCCTGGAAACTTCGATCTGACCAGATACGTGGGGAAGGGGAGACAGAAGGACAGGAGGCCTGCCAGGACAGACAGGAGACACTCCCGTGCGGGGAGCAGGACACCCCCGGGCGTGTCGTTTGGTCCCTTACATCCAGACGCCGGGAACAAAATTAAAATCCCAGGATCAGGTCTTTATCCGCCCAGTTCTGCAACTGGAGCAAGTCCCACGGCCCAGGGATGCGTTGTGGGGTCTGCACTGGCCGTTCCTCATCATCTGTCCGCTTTCTGGACGACCTGGTTCTTCCAGAGGAGGACGGTGGCTGCCCAGCCAGCTCCCACCGGGACATCTCAGGGGGCAGGGGCCAGCCCTTCTGGGGCAGGGGACTCCCCAGTGATGGATCTGAAGGCAGCCCCAGGGCATGGCTGCTGTGAAGTGACCGGAGGGCACCCTCCAAGGGCCTTCTGCCCACTTCAGCCCCTGCCTTCACCGCGTGGCCCACAGCAGACGGGACCTGGGCTGGAGAAGAGGAGCCCCAGGACCAGCTGAGGTGGCCTCGGTGCAGGAATCCCGGGGCACCTCCTCCAGCGGAGCGGGCTGGGTCCTTCCCCTCTCTCCTTGTTTCCACGCCCCTCCCCTCCGCCCCACCCAACCAGGGCCCCCAGCCCACACATGCTTCCCAGACCCAGGAAGCACAGAGCCTCTGCTGGAGGCCCGTCTCCTCCATGCAGCACCTTCCAGCCATCTCTAGATGGCGCAGAGTGAAGCAAAGATTCGGGCCACCGGGCAGGCAGGGCATGAGGCGGGGCGGAATCAACAAGCCCGGGAGGCTGCTTGGGGTGCGGCCCGGTTGGCCGGAACACGCGCGTGTTTGAAGTAAGACGCCTGGACAGCATCCCAGGGCCCTGGCCAAAGCCCTCCAGGGCACCCACAAGTCCAGCGGCCTGCTCTGCACCCCTGAGCCCAAGACTAGACGCACTCCTGCCCTGGCCGTGTGCAGGGGCAGGTGGCCAGCAGGGCAGGAGCCCAGGCCCACGAAGGTGGACAGAGAGGGGACATCGGCCAGAGTCCACGAGGCCAGGCTCCCTCTCAACTGCTGGGCCTGGCAGCTCCCAGGGCCCCCGGTGCCGCCTGCAGAGCCTCCTCTGTGCCCCCTGGGCTTGAATTTATGAGGCGGGTGTCTCTGCACACCAGCTCCCATTCCTCCCACGTCACTCTGGCTTAGGGGTCTCGGGGGCTTTCTGGTAGAACCCCGTCCCAGGTGGGCTGCGTAAGGCTTGGAACCCTGTCATCTCCTTCTGGACCCTCACCCCAGCTCGGCTCGGGTGGATCTTGGCAGTGGCAGGATCTGCTTGAAGGCAGAGCCCTTGCTCCTCACTCAGGCCACAGAGTTTATCATTATCAGCATCGAGTCTAGGAGAAGCTTTTCCACTGGGGCAGGAGGTGGTGGTGGGACAGGGGGACGCCTGAGCAAGCCCCAGTCCTCTCTGGCCTCACCTTCCCCATCTGTAAAATGGGGTCATAATCACCACCCTGCATGTCTCCCTGGGTTCTTCTTAAGATCAAAGCAAGAGGGAGGGAGCTGGAGGGAAGAAGGGGAAGGCTCAGGGGGTGGAGTAGGGGTGGAGTAAAGGAGGGCTAGGAGCAGCAGGAGGCGTCCTGCCGGGTCCTGGTTCACTCATCCAGCATCCCAGCATCCCAGCCTCGCTGCTCTGGGCTTTCAGCCAAGGCCAGCACGGTGGAGCCTGGCGGAGTGCAGCCCTCCCCCGCCCGGCCCACTCCCCTGCTTCCTCATTTCCTCGGTCACCGCTGTCAGCCACTGACCCCAGACGCTCCTCCACGGCTGCCCGCCTCAGCCACACCCAGAGTCCCCCAGCCAGGCATCCAGCCCGTGGCCTGTGGGAGCCCAGACAGGTCTGAGTCACCGCACCCACAGAACAGAGGAGGAATCCAAGCGTTCAGAAGCTGGGAGGAGAGAGGCGCGCTTCCCCCAGCTGAGGAATCCGCGCTTCCTCACGCTAACCACCCACGGAGGCGGCGCCTGCCTCCCCAGCCCTGGAAGGGACCTGGGCCCTGGAAGGGACCCGGCTGTGCGGGACACCAGGACCCAACTCCCAGCAGGAGCCCAGAGCTCCCCTCGCCACTCTCCCCTCATCTCCCAGCGCCCCTGAGTAGCACCTGTATCACCTGGCCACGCCCCGGTCCCTCTCTGGGCCTCCCCTTCCCCATCTGTAAAATGGGCAGAATGACCCCACAAGTTCCTGAACAGATCAAAGGAAGCAGCACGTGAGAAGCTGCCTTGATGAGACGCAAGCGTCCCCCACATCAGGGATTCCGGTCAGTTTGGGGACCTGGGGGAGGTGAGCTCTAGCACTTGGGCGGCGCTCTGTGAGCACCAGAAAAGCCAGTTCACCAACCCTGAGGCCCTCGTTTCTCAGCTGCAACCAGACTGACTGTCCTCGAGCAGGCCAGGCTCTCAGGGAATCCCTGGCCCGCCTGGGGAGTGGGGCTTGGTGGGGGGTGAAGGGGGTGGCAGT
>SJYF01000358.1:3070376-3080521 GCA_006410515.1 Procapra przewalskii
GGGGTGCGGGGTAGGCTGGGATTCTCTGGTGGACATGCTGAGTTTGGGATGCCTTTTCAATGCCTTGGGGCAGTTGGGGTGCTGCACTGGGTCTGTGGGGACTTTCTCGTCCCTGAGGCTGTATGGCTGTGCTGGTGGGGGAGGGGTGGGCAGACCCTAGTTTGCTGGGGCCAGGGTCAGGGTGGTCTCGGACTCCTGGTTTGCAGCCTGGGGGTCACCAGAGCATGGTCTGCAGAGAGCTACTCTGTGGCCTGCGGTCTAGGCCTTCACCCTTCCACCAGCTTTCTGTTGTCCCCTGGGGAGGAAGTGTCATCCTGGAGCGCCAGCCTTAGGCTCCTGGCGCCAGCAGCGGGGCCCCAGGCCTGGGTCGCCCCGGCCTCCCGAGGGCATTTGAGCTTCTGCGAATCTCGGCTTTGGACGGGAGCACTGCCATTTCACGGGGCTCTTGGTGCAGCCACGTGCTCTGTCCCCTGTCACATTCACACACGGCGCATTCCTGCCAGGCAGCTTCTCCTGGATTTTACGGGTGAAGAGGCCGAGCCGCAGGAGTGTGAGAAACCGGCCCGGCTAGTGGCTGAACCAGCGTGTGAAGCGTGGTGGGTCCGATTTCAGCCCCTGTGCCCGGGTGCCGTGGCCTCATTTAGGCCACAGCAGCCACGTGGACACCGAATGGGCCCCACCCGTCTGGGGTGTCTGGATGGGGGACCCACATTGCCGGCTTTCAGCGTTGGCATCCTCGGCCAGCTGTCATTATGGTTTCTGGCCCCCAGAGTCTGGGTTTTGTGCACTTTGGGTCAGCTTGCTTTTCTGAGCTCCTCACTTGCACAGTGGCCTGCCTCTTTCCTGAAATGGTGGTTGCTTCCCTCTCGCAAACCCTGAAGGCCCTCTTGTATGGGTTCATCCGGAGCTTTCCTGAGTGGCGTGCAAGAGATGGGTACCCCCTCTTCTGGAGAGGCTGGCGCTATAAGAGCCCTGCCCCCCAACACTGTGCCACCCACCACCCTGAGGAGGCCCTGGGTCAGCTGCTGCACCTCATAGGTGCACCCCGAGAGGAGCCAGGCCCGAGAGAGATGACCTCACGCCTAAGGGCAGATGGCAGCCAATCCAGGGGATAGTTCAGAGTGGCAGTGCCCGGCCTGCCACGGTCCCAGGTGTGCCTATGTGGGGGGTGGACGGTGTCCTGGCGGGGGAGGGAAGAGAGGCGGAGTGAATTGAGACCACCTTAGAAGACGGGCCGAGGGGGCCCAGGGCTGGGGCCCCCGTGGGCACCGGGTGCGGCCGCTTCGCCTGGCCTGCACAGCTTCCCCAGGGCTGCTGCTGTTCGCAGAAGGGGAAGCATGGAGGTTGTGAGTGGGTTTCGGTGGACGGTGTGTAATGCACAAACGGGAGCTGGCTTTTCATCCAGGTCCAGCCCTCCACCTCAGTGGGGGGCTCAGAGCAGAGGTAGGACCAAGAACCCGGAGGCATCGCCTTCTGGACCCCGCGCGGGCTGCTCTTTTAAGGAAGCCGTGAGGCTCCCCGGCACCAGCCCGGTCGGAAGTGGGGCAGACTGAAAACAGGAAACGCAGACCAGCCTGTCACAGTGGCTCGGGCTAGCTGAACCTGAAACAGGCTGAAACTGTATCCGAGTTGCATCCCAGGGCCACGGTGAAACACGCTGAGAGACTCTGAAGTGTTCCTTTAGGGTTGGCGCTGGGACACGTGTGTGTATGTGGGGGGGCGGCGCCCTGGGGTGGAGGTGGGGCTGTGCCCAGCCTCCTCCAGAAGTTTTCCCCTCTCCCATCGAAGATGCCCCGGGTTGCTGGGAAGCTCCTTGTACAAGTTACTGTTGTAGTTACAGTCCAACACCCCTGCGCAATGCCCATGGAAACATAGGCAAGCCACGGATACTTAAAACTAATTTTTTTTCCTGCTTATGAAAGTAACTCATATTGGTTTAATAAAATCTAGGAAACACAGAGAAGCGCACTGGGAGAGAATCCCCCGCAGTCGTGACCTTCGAGAGGGGATGTTTGCCGTTGGTCTCTATGTGAATGTGCGTTTACTCTCTTAAAACATGATTCTTTTTCACATCAGCTTTATCGAGGCGTAACTTGCATACAACGAAACTCACATTTTAAGGATGTAATTTGGTGAATTTGCCATGTTTGAACATCTAGCCTAAGGAAAAAAGACTAGTATTTAAGAAACGGTGTTTTATACTTTAGGAGATATATTTTCTGTGTGTTTGTTAAGGCACTGATGACAGTTTTTTTGCTTTCTGTCCCTGACCTGATTTATTTATCCTCTCGATTGGTCTAGATTTCTGCACAGCAGACATTTCTAGAAACCTAGTTGCTCTCTGCCTTTCATGTGCTGTTTCGTGAACAGGTGGGTGGGTCCGAGGTAAGGTGGCTTCGGGCTTCCCTGGTGGCTCAGATGGTAAAGAATCTGCCTGCGATGAAGAAGACCCCTGGTTAGGAAGATGCCCTGGAGAAGGGCATGGCAGCCCACTCCATAGTGTTGCCTGGAGAGTCCCCGTGGACAGAGGAGCCTGGTGGGCTACAGTCCTGGGGTCTCAAAGAGTCTGACGTGACTGAGTAACTGAGCACATGAGGCGGCTCCACTTTTGGACCTTATCCCCCCTCCTGATCGCAGCGCCCTGCGGGTTCCCCTACTGAGTCACCTTCCGTCCCATTTTCTCCTGAGCTCTGGTTCCGTTTCTGGCACGGCCCACAGGAGACAGCCGGCCGGCTCCCGGGTCTGTGTGCCCCGGCCCGTACCGGGGCTCCACTGTCTCTGCTCCTGTGTGGTTCTCTTTACGCCACAGGCCGGTTCAGGTGCCTCCTGCAGCCCTGCCTCCAAGCTCGTCTTGTCCATCTTTGCTCACTGGGTCCCCTCCCTCGAGCACCTTCTGATGGGTGACCCCGAGGCTGTCGGATGGAAGTTTGGAAAGCGCCGTGAAGCCCGTCTAATCCAGCCTCAAAGCCTGCGGCCAGGCACTCTCCCTCCCACCCCTCCTCCTGCGATGCCCTTCTAGAAGATTCTTTCACGTGCTGGGCAGCTTGCAAGCTGCCCGTGCCTGCCTCACTTGCGGGGCTCCTCAGCTCTGACCTCCTTGACTCCTGAGGCCCCAGCTGAGCCAGACCTGAGTCCCCACGAGACAGCCCCCCCACACACACACCGCTGTGTTCAGATCCTGCCCCGGCCCGGGGCCCAGCTCTGCTGGCGCCTGCCCTTCCCTCGTCTTTCGTGGGGCTTCTTTCTTCGTGCAGCTGCTGGTCCCTCTCCCATAGCTGTTACCTTCTGCTTTGTGTTACGGGTTTTCCCTGTTTTCTGTTTTAGGACTGTCTGTCTTATCTCCCCTGTGCTCGCTCTTGGGGCAGAACCCAGCGTGGGGCCTCCCGTGTCTGTGTAAACAGCAGGTGTGGACCGAGCACGATGGGAGTGGCTGGCTGTGGGAGGCAGGGTTCGGCCCGTCCCTGGCTGCGTGGTGAGTGGCAGCCAGCTGGGGACTGGACCCCGACCATGGGGGACGACTGGGCCACTGGTGGAGAGCGTGGAGGGAAGGGGCTGCTTGCTGTCCAAGCGTCTTTCCTTTTCTCTAGAGGAGTGAGTTTAAAACCACTGGGAGTGGCTAGGAAGCTGAACGGTTTGGGTAGAGCCCAGAAATTCTTCAGAATCTCCTAAACCGTTCACCCCACAAATCCTGTAGCCCCGTGTTCGGTGTCCCCTCATACGTCTTTCTCACGCCCAGTGATGAGGTCCAAAGTGCTGCAGATGACATCAGATTATGTGAAGCCAGCAACCTGCAGCGTTAGATAGGAATCTCAGTATATTTGAATAGGAAATAAATGGCTATCTTGTTTACCTATTCCAGAAAAAAAAATACAGATTTGCATATGACTCACTATCGGAAGAGACATACAGGCTTTTGTGGTTTTGAAAAGCAGCTGTCAGGGAAACAGCCGTCCTGCCTGCCCTCCATGTCTCTAGGCACCTGCCTCAGCTATGGCAGGATTACGTGGCTTCAGAGTAGCCGAATGTGGTCATAAGTAATGTAATTACGCTGAGATAATTCCAAGGGTAACTTATCTGTTACTCTAAACTAGGTCAACAGATGTTTCCCTGAGAAGTCAGATGGCAGGGCTTCGCAAGTGGCTCAATGGTAAAGAATCCGCCTGCCAGTGCAGGAGACCCAGGTTCGATCCCTGGTCCGGGAAGACCGCACAGGCCACAGAGCAACTGTGCATGCGCCCCGCCGCCGCTGAGCATGTGCTCTGGAGCACGGAGCCGCAACTGCTGAGCTCGCCCCCTGCGGCACCGCGAAGCCCGTGCTCGCAGCGGGAGAGGCCTCCGCCGCGGAGGAACCCGCCCCCCGAAGCTGGAGGAAAGCCTCTAGGGCAGCAAGGACCCAGCACAGCCAGAGATCAGATCAGTGGGTAAATAATGAAAAAAAGAAAAAGCCAGATTGCAAATACTTCAGGCTTTGTGGGCCCCAGCTTCTCAGTCCTGCCGCTTTAGTGCAAAAGCTGCTGTCGGCAGCGTGTGAGTGAATGCACGTGGCTCCGAGCCCAGCAGCCTGTTTACAGACGGGGGCAGCATGCTGGATCTGGCCTGCAGTTTGCCGACCCTGCTGTAAACCATTGTTCACCGCTGCGCGTTTTCCTGCCGCGGCGTTTGGTGCGTGTACGGTCAGGATCGCTAAGCCTTCATCCTGTCGGCTCTTGCTTGTCTAGCGTCCGTCTTTGCCTCTGACTGTTCGGTCTGTTCTAGAGTCCACTTTACGGGTGACGTGGCCACCCCTGCTCCACGTGTCTCTTCTGTCCTTTTACTTTCAACCTGCTTACACCCTTAGATTTGAAGTCAGTTTCTTTAGACTCTGTAGGGTTGACTGGTTTTTAATCATCTAGGCCAACCTGTGTCTTCTTAATGTAAATATATTAGGGCTTAATCTGCCATTTAATTTTTTTTTTTTTAGTTTTCATTTCTCTGCCTTTTCCTCCCTTCCTGTGAATTGCTTAAAAATCTGTTTTGGGGATCCATACTGATTTGTCTGTATGTCTTCCTGCTTCTGAATCAGCTGTTTGTGGTGGTAGGATGTCCATCCTGCTTCTGAGTGCAGCTCTGTGTACGGCCCTCGGTGTTGCTCTGTGTGTACGAGTCTCATTCCAGTTTAGCGGAGTTGTCATTTTACCAGTTTGAGGAAGTGCAGAAACCTCCCCTCTCTCTGCATCACTTGACTCTCCCGTTTTATAGTCGAATTGTCTTATCTCTTCCACATGCATTTGGAACCACGTTAGTGTTATAGCTTTATCTTCAATCCTCAAACATAATTTAGGAAAGTCAGGAGGAGAAGGAAATAATGTTGTGATTGCACGTATCTTTACTTTCTATATTCTTTCTTCTGTTTTCTAATGTCTTGGTTTCTCCTCTAATCCCCAAAGGATATTTTTGCTGGGTATGAGATTCTTTTCTTTTCAGCACTGGAAAAGCATTGTGCTTCTGCCTTCCGTGATTTCTGAGGATAAATCCACTGTCATCCAAAATTCTTTCCCCTATAGGTGAAGCGTTGTTTCTCTTTGACTGTTAATTTTCATATTTTCTTTGTGCTTGATTTTTGGAATCCGGACTTTGATGTGTCTTGGATTGGATTTCTTTGAATTAGTGATGTTTGAGGTTATGATGTCTTTTGTTAAAACTTTTGAGAGGTTTTCAGCTGTTATTTTCTGAGCACTTTTTCGTCCCCCCTCCGTCCCTACTTCTGGGCTCCAGCGACACACGTCGGATCCTCTGCTGTGCCTCCACAGGCCCCTGAGCCTCTGTTCCGTGCTGTTGCCTTTTTAAAATTATTTTCCTCTGTTGCTCAATTTAAGTAATTTCTCTTGTTGCATCTTCCAGTTCACTGATTTTCCCTCTGTCTCCATTCTGCTGTTGAGTTCACCCGTTTGTTTTCTGTTTGGTTATTGTTTTTTTTTCAGTTCTCAAATTTTCATTTGGTGGTTCTTTGTAATCGTCTTGTTTCTTTGCTAAGACTTTTTTCTTCACTGAGTCTTTATATGTCTTCATTTGTTTTAAGTGTGTAGTTGTTTGTGAAGCATTTTCATCGTGGCGGCTTTGAAATCCTTGTGAGATAACCCCGACATCTTTGTCATCTCAGTTTTGGCATCGATTGTCTTTTCTTCCTCTCATTTTGAGATCGTCCCGGTTCTTGGCATGGAGATTGATTTTTGATTGAAACCTGGGCATTTCTGTCTTTTTCACGTTATGAAAATTTGGATCTTATTTCAGTTTCCTCTTACAGCTGGCTTTCTCTGACACTGCGCCGTCAGGGAGGAGGGGGGACTAGTTACCACCCGATCAGGGAAGAAGTCCAGGTTCCCCTGGGCCTCATCAGCAGCCAAGAGGGTGCCCCCCATTGCTGCTGGGTGAACCCCCCGCTCGGCCTCCACTGAGACCTCCTGGCTGGAAGGGTAGGGATGTCCTGTGACTGCGCGGCGTGGAGGGTGGTTGGAGGTCAGTGGAGGTGCAAGTTCTGACTCTCCCCTTGGTCCCCTGACACCAGCCCAGCAAGGGAGGTGAGGGGCACCCCACTCGTGCTGGGAGGCGGTGGGAGTCCACTCCCTCCTCATCACTGACCCCTGTGGGGCGTGAGGCTCGCCCCCCACTGGGATGAAAGTGCTGGCCTCCCTCACAACACCCTGCTGGGGAGTGTCAGGCGCCTGCCTCCACCTGGAGGGCAGAAGTCTAGACTCCAGGCAGACTTTGCAGGCGGGGGGTGGGGGGCAGGTTTTCTCTGTGTTGCTGGAGGAGGGCAGTTCTTGTCCAGAAGCTTCTGGTCTTACTGGGCTCTCCTGCCCCTGGTCCTTTGGCCAGAGAGAGTGACCTTGGGTGGAGTTTTTTGTTTGTACCCGTTGGCATTTCCAGTTGCTGAAGTCTTCAAATCTGAGATAACGTGGGGCAGGAAGAAACCCAGGGAACTCTCCACCGTCTTTCGCTGGCCCCGAGGTCCCGGATCAGCTCCCTCCGCCCGCCTGCCTTCCAGAGTCTCTGGGCATTACTGCCGCGTGGGACTCCAGGGAGGAGCAGTCTCGCCCTTCATCTCAGAGCAGAAGGTCCCTGTGCCGTCTTTACCATGTTTTTTCCTCTCTGTTACTCAGGGCGGGTTATCCCTGCTGAGTTGTGGGGCTTCACTGACTTGCCTCTGTCACAGCCCCTCCACTGCCGAGCCCAGCTGGTGGCTGTTGTATTTCACATGCTGTCCTTCCAGTTCTGAGTTTTCCATTTGGTTCCTTCTAGTCGTCTCTTTTTGTCCTGGGAACTTCTGTCCTTCCGTTCACTTCAGGAACGTTCAGAGCAGCGCCTCACCGAGCCTGGTTCCGTCGACCACGCTGAAGTCTGTGCCTGGCGCCTCGGAACCCTGGGGCCTCTCGGGTGGGCCGTCTGCTGACTGGCTCCCCCTGGGCCCTCAAGGATGCCTGGTTCTTGGTGTGGTGGCTAATTTTGCAGGCTGGGTAGTTTTAATGTTCTGTTGTCAGTCCTCTGGAGGATTTTCTTTTCTCAGGCAGGTGCTCAGCCTGCTTGTCCACAGATGGCAAGGCCATGGGAGGGGGCTTCCACATCAGCCCAGCTCTTGAGGCCTTGGCACGCCTCTGGGGGCCTCCCTGGTGTGGGTCACCTGGGTGAGGCTGGCACCAGGAGCTGACAGACTTGCCTGTTCAGCCCCCAAGGCCCCTGCACATCCTGTGTGTTCTGCTCAGGAAAGCCGAGAGGGAGCCTAGCCCGTGTCCATCCACCGGCAGAGCCAGGACATCCTCCCAGCCCTGCCCATGGACTTCCCCAGGCCAGAATATTGGAGTGGGCAGCCTTTCCCTTCTCCAAGGGATCTTCCCAACCCAGGGATTGAACCCAGGCATCCCGCATTGCAGGCGGATTCTTTACCAGCTGAGCCATAAGCGAAGCCCAAGAATACTGGAGTGGGGAGCCTTCCCCTTCTCCAGGGGATCTTCCCAACCCAGGGATCGAACCGGGATCTCCTGCATTGCAGGCGGATTCTTTACCAGCTGGGCCACCAGGGAGGCCCCAGAGGTGGGGACAGAGACAAAGGGGAGGGCCTGCGAGGGCTGCTCCTGCCGCGGGGACCCCTGCTCCTGCCGTGGGGGTGCCGCTCTGGCCAGCCGGCCTGTTGCTGTCTGCTTTGGGCTCCGCAGTTAACTGTCTGCCCCCTGTCTTGCCCAGACACCGGGGAGAGGGCGGCTGCGGGCAGCCCTGGCGTCGGGCTCGTGCTGCTGACGCCGGCGCTCTCGAGCCTGCCGTGCTGTTTGCCACCTCGCGCGGGTGATCCTGGCCGCAGCTCCGGGAGCTGTCCTCGACTTGCCCCATTTCCGAGGCGGCAGTCGGGGCCAGGTGGGACTCTACTAGAGCCCGGACCCCGAGATCCGGGTGCCCCCTGCGAGGATGCAGGTTCTGCGGTTCCTCTCAGCGGCCCCCACTGCCTCTCCTGGCGGCGGGGTGGGGCGAGCAGGGATCCTGGTGCAGGAGTCAGGCATTGTGCCCCAGTGGCCAGGGGCTTCCGCTCAGGCCCCTGGCGTTCTCAGGCCCAGTCACTAGGCTGGGGACGCTCAGCTGGGACAGCCTGTGCTCAAAGGAACGCGGGGCTGTGCAGATGGGACTTGGGACCGGCACATCCTGCATGTGCAGACGCGGCTCTGTGGGTGTAAGGCCTGCAGGGCAATAGTCGTTGCAGCCTGTCCCCCAGACCCACGGCCCGGGGCCCCACAGAGAAGCCCATCCTGAGCAGGTGCGGCAGCAGCGTTTGGGGCTGAAAGGCCCAGTCCCGTCCTCTCGCGGGCGCTGATGCAGAAAAGCCGTGGGGGCGGCCGGGCCACCTGCAGCTGGACGCTGGGCTGGGGGGACCCTGGCCCCGCCCACCGCCATCCGGGTGGGTGTGCACACAGCCGTCTGGGACCTTGTAAGAGAAGCGGACCCATAGGCGGCAGGGACGTTTCTGCTCCGAGTCGCAGCTCAGAAGCCCACGCAGTGTCCACGGGTCACGGCCAGCGCTGGGAAGGGCAGGACAGAGCCGAGACCGGCAGTGACCGCGGCTCCCGGACGTCGCAGCTGCCCCGGGTGCCGCCTGGGCAGCTTCTCCCCCAGCCTCGCCCGTGGTCCCCCTGGAATGCGCGGCCCCTCGGCCCCCATCCATGTGGAAGGGTGACCGCCTGTCACACCAGCCGAGGTCACACTCCCTGGGGACGGGGGAGGCAAAAGAACCGTGACTCTTGTCAGCAGAAGCCTTGAGGCTTCCAGCCCAGGTTTGGTTACAAAATTTCAGTCCATTTCCTGAAAGGACTGTGTTATAGGAGAACAGTGTTTGCGTTGTTAACAATTATAATATTTGCTAATGTTTGTGCTAATGGCCCTAAAAGATAGATTGCTTTGTTATTAGAAGAGAAATTAACGCTGGACTGACTGGCACGGAGAGAGGTGCCTTCAAGTTTGGCTGAAGGACCTGAGAGTGAGAGAACCAGGGGCTGATCTCAGTCCTTGAGTCAGGAACCGGGGGCTGATCTCGCCAGGTGTCAATCAAGCCGCGTTCTTTGGAGAAATGGAAATCACTTCCAGTATGACTTTGTGCAGGCTTCCCAGGGGTCTCAGTGGTAAAGAATCAGCCTGCCAACCTGGGTTCAATCCCTGAGTCAGAAAGATCCCCTGGAGGAGGAAATGGCAACCCACTCCAGTGTTCTTGCCTGGAGAACCCCATGGACAGAGGAGCCTGGCGGGCTACAATCCACGGGGTCACAAAGAGTCAGACATGACTGGAGTGACTGAGCACGCATGCATGATTTTATGCAAGGTGCAAAACCTAATAAAGTTACCTACCCTGATATACTGTCGATACGGATATTCTTGTAAATGAAAGCTTACGTCCTTCGACATTAAAGATACTCCAACCCTTTGCTGTGCGTGGCTGCTTGATTACTGCTATTTTTTAGGTCTTTTTCTTCCCCAGTTTCTGAGTGGCTTTGTGGATGTTCACCCCCACACTTGGTGGCCTGGGCCACGTCCTGCAGTCGGGGGACATGGCTGTGGGTGAGGGGACGCCCCGCTTCAGTGCTTATGTGGTGTGTGTACCTCTGGCTGTGTATTTGATGTGTGTGTGTGTG
>SJYF01000358.1:3147943-3163806 GCA_006410515.1 Procapra przewalskii
GGCCTCTTCTCCAAGCCGCGGGCCCCCCTCCAAGCCGGGCCCCGCAGCTGTGCTCCTCCCCACCCTCCCCCGAGCCGGGTCTGGCCCACACACCTCACACAGTCTGCAGCAACTTGCGGAGACCCCTCCTGGGGCTCTGCCTGCTCCCCGACACTGGGCTTCAGCCCTGCTGACCCCTCGGGGGTCCTCTGACGGCCACACTGGTTACCGCAGGGCCCAGCACTTCCCTGTCTGGGGGCGTCCCCACACTGGCTCCTTCTGTTCCAAGTACACCCCCCACCCCAAATTCCGCCTGCCCGTCTGGTCCAGGCTGGCTCCCTGGTTTAGGATTTGTCCCCCAGCCCCAGTGGTTAGAACACATGCCCGAGGGCAGGTCCTGCAGGCGCCAGGTCCATCCCAGCAGGGCTGGCACGGGCAGGCCGTTCAGTGAGGGGGTAATGGGGCCCCCACGGGGCACAAGGCGGGGCCCCCACAACTGGGTCCTGGGTGCCAGGAGGACCAGGCCTGCCCGCTCGGAGCCGCCCAGCCACAGCAAGACCATGGACTCTGCCCTCGAGGCTGGGGAATCACGCGCTCCCCTAATCCGGGAACACTTAGGGCGCTTAAGTCCAAGGCTTCAGCAGCCTGTGAGGTTCTCCAGGAGGAGGTGGAATTCTTCAGCAGCTTTTCCTCCTACACAGTCGGGCCAGGAGCGGAGTGTGCGCTGCAACAAGGGAGCTGCCTGGGTCCTGCTGGCTCTGTGACCCCACCGGGGCCAGAGGGGCCCGGGAGACCCAGGCGGGAAGAGCAGGAGGGCTGGGGGGTGGCTCAGGTGAGCCGCTACCCCCTCCTCTGCGAGCTGGGACCCTGCAGGCCCTAGCGACACGCCCGCCCCCAGGACCTCTGGGCGTAGACGCACAAACAACCTCATCTCGGTGACCAAGGTGTGTGCTGCACGCTCAGAAGCGACACTCTTCACTGGGAACTCCGTAAGA
The DNA here is from genome assembly GCA_006410515.1 of Procapra przewalskii. Classification (NCBI taxonomy): domain Eukaryota; kingdom Metazoa; phylum Chordata; class Mammalia; order Artiodactyla; family Bovidae; genus Procapra; species Procapra przewalskii. Next base: position 3,148,918 of record SJYF01000358.1, read on the forward strand.
ACAAGCGACGCCCGGGGGACGGGTTCACCGACTCTTGCTGAAATCCACCCCGGCCCGGTCAACCAGGCCCGCGACTGACCAACGAGTGTGGTTCCAGCATGAATGTCGGTTGCTGGACATGCTTGTCTGTGTTAACAGGACAAACCAAGGTGGGAAGGGAGGCCAAGCATTAGAAGCCAGCTAGCTGGTCCAGGACACGAGAGACATCCTCGCGGAAGCAAGCAATCGCTTTCCAATGGAAGGGGCCTCCTCACTTTCCTGTGGATGCGGATGCCATGCCTCAACCTCCACCCATGAACCAGCATCTCCCCACTGCCTTCCCAAGTCCGAACAGTCGACACAAAGGGAGGAGAGGCTCTGCCGGGGGAGCGTGTTCCCATTTCTGCGCTATGACTGCTTCCCTTGCGGTGCCCTTCAAGCCGCCAAAGGGACGTCCAGGAGCCAGTGAGCCAGTGGTGGGCCACGCTGCCCGGGGACCACCCAGGCGATTCCCACTGTCCAGACCCCAGAGAAGCCAACCGCCTCAGGACCATAACCCGGTCACACAATCCGGACGTCACACACACCTTCGAGCACTCAGCCCCTCTGCTTCCGACGTAATTTACCTGAGTTCACACACTCTCATTTCACTAGTGGCCAGCTCACAGAGCTCCTGACACCATCACAGGCAGCCAACACCACCGCCCTGACCCTCCGTTGTCTCGAGCTGTCAAGGCCACAGAGGAGCAGGGCTCAGGGAACACCGTGCCCCCACAGGCCCTCCTGCTTCCCTGGCACAGCGCAGGGGCAGAGGTCAAACTGAGAGTCCCTGAGACGACCCAGGGGCTTCCCGGGTGGCCCAGTGGGTAAGATTCAGCCTGTAGTGCAGGAGACCCCGGTTTGATTCCTGGGTCGGGAAGATCTGCTGGAGAGGGAAAGGCTGCCCACTCCAGGATTCTGGCCTGGAGAATTCCATGCACTGTGCAGTCCATGGGGAGAGGCCACCCTGGGAAGCAGGACCCAGACCACCTAGTTCACATGCGTGAGGTTCCCAAAAGAACACACCGGACCCAAGCCTCTGGGGGGGGGGACCCCCTAATCGCAGAGCCACTGGTAGGGAGGCTAGGTGGGCACACTGTCCTCACGCCCTGCTCATCACCTTCCCAGCCCCCTTGGGTCCCCGGGGCCACTGCGTGACACTCAGTCTTCAACCTCAGGCCACATGAGAGCCCCCGGCCCGTCTGCCTAGGAGAGTGAGTGGGCGGGCAGCCCAGCACACTGGCCACACAGCTGTTTAACCCAAACAAAGCGAAGAGGAAAACTGAAAGCTTAGGTTTGTATAAACGTGTGGTGTATAAACACTCAGCAATAGGAAACGCACTCAAGCACTCATTTCTGAGGAAAGCACTCTGCTTCCAAGTCTCCCCACTGCCCTCAGCATCCAGAACAGAGGAGATGCTCCCAGCTGGTAGGAAACACTGTCTGGATTCCCAGTTTCATCCTGACTTCCTGCCAGCACCGGAGCCCCGCCCCAGGGAGCAGAGGGGCTCCGGCCCGCAGCTGTCCGCAAACCAGCTCTCCTCCAGAGGCTCCACGGCCTCCAACGCTGGCCGAAGGTGCAGGACTGGGAAGGCGGGCGGTATGCGTCTCGGGCGTGGCACAAGCCTCCAAGCTCTCCCTTTGTGTTGCAGTGCAAAGCAGCTATGGCTCTGGGCCAAGAAGGCCATCTTTCTCTGTGGCTTTTGTGGGATCTCAGTTCCCCAACCAGGGATTGAACCCAGGCCCCCGGCAGCAAAGGAGCAGAGCCTTAACAACTGGACCGCAAGGGACATCCCCAGTAAGACGCCATAGAGGAAACCAGACAGCGGCGGCACGCGACCCCCGGCGGGGTCCCGGCTGGCCGCCCCTGGCCTCCAGGTGACCAGTGCCCAGCAGAACAAGGACTCTCACATGGGTCTCATCACCCACCGGCCCCTAACAGGGAACCAGGCCCTCACTCAGCACCAGGGTTCCCCTTCCAACGGACCTGCCAATCACACACTCGCCACCGTCAAATCTCCTCTAGGAAAGGGGTGACAGGGAGGCGCCGTCCGTGGAGGGGCTGGCAGCCTGGACTGGCTCCAGGGTCCCCGGGGCCAGGAAGACCCCACCCCCAAGTCGAGAGCCACTGTCTTCTCTCCTACCCCGGGCCACGTATCCCACCTGAGCAGAGGGGCCGGCCTGCAGCTCTGAATAACCCGCCACTGGGGGCCCACGTCCACACGCAGGGCCCCTTGCTCTGCAGAGACAAGCAGCATGGCCCAGGAAAGCAGCAGCCAGCCCTGCCCCAGCCCTGCCTGGACCAGCATCCTGCAGAGGTCTGCACCGCCCCTCCCCAGGAAGGCCCCCAGCCGCAGAGCCGCTCTGCTTGAGGACGAGAGTGCCACGCAGGCCCCACGTCAGCGGGCAGGCCTGGCACAAAGCCTGGCAGAGGATCAGCGGGTGGCAGCGGTGCATTGTAAGGGACATCCTGGCCGCTTTACGTAAACCCACATGGCCTGACAGTCCCCCAGGGACAGGCCCTCAGTGCCTCCAAAGCGCTGGCCTGTGGCCCCTTCTTCCTTTTTGGAAACGAGGCCACGGGTTCTCCCAGAGCCCACCCGGCCCTCCCACTCACCCGCACACCGAGCCCTGGGATACTGACAGGCCCAGCGCAGGGCCGCTGAGCACACTGCCACAAAGGGCTTTCGGCATCTGAAACACAGCCCGGGGCGGGGAAGGTGGAACCCACATTTCCTGCTGGGCTGGGCGAGAAGGGAGCCCAGCCCTGGGCAGGGCCTGACGGCATAGGGGCCTGGCTGACTGTCCTCACCTCACACCATCACTGTAAAATCCACGTCCAACGACACACAGAAAAACCTCTGAGTCCTTTTCACACCTGCCGCCCAGGTAACCACCCAGCGCGGTGGGCGATCCAGCCTTACGCACGATCTCCCAGCTGGGCTGACATACGGCGGGCCGTACAGAAGGACGGGGTGAGATGGTCTCAGCCCCCCACAAGCACACTGGGTGCAGGGGGCTGCCCGGCATGGCCCCCCACCCAGAGCAGACTTGGAAAAGAGTGATTGGCGGGCAGTGAAAACCTCACAGAGGCTGGAGCAGAGGCCGCCAGGGGGAGTAAGAAGGACCAAGCTGCTGGAGTGTGCAATGAGCACCTACTGTGTACCAGGAGTGGCTGGAACAGGGACACAGAGTGGGCAGCTCTGCGGGGGTCAAGCTACGCCTCGGGCTGTCGGCTCCACGGAGGGGCCGGGGCCGCAGAGGAAGGCCCCCCAGACAGAGCGCCCGTTACCCTGGGGTCACAAGCCAGAAGGACTCAGTGGGCACAGGTGGGCGTGAACGAGGTGCTTGGGTCCGTTCGGGGTCACGGTGTAGGTGGCGGGGGAAAGAGCGAACTGACCCAGCCGGCAGGTGCAGGGCCGGCGGGCGTGGACCAGCGCAGGCACACTGGCAGGACGGTGAGGACAGGGATGACCCAGCACGACCCGCCCTTTCCTAGGAGACACCTTCTGGAGAGCAGGCACAGAGACGCTCCGCTGTCCCTCCTCACTCAATCCTCCCACAGCCTTGGACTGAGACCTTATCAAACAGTTCAGTTCAGTCACTCAGTCCTGTCCGACTCGTTGCGACCCCATGGACTGCAGCAAGCCAGGCCTCTCTGTCCATCACCAACTCCTGGAGTTTACTCAAACTCATGTCCATTGAGTCAGCGATGCCATCCAACCATCTCATCCTCTATCGTCCGCTTCTGCCTTCAATCCTTCCCAGCAGCAGGGTCTTTTCAAATGAGTCAGTTCTTCCCATCAGGTGGCCAAAGTACTGGAGTTTCAGCTTCAACATCAGTCCTTCCAAAGAATATTCAGGACTGATCTCCTTTAGGGTGGACTGGTTGGATCTCCTTGCAGTCCAAGGTACTCTCAAGAGTCTTCTCCAACACCACAGTTCAAAAGCATCAATTATTCGGCGCTCAGCCTTCTTATAGTCCAACTCTCACATCCATACATGACCACTGGAAAAACCATAGCCTTGACTAGATGGACCTGTGTTAGCAAAGTATGTCTCCGCTTTTTAATATGTTGTCTAGGTTGGTCATAACTTTTCCCCAAGGAGTAAGCGTCTTTTAATTTCATGGCTGCAGTCACCATCTGTAGCGATTTTAGAGCCCCCCAAAATAAAGTCTGACACTGTTTCCCGATCTATTTCCCATGAAGTGATGGGCCCGGATGCCATGAGCTTAGTTTTCTGAGCGCTGAGCTTTAAGGCAGCTTTTCCGCTCTCCTCCTTCACTTTCACCAGGAGGCTCTGGAGCTCCTCTCTTTCTGCCGTAAGGGTGGCATCATCTGCATAGCTGGTACTGCCACTGTGCCTCCCCTTCTTAATACGACAGGGCAAGCGAGGTTCAGAGGGGGAGGTCACAGCTTCTAGAGCGATGATGGAGCCCAGGGTCCCCCGTCTCCACCACCACCCGCCCACCAGGACCTGCCAGTGGGACCAGGGAGCCAGGTTCCCAGAGGCCCGGCCTGCTCAGCAGCAGGGCTGGGGGTTCGCCGTGTTCTCGGCAAACACCCTGATTTTCGGCATGCACGCCCAGAAGCATAAACCACAGCCAAGGAGACCAAGAAAACACGCAGCAGTTCCTCAAAAGCTACACCAGGACCAGCGCACGATCCGCCAATTCCGCGGCTGGGCACAGAGGGGAAAGGACCGAAAGCAGCGGCTCCGACAGACGCCGGCACGTCCCGGCTCACAGCAGCCAGAGCGAGGAAGCGGCGAGGGCCTTCAGCCCGCGGGCCGGGAGACAAAACGCCGTCCCTGCCAACGAGGAACCAGGGACGGTCACTCAGCCTCAAGCAGGATGGAGCCCTGAGACAGACTGCAGCCAGGGGGCCCGAGGAGCGCACGCCCGGCGAGGCCAGCGGGCCACAGAGGAGGCCTGCGGTCCCCTCACACGAGGCTCTGGGGAGGCAGAGCCCCGGCCTGAGAGCGGACGGCAGGGCCGGGCTGCGGCAGGCGAGGGGAGGGAGTGCTGAGCAGGGACAGGGTTTCAGTCTGGGAAGAGGAAAAAGCTCTGAAGATTAGCCGCACAGTAAGCACCACGTGAACGCCCCGAGCGCCACTGAGCCGCACACCCTGCTTCATTACTGTCTGGTGACGGCGCGGGGCAGCATGTGAGACCTCAGCGCCCCGATCCGGGCAGACCCTGAGCCCCTACAGCGGCCCCACTAGACCGCCAGGCGAGCCCCTGAACTGCGCACTTTGAAGCAGTAAGCCGTGCTTCTGTCGCTGCCGTTCAGTCTCTAAGTCGTGTCCGACTCTGCAACCCCGCGGCCTGCAGTCCACCAGGCTCCTCGGCCTGTGGGATTCTCCAGGCAAGTGTGCTGGAGTGGGTTGCCCTTTCCTCCTCCAGGGGATCTTCCTGACCCAGGGATGAAACCTGTGTCTCTTTCTTTGCAGATTCTGTACCCTCGTGCCACCAGGGAAGCCCCCAAGTCATATGTATATTTCACCCAATACGTATGCTGTATTCTATTCCTATGTATTATGTGTATTTTGCCATAGTTGCGCAAACAGAGAAAGGGAGGGAGAAAAGAGAGGGCACACAAAACTCTGGAATAATCTATGAATCTAATGTGATTCCCCGAAAAGAATGACAAGTTTTCAGAGGAAGCAAGACAAGCCGTGTCTACAGCTCATAAGGAGAAGCAAGCCAACAGCCGGGAAAACCCTGACAAGCACGCGTGTGAGGGAGGCTGGCAGACTGGCCTTGCCACGGAGTAAACACGACGGAGGGGCTTCCCTGGTGGTCCAGTGGCCAAGACCCCACACCCCCAGTGCAGGGGGCCCGGGCTCGATCGGGTCAGGGAACCAGGATCCCACACGCCACGAATAAGGCCGGACGCAGGCCGACACGTGCTTTAAAAAATAACTAAAAACAGCACGCAGCTACAGTCGAGAGTTAAAAGTGGGGTGACAACACGTGAATACTCGACAGGGCCATGAAACAAATGTGCAGAACCAGACCCAGACTGAGCTGGGGTCAAAGCGGCCTCCTAGGCTGGAGGGAGACACACAGCCCTCAGCAAATGAACGTGGGATGGCCTGAGCTTCGTGGGAAAGATAACCCCGGAGCCACACCTCACATCCTCCCCCAAAAACTCAAAACGGACCAGACTTGAGTGTAAAATAAGGAAGGCTGCAAAGCAGTCGGGAGGCGGGGGCTGGTACTCAGAACCTGGGGCTGGACAGGGTCTTGCCAGGCAAGGCACACAACTCACATAAAAGGAGAAGACGGATTACCCTGGAAACACATTTCCACAAGGCAAAAGCCTCCACCAGTCGTCAAATACAAATGCTAACACAGGGAAAAATATTTGCAACACACATTAGGAAAGATTAATTTGTCTAACTTTGAGAAACAGCCCTGGAGGAAAACAGCCAAGAGATATGGAGAGTCCACAGCAAAAGAAAACAAACAGAACTTAAGCACACGAAACGGTGATTAACCTTCACTTGCAAAGAGAAAAACAGGAATCAAGATTACATGCGGAAGCCATTTCCCGAACAGACTGGCGGAGACATGGCGCGTGGGCGAGACCACGAGGAGGCAGGCCCCCCAGCGGGGGGTGGAGCAGAGGGCAATTCTGCAAAATCCAGTGAAATCACACTTCCACTTCCAGGAGTGTCTCCCACTCACACTTGCCAAGTGACGTGCGGCGGGGCCGTTTCATACAGCGTGCGCCAGCTACCTGCCCGGAGTGGGGTCCTTGCGAGGGGGTGTCCCCCCACCCCTGCGTCCTGGGACCACGTGGGGGGAGGGGCATGGGGGAGGGAGACCCAGCCGGGGCTTCAGCCCTTCTGAACAGACTTCCCGCATGTGTGGACCAGACCTTGTCAACAGGTTCAAAATTAAGGTTTCAAAATAAGAGAAATACAAAGGGCTTAAACCTAAGAGAGAAAGAGCTAAAAAAGCCCTCACTCAGCACAGCAGGGACCCCTCTCTCCCGCTGCTCAGAGCGTGGCCCAGGAGCCTGGGGGTCCCGAGACCCTTCCAGGACACCCAGGAGGCCAGATCTGCTGAGCGGCAATCCTGAGACACCCTGTGCTTCCCAGACTGGTGCTCCTGATGGGTGTGGGGGTGTGATGGGTGTGGGGGACTGGAGAACCCAGTCGTCTCCAGTTGACCAGACCTCATCAAGGCCTACAAAACCACCAGGGCCCCTTCACTAATTTCCCCCATTTGGGGAAAACTAGTGATTTTTTTTTTTAATAAAAGTACACTATTTATTGGAAAAGACTCTGATGCTGGGAAGGATTGGGGGCAGGAGGAAAAGGGGATGACCGAGGATGAGATGGCTAGATGGCATCACGGACTCGATGGACGTGAGTCTTAATGAACTCCAAGAGATGGTAATGAACAGGGAGGCCTGGCGTGCTGCGATTCATGGGGTCGCAAACAGTCGGACACGACTGAGCGACTGAACTGAACTGAACACTATTTATGTTAGCGTGTAAGGGGTTTACTGTGGGCCGTTTTTGATAAATCAGCATTTGTAAATTTCCCAGCTTAATTTCTAACACGGGAAAGAGCAACGGATACCTCTCACACAAGCAGACTTTCTGGTGACTTCGCTAACTCACGAGCAGCGGGGTTCCGAGACTGGAGCCTGAGACCCCTCGGCCTGTCCCCGGGATGAGGGGAAGGGCTGCAGGCACAGCTTGGACATGGTGCCCGGAGGGCACCCCCACCAGCCTGAGGCACCCGTGACCTCAGCCCTAGCCTTTGGGCAGCTGAACCTGGGCACCAGCAGGGGGCTGTGTCCACAGACATAACCCAAGATGCAGGGTGGGGGGTGGGGGGAAGAGGCAGAGTCGGCCACACGTGCGAAGCAGGCTGGACAGCTGGCCTGGCCTGGCCCCCACACCCACCCCCGGCCCCCGCGTGCCCTACAGAGCGGCCTGGGGTCTCACACACACTATACCCCGGCCCAGGATCCTCAGTGGGGGTGGGGGGCCGTGGGCTGGAGGCTCGGCACCAGGAGAGGGCATGGTCTCATGGGTGGAGGTGGGGGGCGCTGAGCCATCCTGCCCTGCGGAGAGACCCTCCCAGGGACCTAACAGCCTGCCACAGGAGAGCGGCAGGTGGGTGCCGAGCTCAACCGACACCTGTGGGCACCGTTACAAGCTGGAGACGGGGTTCTCCAGACCCCGGAGCTGCCTGCCTGGAGAAATCGAGGCGTGCAACGGCCCGTTTCCAAAAGAGGCGCTCTGGAAAGAATGATTCGGTGGCTAAAGAGCTCCTCCGTCTGCAGGGCCCTGGGACAAATCGTCTCGCAAATGACAAGCTGTCCCGGAGCCTGACAGCTGAGACTGTAACTCTTCACTTGACAGGCAGTTCCACGGGGACAGCGCACCGCTGGCAGCCAGACGCACCTGGGATTCTCCTGACCTGGCCTCGAGAGGAGGGCCCCACGTGGGCAGCGCCTTCGCACAGTCGCTTTCCTGCACGGGGCATTAAAGCAGAGCAAGTCCTTGCTCCGGGAGGACAGACGTGGCGGAAGCCACCGGCCCACGTGGCTACGACGCTTCAGGAGCCTCGACTGTGCATACGTTTTAAGCTCTGTCTTCCAGAGAACCGAGTGAAGACACGAACAGTGCAGGACATCAGCTCTTAGTAAGCCGAAGCACAGCTACGAAAGCAACGGCTCAGGTCTGATGATGGGACCGCTCACACACACAGGCCCCTCCACTGGGGCCCTGGGCAGCCCCAGGGCAGCACTGACCACACAGGACTGACGCCCCAGGTTCCACCGATCTGCCGGGGATCCGCTAGTCTCGGGTGTCCTGACCTGACCCCACCTCCCAGCCGGCCGGTCCCGCACGGCCTGTGTCACGGCGCTTCATCGTAGGCAGGGCAGGGGCACATAAAGGGCCTCGCGTCAGGCCGTGCATAGACAAGGCCCCACACCTTGTCAGCTGGAATCCTCGGCAAGGAAAACCACAGAGCCCACCCCCGCCCCACCTCCCGCTGACACCACATTCCCAGACTCCACCTACCGCGGCAGAAGAGAACCAAACAGCTCGCTAACATTTTCAAAGCCTGACCGCAAAAACACAGCCACTGACAAACCCTCAATGCGCTAAAAACCATACTCATCGGAACACACCTCGTCCTGCTGCGTCCGAAAGGCGAGTTAGAAAAGCAGATAAAATGGATAAAACCTCTACTCTCTATAAACTTGTCCCCAGAAGAGCAGCCTGCAAATACAGCTGCGCTTGTTTTCACCCTAATTAAAACCCGGCAGAAACCGAGGGCGCTCACTCAGGGGTTCCCCCAGACCTGCGTCAGAGCACAGCTCACCACATGTCCTCACCCACGCGCCGCAGGGGCTCCGATCGCCTCTCGAGGAAAACCGGACACGCCACGGAAAGAGAGTCCCGGGCAGCCTGCGGGCACCAGGCTCCCGATCCTGCCGGGATCCGCCGGCCCTGGGCAGCTGGGCTGGTCTGCCCAGGGGGCTCCCGTGCCCACACCCGGCCAGGCCACCAGCATCAAAGCATCAAAGCACCTGCTCACTGGTTGGAGCCACTTCAGAACCCTCCCAGCCCACAGCCGGGGGCCAGAAGGTCTGGTCCTGGATTCCCCAGGCAGGGCAGGACTCAGGGAGGGGAGGCGTGGATGTCTGGCTTAACCAGACGGACGGGTTTCCGATCGCTCTTGGGGAGGCTGGGCCACCCTGCAGCTCCTTTAGGAGGCCTCAGCAACAGCGGGAAAGGCCCTGAGATGACAAGACAAGGCCGTCTCCGGGGCCTTGCCTCTCAATTCCGAAAAGGAATAGGATCCCACCAACTGGCCCAGCGCAGAAGACAGGAAGACCTGCAAAGCCCTGCCAAGCACCCTGGCTCCGCCCCCCGTCCCGAGCTCCGGGAGGCCCAGCCCCACCGCCCCCAGGAGAGGGCTGAGGCCAGTGGTTATCAAGCAGCTGCTGCGGCAGGCGACCCGCAACCCCACAGGAGAGGCGGCCCAGACCCCCATCACTCCCTCACACGCGCTGGGCAGGCTGACAGCCCTGGCCCATCCCTGTGACAGAACAGGGGAGACGGCAACTCATCACGGGGAGCCGGGCCGGAACAGGGAGACCACAAGGCTGGGGCTTGTCACGGGGAGCTGGGCTGGGAACCCGGTAGCCGGCCTGGGGAGGCATGGGGGACACTGCAGCCACTCGGGCCCCAAGCCCCTCTTGGAGCGCTGGACCCGCACATGCACGACCCTGACCGTGTCCACAGAGAGCCCTGGCCTCCAGTCCAGCCAGCGGGGACCTGGGCTCAGTGTGAAGGGCAGGGGGTGGCCAGGCCCCTCACCAGGAGACCGGCTCATCCTTCCCCACCGCGAGGCCCCAGCACGGCCGCCCCTTTCCCAGATGAGCCCACGAACAGGGCAGCAGGAGCATCTCACACCAGAGGCCAGGGAGACCCGGCCTGGCCGCTGGCCGTGGGCAAAGGGCCTGTCACCTGTCGCCCCTGCCGGGCAGGCGGCGCCAGGCAGGCAGTGCTGGGTGGTGCTGCAGGCCGGGGTTCTCTGCGCTCACACAGGGAACCCTCAATGACCCGGGGGGGGCAGTGAGCCAAGAGAGCTGCTCCCCTGGAGACCGCCTGCGTGGCGCAGGCTGGGGGATGCACACAGGGCGGGTGTCGGGCCCTGGAAACGAGGGAGCTGGGGGCACACAGCTGAGGTCTGGGGCTCAGCGACGGCGGAGGGGGAGCCTGGAAGGCCCCAGCTTCTGGTGGTGAACTTGAGGGTGCCTGTGACATTAAAAGCTACAAAGTGAACAGACCAGAGGTCCTACCTGACCAGAAAAGGCTGCACACCGTGACCCAAGGGCCATGACGTCCCTGATTCAACGCGCCTGTGGTCCAAAGACAGGAAAAAAGGGGGCTCGGCCCACAAGTCTCCCCTGAAAAGTCTCCATGAGGCCCATACATGCTGCTCCAGAAACTTGGTCTCGAGGGCGGCGCGTCCTGCAACCTGGCCCCGCGTCCGGTAGCCGAGCAGCCCAGAGGCCCCGGACCACCTGCTGGACAGACCAGAGCCCCCGGTCCCGCTGCTGCGTCCGTCTGAAGGCCTCGTGTTGACGATGCTCATGAGCAGGCCCACCTGCAGGGCAACGTTTCGCTAAAGCTGTGTGTAGAGGAAAAAAAGAGTTGGCAGGCGGAAGTCCAGCCACAGCTCGTCAGAATTCAGCCTCAAGTCAGAATCCATGAGGACTTTTTAAACCTCTCCAAGAGATTCGTTTCTGCTCTGGGTGAAGTGTGTGTCAGTCACTCAGCCGTGTCTGACTCTTTGCAACCCCGTGGACTGTAGCCCACCAGGCTCCTCTGCCCGTGGGATTTCCCAGGCAAGAATACTGGAGTAAGTTGCCCTTTCCTTCTCCAGGGGATCTTACTGATCCAAGGATCGAACCCAAGTCTCCAGGAATGCAGGCAGACTCTTTACCTTGGGAGCCACCAAGGAAGTCCTGGTAAAGACAAGGGTCTACGAACCAAGCAGCAAGGTCTCCATGCTACTCAGGAACAGTGTTTGTAACCATCTGAAAACAGTGAAGATAAAATCGATTCTTTTATGTTTGTGTTGCAATGATTTTTTTATTAAAAAAACTAACGTGGAGAGAATCCTAATTTAGGTTATGTTGGCGCACAAAAATAATCCCAGAGTAGGGTTCATATCTTCTAATTACACAGAATTTAGGACAAAATATTCATGCAAGTGATTCTGAAATACTTTATAAATAGGTCATCATCGGCTCTTTCTATTGCCAGGAGTTTTAAACTCAGCACAGCAGGGTCAGCCCGTGTGTGCAGACCCAATGACAGGCAGGGGCCTGCGGTACCCTCCTGTGGTGCCAGCCACGTCCTGGACTGGCTGAGGACCGGACTGACAGTTTGCAAAAGCCAGCAGGAGGGGCTGGTCTGAGAAATGTAAGCCTAGGGCTTCCAGGTGACACTGGTGGTAGAGAACCCACCTGCCAACGCAGGAGACGTAAGAGATGTGGGTTCAATCCCTGGGTCAGGAAGATCCCCTGGAAAAGTGCATGGCAACCCACTCCAGTATTCTTGCCTGGGGAGTCCCATGGACAGAGGAGCCTGGAGGGCACAGCCCACGGGGTCACAAAGAGTCAGACACGACTGAAATGACTTGGCACACGTGCAAGGAAGGCAGAGACTGTCAGGACGGAAACCAGCTGGTGGAGAAGGCGGCAGGCACCCCTGGTCTGCTCCCAGCCGAACAGCGGCACAACCAGGAGAGAGACCCAACCCAGCCGGGCCCCTCCCTGAGCGGCCGAGTCAGCGTGAGGCCTGGGCACAGCATCCTCACCGCAAGGACTCAGCGCCAGCAACTCACTTCACTGGTGGGGCTTTTCTCGTTGTTTTTTTTCTTTCTGATATGAACCATTTTTAAGGTCTTTACTCAATTTGTTGCAATATCGTCTCTGGTTTTTATGTTCCAGTCTCTCGGCCGCCTGAGGCACGTGGGGTCGAGCTCCCGGAGCAGGGACTGAACCCACTCCCCACGCACTAGAGTCTTAACCGCTGAACCACCAGGGAAAGCCCTACTTCGTATTTCTAATCCCAAAGTTAAGGGGATAATTATCAACGATACACAGTCATGTAACTTAAAAGGAGATGGATGGTCAAGTCAGCGAGGTGGGGAGTCTGGGAGGACAAACGCCAGCTGGCACCCCCCGCCCCAGCACACCCTGATGCCCTCGGCCAAGCGCCGGGCACACCGGGACAAGGGCACAGACCCTCCCAGGGCCCACGGCTAGTGCCCCATCAGTGCCACAGGCCTGGCCCCTCCCTTGGTGCGGGCGGGAGGCGGGTCGGACTCAGACCTCCTGGGGGTCTACCCAGGGACATCAGCCTGGCCCTGTTTAGATCTGGTAAACGTGGGCCCAAAACCACACAGTCCACTGTCTGACACAGCAACAGTTCATCCCTGACTCAGATAACCAAGAGAAAGAGGCTTTCCCAGCTGTGTGGGCCACCCCTCGCTGGGAGCCCTCTGACCCCCACTCACTCATCTACCAAGCAGAAACAGCTGGCCCCTTCCAGGGTGGGTGGCCGCAGTGCGGGCCCCCACTAAGGGGGGGCCTCGCCCAGGGCATCCTCAGGCAGACTGCCTGCTGCCCTCCGGCCAGGCTGGGCCCCGCCCTGTCCCTCTGGGCTGGTGAGGAGGGGTCCCCGACACCCCCAGACTCCTCCGAAGACAGCTGGTTCCCGCACAGCAGAGGCGGCTGCCTGATGCCGACCATCACATGGAGGCTTCTCTGTGGCTGGCGAGCAGCCGTGTCTCTCCTCCCACCTCCAGTGGGCCAGTCTCTTGCCAACGTGGATGGACCTTGGCACCCAGGAAGCCTGACTCCCCTTCCAGGCGCTGCCAGGGGCCCTTCCCAGAGGCCTCCGCTCCTTGCCTGCCAGGTGGAGGTGGGGATGTGGGCGGTCACGCGGGCTCCCGGCTGTGCACGCTCTGTCCTTCCCACCTGCAGGCAGGCGCCCGGGGCTGGAAGCCCATGAGGGTTACTGGGGCAGACATGTGTGCCAGGCCCTGCCCGCCCCAGAGTCACAGTCCTAGACGTCCAGCTCACAGGCGATACTCAGGCCGAGCCCAGCACCTCGCCCCCCCAGACTCAGCACTGGCCACCATTCCCCCGGCACGAAGGCTGCCACGAAAGGAGCAGCAGGCACAGGGGTGGTTCCCGAGGCCTGGCCCGCCCTCCCGGGCCATCTTGCCAGCAGCTCCGCCAGTGACCCCAGCTTGGGCCCAGAGCTCTCTGCCTGTTGACACAGGTTTCACTTTCTCTCCCCCAAACCTGCTTGGCGGCAGTGAAGCCACAAGTCTGCTGAAGAGCAGGGTGAACCTCAGTCCTCTAAACCCCGCTCCCGGTCCAGCACCCGTGGGTCCCTGCCACCACCCACCCCTTCCAGCCCTCCTCAACTCTCGGATGCTGACGTGTCCACACATCTCCCAGCTGCCTCCAACAGCGGTGGTGAAACAAGACGCTTTTCCTCCTGATCCAGAAGGTACTCGCCTAACAGGATGGGGAGGGGCAGGGCCTTGCCGCAGGGGAACCCCCCCCACTGCAGGCAGCAATGGGCACAGGCCCTCAGGGGGAACCTCCCATCCAGTCTCCCCCTGATCTTCCTCTCTGGATGGACTCGGAGAACAGCTGCAAACACCAGCCCCTGGACGCCAAGGCCGGCACAGGACCCCAGGGGCACGCTCAGGGGATCGGGGAGGGGGACACCTCAAGGCTCAGCCTGCAGAGACGGGGCGGCGGCCCCCAGCCGGCCCGTGCCCCCCAGGGCTCCACCCCTAGGCCCCCGCACCTGCGAGATGACTCATGCCCTCTTGAGGCACCGCCGTCAGCAGTGTGAGGGCTCGGTGGTGACCCCGCGGGTGTCCTAACTCAGTCCTTCTCAGAGGGAGATTCTGGTGATGCCAGAGGCCAGCGTGTCTTCTCAACAGCTCAAGTTGCATCAGAGTTCTAAACGCCAAGCTCCTGCCGAGGCCACCGCTGACACCCGTCTCCTGGTCTCTGCCACCCCAGGAGACTTCCGGGCACGGCCCCCCGCCCCCTCAGCCGTCACCGCTCAGACTGGGCTCCACCCAGGGGTGTGGCATGGTGCCCACCACACAGACCCCATCCCAACGGTAGCTGTGACCCCACAGACGACTGCAGTCAGCCCGGAGCTCCGCAGTTGGAGACGGGGAAAAGCGTCCAGCTGAGTATCCCCTGGCGGCTGCCTGTGGCTGTCATGGGGGACCCAGGAGACCCTCAAACATGAAGCAGAAGGGATGGGGGTGGCACAGCAAGG
>SJYF01000358.1:3178558-3190067 GCA_006410515.1 Procapra przewalskii
GCATGAAATGTTCCCTTGGTATCTCTAATTTTCTTGAAGAGATCTCTAGTCTTTCCCATTCTGTTCTTTTCCTCTATTTCTTTGCATTGATCGCTGAAAGCTTTCTTATCTCTTCTTGCTATTCTTTGGAACTCTGCATTCAGATGCTTGTATTTTTCCTTTTCTCCTTTGCTTTTCGCCTCTATTTTTTTCACAGCTATTTGTAGGTGATCTCATAATAAAGGAGCACAAACGTGGCGTCTGTTGCAGGGTGGCATGGCTGCTATGCGAGCAGTTGGCAGCACTGAGAGCTCTGGTGGGTGGTCTGAGTCGCCTTCCTGCCCAGTGCCCCTGCCAGGCCCAGGCCCAGCTTCCAGACCCCTGGATCCTGCTCCTTCCTGGCACGGAATGCACCCTGCCCCCACAGCTCCCTAGCCCCATCTCTCTGCTTTCCAGGCAAACGTGTGTGTGTGTGTGTGTGTGTGTGTGTGTGTGTGTGTACTTAGTTGCTCAGTTGTGTCTGACTCTTTGCGACCCCATGGACTGTAGCCCACCAGACTCCTCTGTCCATGGGGAGTCTCCAGGCAAGAATCCTGGAGTGGGTTGCTAAGCCCTTCTCCAAGCTCACTAATCCTGCCCCCAGGCCTTGTTCCCGCCAGGACCATCTTCCTTATCCAGACTCCACCCAGCCTGTAGGACCCAGCTCCACAAAGGCCCCCTCCACCAGCCCGGCCAGAGGTGGTCCCGGCCTCCCTCGCCGCCAGGCCCCTCGGGCGCCCTGACTGTTGAGTTCTTGGCGGTTGTACTTGGGAGATTGTCAGGTGACTCAGTGGCAAAGAATCCAGTTGCCGACGCAGGAGATACGGGCTTGATCCTTACAGCGGGAAGGTCCCCTGGAGGAGGAAATGGCAACCCCTCCAGGAGTCTTGCCTGGGAAATCCCACGCACGGAGGAGCCTGGGGGCTGCAGTCCGAGGGCCGCAGAGTCGCTGTGACTGAGCACACTCACGGTTGCCTTCCCCCTTCACTATCTCCATCAACCCAGCTGCGCAAAGACCCAGATTTCCCGGTGTGTGTCCCTGCCCCCACCGCAGGACACTGGCCGGCCTCTGTACTTGTCAGAGCCCTTTGGTTCACAGATGACAGAAATCTACCTCAAATGAGCCCCAAAGGGAACCGATTTGTTCATGAAAGCAGTAAGGTCGGTGGTTGAAGTATTCACACACAGCTACACACCATGGCCCTTCACCCTAGCGGGGCACAGAGCAGAAGCCCAAGGAATGGAGGCCAGGGCTCAGGGACCAGGTGGGGGCTGCAGGGCCCCAGGAGAGGGGAGGGAGCTGAGGCAGGTTTCTGGGGCTGCCCAGGGCCCCTGACTTTCAGCACACCCTAGGAAATTCACTGGGCCCCCAGCTTCTACCTGACGCTGCTTGCCCTGGGCCTGCGGGGGGACAGGCATGGACCAGATGCCCCCGGAGTGGGGCGCTTGCTGTTACAAGACCCCCACACCCCTGTCACCCCTTTTACTGAGGAGGACCATTACGGGCTGAACTCTGTTCCCCAGACTTCATATGTTGGGGTCCTAAGCCCCAGTTCCTCAGAATGTGGTGTATTTGGAGACAAGGCCTTTCAAGAGGTGATGGGGGCTTCCCTGGTGGCTCAGTAGATAAGAATCTGCCTTCCGGGGCAGGAGACGCGGGTTCGATCCCTGGTCTAGGAAGAACTCAAGAGCCTCAGGGCCACTAAGCCCGTGTGCCACAACTCCTGGGCCCGCGGGCCGTGGCTGCTGGA
The DNA here is from genome assembly GCA_006410515.1 of Procapra przewalskii. Lineage (NCBI taxonomy): Eukaryota > Metazoa > Chordata > Mammalia > Artiodactyla > Bovidae > Procapra > Procapra przewalskii. Next base: position 3,180,328 of record SJYF01000358.1, read on the forward strand.
GCCTGCGCCCAGAGCCTCTGCTCTGCAATGAGAGAAGTCCGCGCTGCAGCTCGAGAGCAGACCCCGCTCTGCACAGCTCGGGGAAGCCCGTGCAGCAGCGAAGACCCAGCACAGCCAAGAACAGACGCACAATTATTGAAAGCAGTAATCATAATAAAGAGGTGACTGAGTTAAAGTAAGTTCGTTATGGTGGGCCCTAATCCCACAGGACTGAAGTCCTCAAAAAGCAGAGACCAGGACACAGACACACACACACAGGGAGAGGATGGCCGTCGACACGCCAAGGAGAGCGGCCTCAGGAAGAACCAACCAGGCTGACGCTCTGATCGTTGACCTCCAGACTGGGAGCTTCCCGGGTCACTCGGCGGTAAAGAATGCGCCTGCCCACGCAGGAGGCATGGGTTGACCTCCAGACTGGGGGCTTCCCGGGCCACTCGGCGGCAAAGGATCCACCTGCCCACGCAGGAGATGCGGGTTGGATCCCTGGGTTGGGAAGTCCTCCTGGAGGAGGAAATGGCAACCCACTCCAGTATTCTTGCCTGGAGAATCCCATGGACAGAGGAGCCTAGAGGGCTATAAGTCCATGGGGTCACAAAAGAGTCGGACACGACTTGTGACTAACCCGCTGCGGACTGTGAGAAAATAAATCCCTATTACTTAAGCGGCCTCATCTGCGGTATTTGTTACACCAGACCTTGCGGGCTGCTTACAAGGACAGAGGCTCAGAGCAGCCACCTGGCCCTCAAGGCCACCACTGGCTTTTCACCCCACGGCTCGGAGCTGAGCCTGCCTGCCAGTCCAGGGGTAGAAAGTCTGATCGTTCTGTGTGTTCTGAGTCAATCCCATGTTTACACGCCAGCCCTGGGGACTGCTTTGCATACAGCAGGCACTTAGTACATGGGGTACCTATTATTGTTGTTCAGTTGATAAGTCATGTCTGACACCCTACGGATGGTCCTCTGTTCTTCACCTTCCCCCAGAGCTTCCTCAGACTCACGTCCATCGAGTTGGTGACGTCCATCTGTCGTCCCCTTCTCCTTCTGCCCTCAATCCTTCCCAGCATCAGGGTCTTTTCCAATGAGTCGGCTCTTCACATCAGGTGGCCAAAGCATTGGAGCTTCAGCTCCAGCATCAGTCCTTCCAGTGAATATTCAGAGTTGATTTCTTTTAGGATGGACTGGTTGGATCTCCTTGCAGTCCAAGGGACTCTCAGTTTGGTACTAATGCTGGCCAAATGATGCCCAGAAATGTAACTCACGTATTTCCTTGACTCCAAAGTGCTAGGGGATGACAGAGGATGAGATGGTTGGATGGCGTCACTGACTCGATGGACGTGAGTTTGAGCAGGCTCCGAGAGTTGGTGATGAACAGGGAAGCCTGGTGTGCTGCAGTCCATGGGGTTGCAAAGAGTCAAACACGAATGAGAAACTGAACTGGACGGAAATGAAAGTGCTACCGGGTAAGATGCCGCTGCTGCTGCTAAGTCGCTTCAGTCGTGTCCGACTCTGTGCGACCCCATAGACGGCAGCCCACCAGGCTCCTCCGTGCCTGGGATTCTCCAGGCAAGAACACTGGAGTGGGTTGCCATTTCCTTCTCCAATGCGTGCACGCCTGCTACACTGCTTCAGTTGTGTCCAACTCTGTGCGATCCTATGGACAGAAGCCCACCAGGCTCCTCCGTCCACGGGAACATCTAGGCAAGAAGACTGGAGTGGTTTACCATTTCTTTCTCCAAGGTAATATGCACCATCAGTTTAATAACAGATTTTTAGGGGAAAAAAGTGAGCTGCCCACCCTACATCAGAGCTGTCCTCTGTCGTGAGCTGTGTCAGCTTCTCGCAAATGTTCAGATGATAACAAATGAGCGTCTCATTTGATAACAAATGAATGGAGTGTGGGGATAAGTGCAAGATGTGATGGCTTGGCTCTGCTTATGGCCTCAGGGAGTGGGTGTTTCCTGTAGAAGGGGGGTCAGGATAGGATCCCTGGCTCTTGGCAGGGCTTAGCCAGGCCCCAGGGAGGCGGCAGAGCCCAGACCCCAAGTGGAGACCCCCAAGTCGGCGGGCCTGCGGAGGGGGCTTGCTGCACAAACTGGGGTTCCTGGCTTCAGAGCCTGATGGAGCACGCCACCTTGTGGTCAGGAACTGCAGTGCAGGGCCAGGCACCCTGCCCCCTGGACCAGCCTCTCGGCCACCCCCAGTCCTTGCGGGCACCACTTGGGGCCACGTGGTCACGCCCTCCCCCCTCAGCAGCCTGGCCTTCTGACTCCTTGGGGAGGAGACTGGGTCTGCAAGCCTGGATCCAGGCTCTGGGTCTCAGGCGCTGCGTGACCCTGGCCGGTTCGTCGACCACTCTGCGCCTCAGTTTCTCTACTTTGCAGGCCGGTGGCCAGGCCCCACTCCTTCTCGTCCTGCTCTCTGCAGACACGCAGACCTGACCCTCACAGTCATTCTTGCGGAAGACCTGTGCCCGAGCGGCCGGCCGGAGCGCTCAGTGGCGCTGGGGGAGCAGGGGAACCCGATCGCACCCTGGGGGGCTGGAGGCTTTTCGAGGGGGAGGCTTCCGAGCCGAGGTAGGAATCAGGGAGGGCCTGGCGGCGGGGACAGGGAGGAGGGCATGGAGGGGCCACGGACCTCTCTGTTCTTGGACCGCTGGGGCTGAGTGGGTGGGGACAGACAGCTTCAAGAATTGTAACAGAGCAGGCTGGAGGCGGTCACTGACAATACTCAGAGTTATTATAAGAAAAGGAGCAAGGCGGAGAGTTAGGATCCTGTGGACCAGCTCTGTCTGGTAGAACTTTCTAGAAACACTGCAGCCCAATGCAGTAGCCACACGCGGTTGATGAGCATTTAAGATGCGGCTGGTAGGAACGAGAAGCTGAGTGTGTAACGGCATTTCATTTTAATTAATTCAAATGTAAATAGTCAAACGTGGCTAGGGCCTAAAGCCACCAGACAGCACAGCGAAGCAACAGGAACAAGCATCGCAAAGCTGTGCCCGCCGGGGCCCCCCCGGAGGGCCAGGGGTCAGGACTCTGCACTCTCACTGCTGGGCCAAGGTTCAGTCCCTGGTCCGGGAACCAAGATCCCCGCAAGCCCCACCATGAGGCTAAAAAAATGAATTAATTAAAATGAAATGCCATTACACACTCAGCTTCTCATTCATACCAGCCACATGAATTTAAAATGTTGCACATGAATTAAAATTAATTTACACGTAAAAAGAAAGAGATGTGCCTACATAACAGATGAAAACTCCAGCCTAGGATTTCAAAACGAGGCCCCAAGTCAAGAAAGATGACGGAAATCATGAAAGAGCAACACAACTCACCTCGTGTCTCTTTTTCTTTTACACGTGAGTTAATTTTAACTCATGTGCAACTTCTTTTAATTTCATTTTTTTAGTAGAACATAAGTGAGTAGAGGGAAAGACAGCTGCGAGTTGAAGAGCTCAGGGAATGATTGGAAATGCTGGGTCGGCCACAAGGTCCGCTCGGGATTTCCCGTGTCACCTTATGGAGAAACTCAAACGAATCTTTTCGCCAGCCCAGTGAAAGGAAAAAATAATTCTGGGAACGGAAGGCGAAATTAAAAGAGACTCAAGAAAGAGTAAACAGAAAGAATACTGCCTGGAGATAAATAGAAGATCGGAAGTAGGAAAGTTTTATAAGCCAACAAAGAATGATGAAGATATAAAAGGCTTTGAGAGAGAATGAGAGATGTGGACGCCAGGCGGAAACGACCTATATGACTGGTTACAAGAGTCCCCAGAGAAGAAAACGAGATCAATGGCTAGAGCAAGCGTCCGAACCCGAATTCCAGAAAGCAGTTTCTGAAATTTAAAACAAATGAACAACCTTGAATGACACATTACAAGAGCACATCTTATACTAGGAAAATTAACCCAGGATGATGACTAACTCTGGGACAAAGCTAAACGAAACTTCAAAGCAAAAGAAATAAAATCCTGTGGACATTCAGGTTGAAACCAAAAAACATGTCTCTTAGGAAGGAAATGTGTCAGATCAGCCTTGGACTGTTGACAGCCTTGCGTTCCACCAGAAGGTCATATCGCTGTTTATGCAAGGGAGGAAAGGTGAGCCCAGAACAATGCATTCAGAGAGCACGGCCTTGAGTGGTAGAGGCTGCGGGGAGGCCCCCTCTGCGCAGGGGGACTTCTTCCAGGAGCCTTCACTGGCGTCATCCTCCAGGGAGACTGGTCAGCACGCTGTCTTTACCACTGTTCTTTACCGCTGAGCCACCCTTTACTGAGAAGCCGCTCTGCAGAGCCTTACTCTTTATCTAACATGCTTTCTCTGTCCCCGCCCGCCCCCCGGAACCCTCGCGCCACTCCCCCTGGCTCCTTGGCTCCTCTGGGCTGTGGCAGTCTCTCCCACTGGGCTGGTCTTGATGGCCTTGGCTGTCCTGAGGAGGGCTGACCAGGAACTTTGCAGGGGCCCCTTGCTGGGATTGGCCAGGTGTTTTTCTCAGGATTGGCCCAGGGTCCTGGGTTTTGGGGGGAAGACCACAGAGGTGAAGCGCCCTCGGCCCGTCCCATCAGGGCGCGTGCCGCCCGCGTGACTGGCCCCTTGCTCACCGGGCTGAGGGGTGGCCGGCAGGTTTCCCTACGGTAACTTCCCCCCAAGCCCCACCTACCCTGGACTCTGGGGAAGTCAGGACAGTGACATGTATCTATTTCAATCTTTCTTTACATACAGCGTGATGAGAACTGAGTTTTATTACTTTATATAGCCAATATTTACAGATTTTCCCACCTATGTATGTAACTTTTATTGTGGTAAAATATCTAACACAGAATTTACCGCTTTAACCATTCTTATGTGTACCATTCGGCAGCGTTGGTGTGCAGCAGTCACGACCACCGCATCCGGAGCTTTTCTCATGTTGCAGAGCTGACTCTGCTCTCCACTAAACACCCCTTCCCCGTGCGCCTCCCCCAGCCCGGCACCACCACCACCTTCCTCTCTCTGTGGATCTGACTCCTGTCTGACCTTCAGTAAGTGGAATCTTACGGTATTCACCTTTTCCGTGTTGGCCGATTCCACTGAGCACGACGTCCTCAAACTCCACCCACGCGGCAGCAGCTGTCAGAGTGTCCTTCCTTTTAAGGCTGAATGAAATTCCACTGTCTGCAGACCGCACTTTGCTTTCCTGTTCGTCCATCAGCAGAACTTGGTTCGTTTCCACCTTCCGTCATTTGTGAACAATGCTGCTATGAACGTAGGTGCTTTCAATTCTTCACGGAATGTATGTGTGCGCTCAGTTGCGTCCGACTCTTTGTGACCCCGTGGACTGGAGCCCGCCAGGCTCCTCTGTCCATGGGATTTCCCAGGCGAGGACACTGGAGTGGGTTGCCATTTCCTCCTCCAGGGATCTTCCCAACCGAAGGATCAGACCCTTGTCTCCCGTCTCCTGCGTTGGCCCGTGGGCTCTGCCCCACTGCGCCCCCAGGGGAGCCCATGGGCCTGCTGGGCCATGTGCTATGTGTTTCGCCTTTTACGGAGCTGCCAGACTGTCCCGCAGAGGCTGCACCACCGTGCACGTCCACCGGCGCTTCCTGAGGGTCCCGATTCCTTCCCATGCACACCAATGGAACGTTATTTTCCTTTGTTTTCTTTTCCCAAATAGTGACAGCAATCCCAATGGTGTAAAGTGGCACGTCTTTTTAAATTTAAGCATTTTTCTTGTTTTTTGAGCAGATGTCACAGACTAGTTCTGTTTTCTTCCCTCCCCAAATTTCTGTGCCGAATCCTTCATCCCAGCATGGTGGCGTTAGGAGACGGGGCTTTTAGAAGATGCTTAGGGTTAGATGAGCTCACGGGGGTGAGGTGGGGGGGTGTCTTCACAATGGGCTTAGTGTCCACCTTGGGGTGGAGGTCTCTCAACCGTGCCAGTGCCGGGGCGCAACCCAGGTCCTCCCCGCCTCCTCCCGTGGTCTGGAGGCTGGGGCCGCGCTCACCAGCCTCCATCCAGCAGCCCTCCCTGCACCCAAAGGCTGAGCCCGTCACCAGCGTGCCCTGAACACACCCCAAACCCGCAAACTCGCTGCCCCTCTGCCCACAGGATGCCCACGGGCAAGGCTGTTACCAGGAGAAGCGGGGAGCGGCCCAGACCAGCTCTGCCTCTGGGGGGAGAGCTTGCTTGGCACCTCCGAGGAAGCGTAGTGAAAGGGGAGCAACCTTGGAGACCCAAGGCCCTGGGGCTCCTGTTTTAAGGCAGGAAGGGTCAGATCGGGAGGCAGGAGGGTTGTTTGGCCGCTGGCTGTGGGCCCTGGCCTTGTGCCTTTGCCGCCTGGTCCCTGGTGCCCCCACTGCACCCCTGGAGTGATGACGTGTGGCCTGGGGCTGAAAGCACAGACCAGAGAGGGTCCGCCGGGACCTGGGTCCTGGCTCTGCTGCCTACAGGCTGTGTGACTCTGGACAAGGGGCTGAGCCTCTCTGTGCCTGAGTTTCCAAACCTGTTCCAACCCAGGGATCACACAGATCAAACAGAACCAGGGGTCTTTTGAGGAGTCAGTGGTTTGTATGTATAAAGCATTTAAGATAGTGCCTGCCACACGGTGAGTGCAAGGTAATCAGACCTTCAAAGTTTTAACCAACTATTCATTATCCATTTAGCAAACATCTACCCATCAGGTGTACTTACCAGGCCTTGGGTTGGCAGAAATGAATCAAAGAAAAATACAACCTAGGAGTAAGTAACTGGTCCCGATAAGCTGGGATTGGCAATCGGTGAGGGGTCCTGGGTTCGAAGGGACATGAGAGGCCGGATGGAGGCTTTTCGCCTGGGGGAGGAGAGGAAGGCTTCTCGAAGGAGGTGGCGTTTAAGCTAGGCCTGGAAGCACGGGCTGGCAGTGACAGGCGCACAGCGCAGGTAGCCCGCTGATCGGCTGATCAACCTGCCAAAATCTGAGCATCGATGCACTCTAAGTCTGCTGGGACCAAGGATCTGAAATGACTTCGCTGCAGAGCTGAGTGGACCCGAAAGCCCCCTGGAAACCTGCGCACTGCACCTGGCTGGCAGCACCCCAGGGGGTGCCCACCTTACCGACCAAGCCGGAGGCCGGCAGGGGGCAAGTGTGGGCTGCTGGCCTCTGGACCCTGCTCCTTCCACACGCCTCAGCTGAGCCCTGAGGCTGGGGGTCCTAACACCAACCTGACCCATGAGGCAAGACCCCTGGGGCCTGGCCTGCCCCACCCCATGCAATGTTTCTGCAGTCTTACCCCGTCTCCAGGCCTCCAGCCCTCGCCAAGGCCCACAGCTATCACACAGCTGTGGAAAGCCAAGTAGGGGCCCGGGCCCTGCCTGGGCAGAGATGGTGCCCGGGAGGCAGTGAGCCACGCTGACTCCCGGGAAGAAGGCCAACGCCTGCACCAGCATGCCCAGGCGCACCCCTCTGCCCCTGGCTAACCATTACGCAGCCATCAGGGCCCAGCCTAGCTGTCACCTCCTCTGGGCGGGGGCCTGGGCTGTCCACGTGGTCTCCAGCCTTGGTGCTTCCGTGACACGGATGGGGGGAGGCGTTACCACAGGAAAAGTCAGGAAACCGATAGACTGATCTGGAAAACTGACAGGAAAACCCACTCAGACCCATCAAGAGGAAAAGGAGCTGTAACACTGAGGCTGAAGCTCCAACACTTTGGCCACCTGACGCAAAGAGCCGACTCATTAGAAAAGCCCCTGATGCTGGGAAGGATTGAGGACAGGAGGAGAAGGGGACGACAGAGGATGAGATGGTTGGATGGCGTCACCGGCTCAATGGACAGGAGTTTGAGCAAATTCCAGGAGATGGTGAAGGACAGGGAAGCCTGGCGTGCTGCCGTCCATGCGGTCACAAGGAGTCGGACACGACTTGGCGCCTGAACAGCAAAGGGCCCTTTCAGAGTTACCCTGTGGGGCAGAGATTAAACTAGGAGGGGAAGCCAGGGCCCGAGGCTCGTTGGAGGCCATTGGAGACTGGCTGCCACCTGGCGGACTCTGTGTCTGAGCTCAGGTCTCTGCATGAGACACCCAGGCCATGTGTGAGCCACTGCGGCCCCTCTCCTCCGCTGGGGCTACGGCACATTTGGGGTCCACTGGAGTTGCAGTGAGGTCCCGTTTCTCTGAGATCTGCTCCTGGCTCCTATTTCTATGTGACACTCAGAGCCAGTCCATATGGTGGTTGCATCAGCAAGCTATTGCTGTGTAACAAAACTCCCCCAAGTTTGGGAGCTGAAAACACAACCACTCCTTTTTTAAAAAAATTTTTATTGGAGTATAGTTGCCTTAAAACACAACCACTTCTTATTCCTCGTGAATCTACAGGCCGGCTGGCCGGTTCCGCTGGTTGGAGTTGGCATGTCCACAGGGTAGGCTGTGTGACCTTGCCCTTGGGATGGACGCTGAGGCTTCAGCAGAGGGCTCTTCTCTGGCCTTCTGCTCTTTCCCCTCTTTGCAGGCTCATTCCCAGGGTTTCAGAGCTTTGCATGCTAAGTTGCTTCAGTCGTGTCCAACTCTTTGTGAACCTATGGACTGTGGCCCGCCAGGCTCCTCTGTCCAAGGGATTCTCCAGGCAAGAATACTGGAGTGGGTGGCTGTGCCCTCCTCCAGGGCATCTTCCCGACCCAGGGGTTGGTCCTGCATCTCTTATGTCGCCTGCATTGGCAGGCAGGGTGTTTATCACTAGCACCAGCTGGGAAGCCCCAGCGCCTGGAGAGGGAGCAGACACGCACGGGACCCTTAAAGCCCAGGCTCAGACCAGCATGGAGTGGTTTATGCCATATTCCACTGCCCCAAAGCAGTCATAGGTCACTGCTGATTTGCGGTGGAAAGTCACATTGCGATACACGGACACAGGGAGGGTGAAGAAGGCCGGCCACGTGTCACTGGTCTGCTGCTGAGCCCTGGTGAGAGGGAGGGGCCGGGTCCCTGGGTCAGGACGCCCAGCTTGGTGGTGTCGGGCACTGCTTACTGCTCACCGCTTGGCCGGACTCCTCTGGGGACCCCTGTGACCCTGCCTGATGCTAATGCCTCCCTCAGGCTGGAGGCGTCATCTGAACCAGGCCGGCCGGAGCTGGATTAGAAATGCGAGTCTTGGCATCGGGATCAGGGGCTGAGTTCACCCGAGATGCGCTGAGCGCAGGAGCTGCGGCTGGTTGCCGGACGCACGGAGGAGTGGAGAAGACGGGCCGAGAAGGGAGTGAAGGCTGCGGGGGGGACGCTGAGCGGGAGGACGGGGAGGCAGGGAGGGCGGTCCAGGCCGCGGAGGGCCAGCGCCTCCGGCCTGTCCCTCCAGCGAGGCTTCTTCCGGGCCGGGGTGCGCTCCGCTCCCCACCCGGACACCGTACCTCCCGCACCGTCTACGCTAAGGGAGCCGCAAAGCTCCTTCAGCGGGAGCCTGTGGTGGTCAGTGGGCTCAGGGGGGCGGGGAGGCCGAGGGGCCGGGCACTCCCCGGACCCGGAGCTGGGAGGCCGGTGGGGCTGGGCCGGGCGCTTGGCCGGCGGCAGGCTGACAGCTCAAGCCGGGGAGAGCGGCGGTCACGCGGGAGGAGGACGCGGGGCCAAACCTGAAGGGCAAACGGGGGCCAGGCGGGGTCAGCAGGAAACCAGCTTCCGCCTGCCAGTGCTGGCGGGAGCCCGGACAGCCGGGCAGGGGGTCCTCCAGGGCGTGCTGGACTGGAGGGCGGGGAGGTGGTCACCCAGCCTCAGCACCCCCTGAACACCCGGAGACGTGGGGAGCTG
>SJYF01000358.1:3210307-3226481 GCA_006410515.1 Procapra przewalskii
GCGGCAGCTGGGGGTGGGCGGGGCAAGTCTCCCCTCCCCTGAACAGCTGTTGGGAACAGGGATCTAGGGTGAGCATGGTGCATGGAGGGGACTCGGGAGGTTAGACGGTCAGACGTGGGAGTGAGGTGGGGTTGATCAGCCGACTTGCCCCGCCTGCTGGGAACCCCCCATTAGCCTCCTCCCCCCGCCGCCCCTGACCTCATGCTGCCCATCTGAGCCCAGGCCTGCTCCTGCAGCAGCCTCACCCACGGAAGGCATCCCTGGCACAGGCTGGACCTGCCTCCAAGGCCTCCGGCTTGGACTGCTGGCACTGGGATTGGAACTCTGGGCAGCGGCTCGTGGGCTGTGCTTTTGGAAACATGCAGAGGAAGCTGGGTGAGGAGGTGTGTGCAGGGGGGCCAGACCCTGTGGACCCCGTGTGGCTGGACCCCTTAGACGTTGTCGTCAACATGGTGGGACCTGCGGGTTCGGGCCGGGGAGAGCAGCTGGGGTCACAGCCAGAGGTGGGCTGCACGGCCTCGGGGGTGACGCTCTGGACCAGCACGGCCGTGGGTGGTCAGTGGCCCGTCGGCAGGCGCTTGGGCTATGATGGGGAAGGGGGTCAGGTCCAGCCTGGGAGGACGGGGGCCTGGCCTGAGTGGCCTGTCAGGCAGGCTGGACCCGCCTAAGAACTGGAGCTGCAGCAGCCACCTGCGGGAGGAGAGAAATCAAGGGGGCCAGCCCGGGGGGCCGAGGCAGGGCGAGCGCCGGAAGGTGGCCAGCAGTGGTCGACGCCTTTTGGTATCCAGGGGGGCCTCAGGCCAGTCACTTTGGGCTGGCCAAGAGGAGGTCCTTGGTGCTCTCCCTGAGAGCCAGGGTGGAGAGGGGCTTGGGGAGTGGACGCTGGGTCAGCGGGTGCTATGGAGGCTCAGAGGGGAGGCGGGGTGGCCGTGCGGGCCCGAGTGGACTCAAGGGTGTAGAGGGGCTGATGAGCTAACGTGTACCGCCCTCCTGGTACCCCACCCGCCTGTGCGGGCTGCCTGTCACAGGTGCGGGCCCCTTTCGGGAGCCATGGACTGGACCAGGCTGGGGATCAGCGTCAGGGGCAGTTGCGGGCCTGCTGTGGCTGAGCTGCGTGCACCAGGGGCTGCAGGACTGGGTCGGGGATGGGAGCCCTGTGTCTGCTTGAGGGCCTGATTCAGGAGCGGGTGGACCCGGCTTCCCCATCTCCGCGCTGCCTGCCTGGTGACCCAAGGTCTCCGTCCTGCCCCACCCACCAACAAGGTTGACAGAGAAACCGCTTTTTTAAAACCTGGGAAAAGTCGCGGCCACAAGAGCCCCTGGGAAGGAGGTGTGGCACTGAAGTCACGTCAGGAAAGGTGACTGGTGCTGGCGACTTGGTGACGCCCTGGAGAGTCCGCTTTGGGCTGGGCTGATGCACGCACTCACCTGCCCACCTGGGGGACACCAGCAGGCAGAGACTCGCTAAGGAACCAGCTGGGTGGGTGCTGGGCACCCCCTCCCCACCCAGCAGAGGCTGTGCCCGGGGACGTGTGGTGTGGCTGGGACCACAGGGCCTGCATCTCCGCCAGCCCTTACGTGCAGTGAACAGAAGTCGATTTTGTCATGTGGGGCAGAGTGCGGAGAGTGTTCCCAGGTTCGGCTTGATTCTTTCCAGCTCACAGCCCTGGGGGAAATAGTTTGGGTTTTTTTCTTCTGTAACCTGAACACGTAGACTCTCCTGTGAGCCCTCTCTGAACGGTGGGTGGAGGGGGATGGTAAGGAACCCTCTTCCTTCTGCCTGTTTGGTTTGGGCGGGTCACCGTGGTAACCTGAGGAACCTCGGGCGGGGGGCCCAGCTTGTGGGGACAAGGGAATAACGTGGCTGAGGACGCTGGGGCGCCCTTGGCTTTGCCCTGCAGGCCTGAGGCTCAGCGCATGGCAGGTGCCCAGCAAACCTGTGGTCCTGGGAGGGGCCGGGGGGGCACTGCTGTGGAAACGGCACCCCCCCCCCCACATTGCACGTCCAGTCTCCTGTGCTCAGCTGGAGGCTCAGCCCTCAGTGGAAGGAACGGGCTTTTTTTCCCCAGGAAAACTCCAGTGTCTGGATTCTGCTGCTTTTGCTTCAGGTAAGAACTTGTGGCTCCCTAGCTAATCAGGCACCTTTTAGGGAGTGAACATTCTGGAGCTGGGAAAAGCCCACCACCAGGCCTTATCATCCTCATCATTCTGTCCAGACTCTCCTGATGCCTGAATAAAGGCGGTGGTTTTTCTTAAACACACAGACACACATGTACACACACAAACATACATGCTCACACAGGTACACATGTACACACACGCACACCCAGGCGTACACACACGCACAGATATTCATGTACACATGTACACACATATATGCAATACACATGTACACACATGCATGCAGCACACACACCTATACGCGTACACACACCCATGCACACAGACACATGTACACATGTACACACATGTACGCAATGCACGCGCACACATGTATGCACACGTACATACATACACACACATGATCCTGACAACTGCTTTGAAGGCAAACTGTAGAATCACCTTTCCTTCAGCCAGCCCACCCTGGGTTTTCCCCTTTGCTCTCAAGTGGAGGCGTGGGGGCCACACAGGGGGTCCCTCATAACCAGGGGCTTGTGCAGATGCTTGGGAGGGACAGAGGATGGGGACCCCGTGCCAGGGCGTCCTTCTAGCCCTTGGCTGGAGTACATCATGATGTCGGGCCCACAGTGCCTGGCAGGTCGGAGCCGAGGCTGTGGGGACCAGCCCTGTGGCACCAAACCTCCACAGGCTTTTCCATCGTCGCCGCCAGGACAGGTGACCCTCAGGCGAGCAGGTGCGCTGCTGTCTCCTCCCTGAATCTCGAGGGTGAGGCCGCGGTGCCTCCGTTTTCTAGGCGGGGACGTGAGATGAGCTGTCCGGCCCCTCTCCTGTCGCTGTGCTTCTGCTGAAAGTGTGGGCGCTCCGGGGCCCCGTGAGGCTTGTGCCAGCTCTGGGGAGCCGGGGGCTGGTGGGCCTCCCCACACCGTTCCCCTCCCTGGCCGTACCCGCTCCCCCCCGCCTCCTCTCTGCCGTGGCTTCGTGGTCAGGGGTCAGAGCCCGGCCCCGAGGACCAGCAGGCCTTCAGTGCAGGAGGAGGCTGGCCTCAGAGCTGGACAGGGGGTCCGGGGTGGCCACAGGAGGGCACGGGCACCACTGTTCCGGTTTGCATGCCTGGGCCCTGCCCGCACCATCTCGCTTGGATCTCAGAGAATGCCTGTTACACAGCAGAGAGCCCGAGGCCAGCAAGCGGGTTGTGCAGGGAAGGGCCAGGCCCAGACCCTGGCGTCCAGGTGCTTTAACCACTGTGCTGACCACCTCCTTTGCTCTCCACCTTTGGCCAGCAGCTAGGCCCTGGACGGGGGGGTTCAGGTGAGGGGACGCCGAGGCTGGAAGCTCCGTGTGAGCGGCCCATTGTCCAGGCCGGGGGGCTGCAGGCTGCGTGTGCTCCGCGCTTAGTCGTGTGGGAGCCCTCCCTTGCCCCTCGGGCGAGCAGGGTGGGGAGCTGCCCCTGAGTGTCTATGGGGCCTCCTGTGGTGGAGCCGCATCGCAGGGCATGGCGTGCAGGGCTGGTGTGCTCCAGGTGCGGGCAGGACCCAGGGCCGGCGCAGGGGTCAGAGCCTCGGGCAGGAACGTTGAACAGCGATGAGGAACCCGCCCTCGGTGGCTGTCTGATGTGCCCGGAGCACAGGTTCTGCAGGTCAGCGAGCCCCCCGCCTGCCTTCCCTCCCACCATCTGTCAATCAAGCCTTTTCTTTCTTTCTTTCCTAAAAGTCTGTTTTTACTGCCGGTTCTGTATCTTTCTTATCTTTTCAGGATTTTAAAAATACCTAATCTAAATGACACTTGGTTAGGGTAGACTGGCAGCAAGTTGTGTAAACAAAGCCGTGCTCTGTAAGCTTTTGGAGATAAGAGCCCTCTTGCAGGGTAATAAAGTTCCATCAGTGAGCTGATGGTCGCGGGACTGTTTCTGTGAAGTGCGGTAGTTCAGCTGCTGTGCGGCCAGCGGTGGGGACAGCCGCGTGCAGCCGCCATCCCAGCAGCTGTCCTTTTCGGGGCTGTGACCCATCTCTGGTGTTGAGAGAGCACAAGGTTTCAGGGGGCAGCAGAGACAGGCGCTGATTTCTGGCGCTGGTCGGGCGGCCCTCTTGGGGTCCACACTGCAGTGGGGTAGGGGGGTTGGTCATTGCCCGGGACCCCTGCTCCTGACCCTGTGTCCTTCTACAAACGAAGGATCAGAAAACAGCAATACAGCTTGAGCTGTGGCTTGGGAAACTTTTCTCTCTTGTCGTGAACTTTGCACGTGCTGAGAAATGATCCCATTTAAAAGTGGTTACGAAATATTTTCATAACCTATATCTGATAAGGGATTACTATCCAGAATATATTAAGCAGTCTGGCAACCCAACAGCAGAGAAACAAACACCCAGATTAAAAAGTTGGCAAAGAGCTTGACAGATACTTCTCCCAAGAAGAGAGACAGATGGTCCATGGGGATGGGGAAAGATGCTCAGCATCACTGATCACTAGGAAAACGCAGATCAGAGCCACAGCGGGACTCCACCTCCCACCTTTAGGATGACCATTGTGAAAACAGCGAAACAGAAAGTGCCAGTTGTGGGCGAGGACGTGGAGAAATCAGAACCCTTGTGCGCTACTGGGAGTGTGAAACGGTGCAGCTGCTGCGGAAAAAGGTGTGACAGGCAGTTCCCCAGCTGCCACAGAGTCCAGGAATCCCACTTTTGAGCACACCCCAACGAAGTGGAAGCAAGAGCTCAGCAGATATCTGTCCGCCGTGCTCACAGCAGCGTGCTCACAATAGCCAAAGCTGGATGCAACCCGGGCGTCCTTTGGTGGATGAATGGACAGGCGAAAGTGGGCTGTGCACACCACGGAATATTACTCAGCCTTAAGAAGGGAGGAGATTCTGAAACAGGCTGCCACAGGGGTGGAGGACATCGTGCTCAGTGAAATAAGCCAGACACCAAAGGACCAGCTTTTTTGTAGGAGTATATGAGACTCCTAGGGCGGTCAAACACACAGATAAGAAGCGGGGACTTCCCTGGTGGTCCAGTGGCTAAGACTTCCTGTGTAGCGGGCCCCGGTTCGACCCCTGATTAGGGAGCTAGATTCCATATGCCACAACTAAAGGTCACACATGCTGGCGAAAAGAAAAGAAAGAAAAATGCCGTGTAGCACAACTAGGACCCAGCATAGCCAAGTAAATTTAATACTTTAAAAAAAAAATAATGAGTATTACCAAGGCTGGAAGAGAGGGATGGGGGGTGGTTTTGTGATGGGCGTAAAGTTTCAGTTTGCAAGATGAACTCTGGAAATGGATGGTGTTGGTGGGTGCACGGTAATGTCAGTGTACTTGGTGCCTCTGAGCTGTAGATTTTAAAATGACTAAAACGTTAAAATTTATGTGTGTGCGCGTGCTAAATCACTTCAGTCGTGTCTGACTCTTTGAGGCCCTATGGCCTGTAGCCCGCCAGGCTCCCCTGTCCCTGGGATTCTGCAGGCAAGAACACTGGAGAGGGTCGCCGTGCCCTGCTCCAGGGGGTCTTCCTGACCCAGGGACTGAATACAGACCTCCTGCACTGCAGGTGGAATCTTTACTGTTGAGCCGGGGGAAGCCCAAATTTGATGTATATCTTACGATAATTTTTTTAAATGCCACAGAGCAGAATTGTTCTGGTCACTCAGGTGCTGGCCGCACGGGAGCAGGTGCCTCTGATCTGTGGCCCCCCCGCCCGGAGGGCAGCGCCCTGATCCCTTTTGTCCTTTTGTGGGTCCTGACAGCATCCAGACGGACCCCGCAGAGCCCGGCTATCTCATTCTGCGAGTTCCTGAACTCTTAACCTCTGTCTTGTAAACAGCAAAAGGGGCAGGTTTGGTCATATAATTTTGTGTCTGGCACAGGGGTGAAATCTCTTTGATGTTTAACTATATATGAGAAGCTGCAAAGATGAATGTGGACCTTTAAGGCCCAGGGTAAGGAGAAGGGTACTCAGAGCCTGGGTGCCCAGGTGTCCCCACGGGAGGAGGTCGGCTGGGGGCGGGAATCCAGACCAGAGGCCAGTGCCTTGGGGGGAGGCCAGCAGGGGGGAGACACTGCTGCCTCTCCCACGAGTGGGGGGCTCTGCTCGCCCCAGCCCTGCCCTGTCCCTTGGCCCCGACCCCAACTCGGCACGTGTGCTGGCCCAGGCGTACTTGGTGGGCATCCTGGCGCATCTGAGCAGTCGGATGTGGTCTCTTCTCCATGTCTACTGGGGTGACACTCACGTAGCAGAAATAAACTGTTTCGGAGCGGCCGCTTCTGTGGCCTTCGGTACATTCAGGATGTCTGCAGCCACTGCCGTGACTTTCGAGAGAGCTGGTGGCCCGAGGGAGAAGTTCTAGGCTCTCCCCTGAACCACCTCCCCAAGAAAGGGGAGTCTCCAGGGGAGGCACTGGCTCAGGACGAGACCCCATAGGCACAGATTTCAAAAGTCATGGAGGGAGCGCAGCGGCAAATGTTGTGGGTTGTAGGGTGGGGCGGTGGGGCGAGGCTTTTCAGGAAGGTCCGAAGTGGGCTGTGGCTTGGGCAGGTCCAGCTGATGGGGCTCTGGGGGCCGAGGGGTGGAGGGGCAGCGACTGGTCTCAGAGAGGGGCTTGGAAGCTGCCGCGTTGTGGGGATTGAGGAGCAGAGTTACCCCAGCCTCTGGTGCTGGGGTTGACAAGTCCCAGGGTCGTGCGGTCAGGACCAGCCAGAGCCTTCACCCCCCGATACTCCCAGATCTGAGCAGGGCAGAGATTCAGGGCCAGCCAGAGCCTTCACCCCCCATCCCCCCAGATCTGAGCAGGGCAGAGATTCGGGCGGCATCCTGGGAATGCTCTGGACCATCCTGTGTAGGATCCCCGCTGGGCGCGTCCACAGCCTCCTGTTCCCGTCAGAGCTTTGCTGGGCCTGCGCACAGACGGTTTGAGCTGTGGCTTCCTTGCTGAGCCCAGTCCTCTCTGAGTCCCTTCTGCAGGGTCCTGGCTTCACTTACAGACTTTTACAGGCTGCAGCCTGGGCTCCGCATCAGCCTCGGAAGCCAAGGGACTTGTGATCGGCCGGTCGTTAGACTGAGTCGAAGGTTTGGCCGCTTCTCTTTGGACCCATGCTCGTGGTTAGACGCCTGCTGAGTTGGCTTCCTGGGGCTGCTGTAACAAAGTCCACCCCCACCCCCAACAACTGGCGCCTTCAAACAGCAGGCGTTTATTCTCTCATGGTCTGGAGGCCAGAGATCCGAAATCAAGGGGTCGGTAGGTGCTTGCTCTGAAGCTGTCGGTGGAGGGTCTTCCTGCCTCGTCTGGAGCTGCTGGGGTCCAGTCTGCAGGAACATCACTCCAGCCTGCCTGCCTCGGTTGTCACCTGGCCTCCTGCTCCGGGTGTCTCTGTGTCTTCTCGCTCATAAGAACTCCACTTCTGCTGAGTCATTGTTGTTTTTGGCTGAGCGGCACGCAGGATCTTAGTTCCCTGACCGCGGTCGAACCCGAGCCCTCTGCCATGGAACTGCAGAGTCTTTACCCGTGGACCACCAGGAAAGTCCCTCCAGTTCTATTGACTTTGGGCCCACCCCACTTCCCTGGTGGCTCAAACAGTAAAGAATCTGCCTGCAATGAGGGAGACCCAGATTCGATCCCTGGGTTAGGAAGATCTCCTCGGGGAGAGCATGGCAACCCACTCCAGTATTCTTGCCTGGAGAATTTCATGGACAGAGTAGCCTGGCTGGCTACAGTCCATGGGGTCATGTCCGACTCTCTGCAGCCCCGTGAACTGTGGCCCGCCAGGCTGCCCTGTCCATGGGATTCTCCAGGCAAGAATACTGGAGCGCGTTGCCATGCCCTCCTCCAGGGGGTCTTCCCAACGCAGGGATCAAACCCATGTCTCTGTGGCTCCTGCGTTGCAGGCGGGTTCTTTAGCACTGAGCCCCCAGGGAAGCATCGTCTTCTAGATGACATCATCTTAACTTATATCTTCATCACATCCTCAAGGATCCTATTTCCAAACCAGGTCACGTTCACGGGTAGCAGGGGTTGGGACTTGGTCGTATCTTTCAGGCACACAGTTCAACCCACTGCAGCACCTGCTGTGTACTCACGCGCGTCAGCGATTTCTGTGTGAAGTCGGGTGACGGAACTTTTCCAGTGGAACCACGGTTTGCCCACCCGAACACCCGAAACACAGCATGGGGCTCCTTATTGCAGTGACCCATCGGGACCCTGCGCTTTTCTCTCTTCCCCTCAAACTCCTCTAATTAAACTGAATATCACATCCAGTGAGACCCCGTGCTGGCTGCGATCCCACAGGCCCCGCACTGTCTATGCGCTTAGGAAGCCGTGGTGGCCTTTGGATCACGCTTCGAGGTCCCGTTTGGGCAACAGGGGTGCCGAGTGTGTGTGTTCAGCGGAGGGTGGGTGTGTGCGCGGGTGAGCATGCCTTCAGATGACAGGGCCCCCTGCCCTGCCTTTTGTGCCTGATGCCAAAGGACTGGCTGTGGGAGTAGCCTCTCTGATCCATCCTGTCTTCTAAGCGTGGAAAATTCTCCAGTGTGCAATCGAAAGTTCCTCCCAATCTTCAGAGAAGAGAAAATGGAAAATATGAAGGTTTATTGTTCTGGGAGATTTCCTGTGCATCCGGCACGTGGCTGTCGGAGGTCAGGGGTGTGTGTGTGTGTGCGCGCGTGCGTGCACGTGTATGTGTGTGTGTGAGTGTGACAGGAAGTCCAGTGCAGTGAGTTATAGCGCGTGTGCAAGGGCACCTCACCATGGAACAAATAGGACTGAGGAAGCGGAATTGGCGGCCGACAGTTCTGTGTCCAGACGGCACTACTTTCTGCTACACAGAACGTGCTGGACGGAGTGTGTTTGGGAGGGAAGCCGGGGGAGGTGGCCCCGGAGGCAGGAAGCGGGGGCCTTCGCGGCGGGCCGGCTGTCCGCCCGGCTGCCCGGGAGTGCCGCTGTTTGCCGCGGGAACTCGGTCTCCCCCACCTTTGTTTTCGTCTCATCAGTCTGGCTTTTTTTTTGGAACCCAGAGTGACTTTGGGACAGTGTGGGAGCTGACCAAGCTCTTTAAGGAGCCAGACCAGTGCACGGCAGCTCCTTTCTCTGGAGCTGGGAGGCCCTGGGAAGGGTCTTTATCCCTCTTTGAAGTGGCCCCCTCAGGAAAGGGCTGCCTCCACCATGACGCCCTCCATCCCGCTTCCCCGGAACCAGTGGGCCTCTGTGTTGGTCTTCTCTGGAGCCGGCGACCCCAGCCTCGGGGTCAGTCCCTCCTAACCCCTGTTTGAAAACCAAGAGGGTGTCTCCTGGCTCACCGGCTGGGACACGAGTTTGAGTCGGACCTGGTGGGTCAGTGCAGGTTCTTCTGGGCAGCAGGAGGGACTGAGCCGTATAGCTTGGGGCACAGCTTCCTGCTGCAGGCCTGGGCTGTGTCCTGTGTCCTGAGAGTTGCTTTTAAACCCTGTGCAAGCTGGTGAGAGGCAGAGAGCACGGAGCCGGGAGGCACAGGCCGTGAAGTGGCCGCGGGAGCCCCAGGTGGGTCACGGTGGAGAAGGGGCTTTGGGGCGCGCCCGTTACCGTTGTTCTGTTACAAGGTCACCCGTGTGTGATACCCGTCAGCTGGCACCGTCTCAGTGTCTGATAGTGTTCTTGGGGTCACTCAACAGGCCCTTTTAGGGAGGCGGTCCTTTTGGGAGGAAGCCCTTAGTGAAAGTCGCTCAGTCGTGTCCGACTCTTTGGGACTGTACAGTCCATGGAATTCTGTGGGCCAGAATACTGGAGTGAGTAGCCTTTCCCTTCTCCAGGGCATCTTCCCAAGCCAGGAAGCGAACCAGGGTCTCCTGCATTGCAGGCGGATTCCTTACCGGCTGAGCCACGGGGAAGCCCATGCGTCCTCAGTGCCACCAGCTAGTGACATGGGTGAAGCCGGTTTGGCTGCGATCGCTGATCACGGTCTTGTGGGCCGTGCGCGAGTGTGTAGGCGGGGCCGCTTACTGAACGTGGAATCTGCCAGCCGTGCAGTGGACAGTCCAGTGGCCTGCGGAGCATTCTCAGCGCGTGCGGCCGCCACGCCTGTCTAGTGTGGGAATGCTGTCATCACTCTAGCTTGTACGCTTTTTGTTTTACTCTGTTGATGTTTGACAAGAAAGTGAAAGTCGCTCAGTTGTATCGACTGTAGTCCATGGGCTTCTCCAGGCCAGACTCCTCGAGTGGGTAGCCTTTCCCTTCTCCAGGGGATCATCCCAACCTAGGGATGAAACCCAGGTCTCCCACACTGCAGGTGGATTATTCACAAGCTGAGCCACAAGGGAAGCCCAAGAATACTGGAGTGGGTGGCCTATCCCTTCTCTGGGAGATCGTCCTGATCCAGGAGTCAAACCAGGGTCTCCTGCACTGCAGGTGGATTCTTTACTGACTGAGCTATCAGGGAAGCTCATGATGTTTGACAAGGCACTGCTAAGTCACTAGCATGCGTTGTGACCGGTTGCTTCTAGGGGAGTGGTGGGCAACTGTCTGGTGGGGAAACTGGTGTCCACCCTCTTCCTAGCGGGGCCTGTGCTGGGGGGCTGTAGCCGAGCCTGGAGACATAGCTTTGGGTCTTGACCCTTGACCTTCTGCCTGCTGCCCCTTGCTGGCACCAGAGTTGACCCGGGGGTGTCACCATATAGGACTTCAGTGCTAATGCTGAGCATGCCCTGGGCAGAGTGGGCTGGATGGTCACCTCTGTGTCCCCGAGCCTGACAGTCCTTCTTGCATGACACCCTGGACTCTGCCGGAGTCCTCAGGTCTCATCCCTCAGGTCCAGCCCTGTGGCCCATCCAGGCCACCACCAGCTCACACTGACCCGGCCCCATCCACTCTGCCCACCGCTGCCCACCGTCGGATGTGTCTTCTAGGGTTCGCTTGTCTCTGCCCTTCCCCGCCCACCCCATAACCCACCTGCCTCGGGCTTATCCAGCGCGTGGCTCCGCCCCCTTCCCCAGCTCCAGCCCCTCCATCTGGACCGAGCAGGTGTGTCTGGGCCTGAGGCTGTCTCAGCCTTCATGAGTTCAGTTCAGTCGCTCAGTCGTGTCCGACTCTTTGCAGCCCCATGGACTGCGGCATGCTAGGCCTCCCTGTCTACGGCCAACTCCCGGAGCTTGCTCAAACTCACGTCCATCGAGTCGGTGACGCCCTGCACCCGTCTCGTCCTCTGCCGTCCCCTCCTCCTCCCACCCTCAGTCTCTCCCAGCATCAGGGCCTTCATGTTTTGTTTCTGAGTGGTATTCCGTGTCTCGTGCCCCAGCCCGGTGCCCACCTGCCGGGGCCTTAGGCTTGGCTGCTGGAGGCCTGGCCTGGCACCGTGGTGGCTGCTCAGCAAGTCCCCAGCCTGAGGGTCCCCCACAAGTCGCCTGGGACCCCCTCCCTCGGGCACTTCCTCCCGGGTCAGGTGACAGGTGGCGGAACTGAGCCGATGGTGCCCCTGCTGCCGCTGTGGGCGCCCACGCGTCTCGTGTGCCCTGGCACTCACCCCGGCAGCTCTGCTCCCCCCCCGCCGTCCCGGCCACCCAGTCACCCTTCCCAGCAGCCCGGTCTCAGCAAGGTGTCCTTCCTGTGGTCCCGTGGCCCTGGGACTTGGCACACACGCCTCCCAGGCTGCTTGTAGGAGCTGTCCCCTTGGGTACTGCAGAGGCCAGCCTGGGTGATGTGTTTCCAGCGTCAGGATGGTTCATACTTTACACAGAAAATCTGACTCTCCAGGCATTCTCCAGACTTCCCTGCTTTTAAAAAAGCTAATTTTGTTAACGAGATGAGCTGTTGGGGAAGCAGAAGCCACCCGAGGTATTTCAAGCAGGAAGGAATCTGACGGGGGAAGTTGGCGCTGGAGGCGGAAGCAGGCTGTCTGCTCTCCCCGCCCCTCGGTCTCTGCCCCTGCTCCCTGGAGACAGGTGGTCACATTCTGTGGGCTGTCCATGCCACCCAGGGGTCGGACCAGCTCAGTGACTTAGGACAATCCGTCAGCAACAGAACTCTGCACAGGAAATCATGGGCTTTTTAGTGGATGCATTCCAGCCGGGGGCCCTGGGGCTCGACAGGGGAAGGGGGAGGCCATGGTGCAGGAGGGTGCCCACATGTGTCCCCGCCCTTCGCGGGCGCTGAGTTCTGAAGGCGACACAGGCTTGGGGGCGTGGGGTTTGGAGTGGACACCAGAGGCCCAGAGCAGCCTGGGCGCTTGCCCAGTGGGCTGGCGGGCTGGCGGGTGCAGGCAGGCATCCCGGGATGGGGTGGGGCTCCAGGGCTGCGCCTGCAGTGACTTGCTCTTCTCGGAGGGGCAGGGATGACTCAGAGCCGGCACCCTGGCCCGAGGCCCCTTCTGTGGCTCAGCCGAGCTGTGAGCTGACGCTCCTCCCGCAGCCCCGGCTTCCTCCTCGGAGGGGCTTTTCCTCGAGGGTTTGCTGCCCTTGACCCTGGGAGGCGGAGCACAAAGGAGTCGGTTAGTCTGTGAGCGTGAGAGCACAGGCAGGGAGAGAGACCCCTGTGCCCGCCTCGCAGCCGGGATCTGGCCACGTGGGGCTCTCCGCGTCCCCCCAGGTCCGATCACGCTCACTGGCAGCCCAGAGAGACGGGGCCTCCGGAGACAGGAACGTGAAGCAGGCCTTGGTGGATGGAATACCGGGGGGCCTATTTAGATGAGCTGCCACACGGCTCAGCGGCTCAGGAGTGGCTCCCACAGTGCAGTGTAGGAACCTTGACCCTGGTGTTGGCGCCCAGCGGGGTGGGGAAGACCCACAGTCAAGGTTAGAGGCGGGTCCATCCTCAAGGGCCTGTTCCCGCTGGGGGGGCTGGGCGATGAGAGAAAGGTGGGCCAGCCCAGTGCAGAGCTGGCTCAGGCTGTACTCGGGATATTCACGCGGGCTTTGTCACTCTGAGGCCGTGCGAACTTTTGCTTCTGGCTTTCGCTTCTGGGCTCGTATTCCAAGGAGCACGTGGCAGGGAGAGCTGGGCCTGGGGATGGTCCGATGGGCCGGGCAAAAGCGTTGCAGGCGTGCAGGCAGCATCTCCTTCTGTGACTGTAACACCCCCAGCTTGTCCCCTGCTTCTCGAGTTTCATGGTGGAGGACGCAGCTGGGACTCGCGTGTGTTGAACCCCTTTCCTTTACATGTGGGTGTTTTGTGTAGGGCACGGGACTTCCTCGTGTGAATAAGGATGCCGGCGAACCCCCGCAGCCTGAAAGCCTTACTTAGGACGCTCCTTGGGCCTGCCCAGGGGCATTTGAGGTCTTAGTCCCTGGACCAGGGATCGAGCCCGTGACCTTGCAGTGGAAGCAGATCCTAACCACCGGGACGCCGCCCGGGAGTTCCCCGTCGGGACTGATTTTGAACGTGGATCTTCATCTCCCTGCCCGGCTGCTCCCCTGCCCTCTCTGCGTCTCAGTGGCACCCGGGTGCTCCGTGATGCCTCCGGGCCCTCAGGGGGCCATGACCCTGCGGGCACCAGACTGTTCAGCCCAGAGCTGCTGTGGGTGCCGCCTCCCTTGCGCTGTCCAGCGTGCAGAGAATAGAATCCGCAGTGAGATGTGTCAGTCTGTTCCCGCTCCTGGCAGACGGGAGGCTGTCGGCGCGGGGCTGGGGTGGGGCCTGGCTTGTGCCAGCTCAGGGGCCTCCGATCGGAAATGACTCGCGCTTCCCTGGAGGCAGCGGGAGCCCAAGTGTGTCCTGGTGGAATGCAAACCGCTGATGCGGTGGGGAGCGGGCGGAACCTGCCGCTCCTCGGTTCTCAGGCGGTTCGGGCAGTGAGGAGGGAGGCTGGGCCTGTGTCGGGCCAGGAGGCGCTCACAGGCTGGCGGTGCCGGGGGCTGCAGGGTGGTCATCGAGGGCCCCTCTGGTCAGTGGGGAGAGCAGCTCGTCCAGGCACTGCCCCCCGTTGGGCGGTGCCCTTGTGGCCCCTAACCTCTGTCTGCTTGCCTGGGCCCCCGCCCCCTCTGCTTCTGCCCTCAGGGACTCCCTGGGGTGCCCTCTTGTGCCCAGGGCCATGTGACATTGTGAGCGCTACCCCGCCACCCTGAGAGCTCGTGGCTGTCTGTGCTGTGGGTGCCCAGCTCGACGTGAAGGAACGCCCGTGTTTGTGGAATGGATATATACCGGCGCGCCAAAGACACAGAGTGGAGTTCACCTTGGGCTGCAGACTGGGACTACGGAAGGCCTGCCCCGTGTCGCGCTCTGCCTGGGAGAGCGGTGGTGGGGCGACCCGCCGTGCCCCCTCTGGGGTTTAGCGGCCTTGGCCGGGGGGCTGTCGGGAGCCTGGGTGGTGCTTACGGGCCGTGGGCCTGCCGAGCTGGCCCTGTGGTCTGCAGGGGGGACGCCCGGCTGCGCTTGTGGCCTTGCTTTTCCCCTGTATCGGTCGTGTTTTTTTTATCCCACCTACGGTCCCTGAAGAGTGAAAGTGGTGGTCGCTCAGTCATGCCCAACTTTGCAGCTGCAGCCCTCCAGGCTCCTCAGTCCACGGGATTCTCCAGGCAAGAGTGCTGGAGGGGGTTGCCATTCACTTCTCCAGGGGATCTTCCTGATCCAGGGATCAAACCTGGGTTTCCATATTGGAGGCAGACTGTTTACCATCTGAGCCACCTAGGTAAAAACAAAACCAGAACAGCTCCTGAGCAGACTGAGAGGAAGGTAATGCTGTGCGTTATTTATTTATTTATTATTTTTGGCCACATACACACCATGTGGGCTCTCAGTTCCCCGACCCGGGATGAAACCCATGTTGCCTGCAGTGAAAGCCCAGCGTCTTTACCACAGGACCCCTGGGGAAGCCCCAACACTGTGCTTTTTAAATCTTTTAAAGCTTTATTGTGGGCTATTAATAGAAATTGCTTTTCTGAATCAAAAGCATTCTTGGTTTGTTCAAAAAGCTCACTCAGAAAATTCTTCCCATGTTGAGAAGCAGTAAAGGAGGAGGGGGGCTTCCCTAGTTGCTCAGCGGTAAGGCATCTGCCTGCAACGCGGGGGCCGCGGGAGACTCGGGTTTGTCCCTGGGTCGGGAAGATCCCCTGGAGGAGGAAATGGCCACCCACTCCAGTATTCTTGCCTGGAGACTCTATGGGTAGCGGAGCCTGGCGGACGTTAGTCCATGGGGTCGCGAGGAGTCAGACAGGACTGAGCACCCGGGAACAACGGAGCGAGCAGGACCTCGCCCGGACCCCACGCCCAGGGACAGCCCTTCCCCGCGGCCCTTCCTGGCGTTGCTCTGGCTGTGTCTGCGGGGAGGAAGGTGGTGGTCCCCGCTCATCCTGGTGTCGCAGCGCGCCTGCCTGAGCCCTGCTGGGGTTGTCATGGTGATGGAGCTGTTTGTGAGGCACCTCTGGGGCCCTTGCCCTGGAGAGCTGTCCCTTTGTCCAGGGACAATGGGGCCCTGAAGGACCGTGGTGTATCTGGCTCGCTTTAATGACCTTCGAGGGGAACCCCTGGGGAGGGGGGGGGTCCCTGTCTCCTTGGAATGAGCTGCTCCTCTCCTGAACAGCTCACCCTCGGATCCCTCGCTTTAAAGGACACGTGTGTGTTTCGCGGCGGAGGCCTAGCTGTTCTGACTTCACTGCCGTGGGCCAGAGGTGGACTCTGAGGGTGGCCCAGTGGAGGCCCGTCTGGGTCTGCCTCGTGCTGAGGGCGCAGAGCCAGCCAGGCCTCCAGCCTCTGTGACAGCTGCCCTGGGGAGCACCCTCACCCTCCCGGACTGCACTGCCTCCCGCATGTCCCGGACGTGCGGCTCCCCCCACCGCCGCCTGTGTGCTGCACACGGGGGTGGCCTCTCCCCGCCGTGGCCTCTCCCCGGAGCCGTCAAGCGCCAACCTTGTCACCTGTGTCCAGGGAGGCGGCGGGCGGCGGGCTGAATGGAGGAAGCGAGAGCCCGCTGGGTGCTTGTGCAGCAAACAGCCTGCTGGCTCTGGGCCCGGGGCCCGCCCTGCCGCCCAGGGCCACGGGACCCCTTGCTGGGCTCTACCAGCTGACCCCTTGTTCACCCCCCAGCCAGGTGTCCCCTTCTTCCTCAGAGGGCATTCCCCAACTCCAGTCCCTCCTGAGGACCCCAGAGGCCCTCACCTCTGTCTCACTC
>SJYF01000358.1:3227935-3240317 GCA_006410515.1 Procapra przewalskii
GGCGGCCCTTGCCCTGATGCCTCCGGTCCACGGGCAGTGGCCTGGCTGTATGCACATCCCCAGTGCCGTGGCTGTGGCAGGACCACCGGGGTGGCCGGGGCGGTACTGGCGTGGCAGGATCGGACGGGATTTGGGTGACATGCAGCAGGCTCCAGAGCACCCCGGGCGGCGTCCACCCCCGACAGCTGGGTCTCAGGAGCCCCGGGCTGGTGGGTGATTGTGGAGGGCCAGTGGGCCGGGCCAGCTGGGCGCTCTCTGAGCACCGAGTCCCCTCCAGCATGTCATCCCACTGGGGAGCCCACCAGCCAGGGCAGTAGGTGGATGGGCAGGGACCTGGACGGCGGGGAGGGAGGCGGGAGGCGGGGGCACACCGGCCTGGCCAGTGCGCCCCCGGCGGGCTCCTCCAGTGTGCTGGGCTGCGAGGGGTTCTGGGCACCTGGCAAGGGAGGAAGCAGGCAGCATGCCCCCCTCACCTTGCCCACCCTGCAGTGGGGACCCCCCCGCCCGGCTGGACAGGGCTCCCCAGCACTCTGAGCAGGGTGGGAAGCCAGGTGGCACGGCCGGCCAGTTTGGGGACAGGGAGGTTCGCGAGGGCAGCCGCATAGGCCTGGGTGGAGGGCGAGGAGCGGTGAGGGTCAGAGATCGGTCAGCTGGGCTGAGGGGCTGAGCGGGAAGGAGTGACGGGGTGGGGTTGGCACGCCCACTGCCCACCCTGCGGGGGAGAGCAGGAAGCTGGTGAATGTTGGGTGCCGGGGGCAGCCAGAGCCAGTGCTGGGGGGAGACGTCAGCGTAGGGACCCCCTTGGGCACCCCAGAGAAGTGTGCCTTTGCCCACTGGAGGAGCTTGGGTGACGGTGGTCTCTAGGGGAGCCCAGCAGTTTCCCTGACCCCCCAGGCCATGGCAAGTGTTGGGGGTCCGGATGGAGGCAACCCCCAGCTGTGGGTGCCTGGCTGCTGCCTCGGTGGGCTCCACTGGCATCTGTCTCAGCATCTTTGGGGTACCCTTAGGCCCCAGCCCCCCATCACTGCCGGTTTCTCCAGAGACCTCTCAGCGCCTGTTTGCATGTGGGCGATGGGCTGGAGGCCTGAAAGTCTCCTGAGCATCAGAGTGAGCTCTTGACTCAAGCTCGCGTGTCTGCACCCCGTCAGTGTGAATGGGTTGCTCTGTCATTGGTGGAGGGACTTTGGTGCTGGGTGTTCTGGGAGCATCCCCCAAAGGGATGGTCTTGGCGATGGGTGGGAATTCCAGGGAGAGAGATCTTTCCAGTCGTGCTGGGACTGGAGCCGGGGTGGGGGGGCCCTGGTGAGCCAGACCCCTGATCTGCAGAAGGGGCCTGGTCTGAGGGCAGGGGCAGGTGTGGAGTGGGGTCTGGAAAATAAGGGGAGAAAAGACAGGCTGAGGGGGAAGGAGGGGCCTCCCTCGCCAGGTGCGCCCAGGTCAGAGCGCCCTGGGGGCTTGTCCGCAGCGCTCTGCAAGTCCTTCCAGAGCCAGGCTTTTCGGGGAAAGGGGAAAGATGGGTGGAATAGATTATCTTTTAAAAAAGTGCTGAAGAATCTTGTTAAAGAGTAAAACAAGCTTGTAAACATTCAGAAGCGCACAATAGTTTTCTGTGACTCCTGCCATACATTTTCCTGTGGATAGAAACATACATGGAATTCTTTTTTTCACCTCCCCATCTGCCCTCCACGTGCTCCTTCAAGTGGATTGCCGTGGACGTTCCAGTCTGAATTTCTAGACGTGAAATTATTGGTGCCAAAGATCTGCCCCTTGCCTTTGGAAAGTTTGGACGAAGTTGTACCCAAATCCTCTGAATTTGCATCATCATGGGAAAGATGAATCTTTTTCATCCTCTCTAATCCTGTAGATAAAAATAAGTGTCTTCCTTTTTTGACGTGTCTTGGGAGAAAGGAAAGAGTTTTTCCATCAGTTCATCGACCGTGCCTGCTGCTCTGTGAAGCGCCCGTCTGCTTTTTCCACTAGATCGCTCATCGTTTACTGATTGCTTTGCTCTTTGTGTATCTGTAGGATCTCTGTATTCACAACACACCTTTTTACACCTTGCACACTTCTTTTGTGTTTTGAACTCTTCTCCTAACGCAGTGGTGTCGTAGCTTGATGGGGTGACTTGAGGGAACTGCGGCCGTTGTCACCCCCGGCTTCTCTGTGTCCCAGGACCGTCATCACCGCCGCGGAGTGACCGAGGGAGAGGGAGCCCCAGGCTGAGTCCCTGTCCAGGCTGACGGCCAGTGGGAAGCAGGCACAGCCACAGCCCCTGGCCCGCAGACCCAGTGTCCGCTCAGGCCCCTGGATGCGGATGCTGGGTCTTCCGGCGCGTTCTCCGGCTGACCTCCTGTCTGGAAGTAGGCAGCAGAAGGCGTCTGGTGGTCGATCGGACGTCACCGGGCCACTGGCAGGTTGGGTTCCTGGGTGCAGGATGCCATTCCCAGGGCGGGCAGGCTCTGAGCCTGCTGGCATCCTAGGTCCTGTCCCCAAGAGCTCCAGGGACCCCACGGTAGAGCCAGCTGAGCCTGCACATCCAAGACCACTTCCCTCACCGGGAAGGAGCCTCACTAGCAGGAGCTGCTGGTAACCAAGCCTCTGGAGGGGGTGGGGACAGAGAAGGGGACCAGTGCTCGTTGCCTCTGGAGTGGGCGTGTCCAGCGGGATCAGCGGCCAAGCAAAGGAGGGTGGTCTCCCTGCTCCCGGGGTTACACCTGCGCTGCTCACGCTCTGCTGGAGACCTTGCAGTCAGCCATCCCTGGCCTGCCTCCCGTGTCTTCTTGGTTTAAAAGCATCTTGTTCCTTTCTCCTCATGTCAGGGAGCCCATGACTGTGCCAGAGACGATTAAACAGTATTCAGACATTCTTTTCTCAGGCAGTTACTCCCACCTGATAGAGAGATGCGTTTAGTTCTTTCTCACGGGAGGTGTTCAAATGTCAAAGGGTGATGTTTGCTTTAAAAAAAAAAAAACAGCGCTATAAGTTCTGCCTTTGTGGGCGGGCGTTAAAAGTATGATGTTATGTGTGTGTCATGCGAACAGACTGGTTTTCAGCTCTGATGGGCCACCGCCAGCCCTGGGGTGCACCCGGCCAGCTCTGCCGTGTAATGGGAGGTCGTGAGCCGGCCATGCCTCTCAGCCACACGCCAGGCGACATTCGACCCCCGGGCGGGGGTCACGTCGGTGAGTTCCACTCAGAGGCTGCAGTTGAAGCCCACTTGTTGCTAAGAACGTAGGCGGGATGGTGGTGATCAAGTCCCCTTCAGGATCGGTGACATCTGACCAAGGACCCCTGGAGGCCTTGCCGTGAATTCCCCCAAAGATCAGAAAGTGCAGGTGTGGCCGGCCTGTTCTTTTGTGGCAGTTATGGGGCCATTCACGCCCCCGGTGGTAGCCCTCCCGCGTCATTTTGCAAGCAGCCTTTGTGCCGGCCCCCATTCAGCCCGCCCGCCATCTGAATGAGCACAGAGCTGCCGCTGCCATTGTCCCGAAGTTACTGATCAACCGCCCGCCTGCCAGCCCGCGCGGGGCTGCCCGTGTCCATGGTTACCGCTGCCGCGAAGGTGATCCCAGAGCCCTGGGGGAGGGGCTTTAGCAGCTCCACAGAGAGAGCGTCTCCAGCAGGCGGCTGAAACCCTGCACCAGGGTTTCACTGCCGCGTAAATGCGGGCTTTCCTTGTGTCCGGGGCCCCCGGGGGCCAGGGGCTCAGCTCTCCTGTTAGGCCAGCGCTGTGGGCGAGGGGCTGAGATGGAGTTACAGTGGGAGAGGTCCTGACCCACAAAAGTCAAGCTGGGGTTGGGGGGACCGTCACTTCTGGGGGTCTGGTATGTTCCCGGGGAGAGGAGCAGGGAGGGCTTTGGCTATAGGGAGGGGATGTGCAGACAGGGGAGGGGTTTCAAGCCCACCGGTTGGAAAGATCCAGAAGGGAGCTGGTGGAACCCTTGGCATCTGGCAGATTGCGATTTTGAGCATCACAAACAGAGGATGCTGGGAGATGGGGGCAAGGGTGGAGGGGCCGGGGGCACAGGGCAGGATGACAGGGTACAGCCTCAAAAGCCCCTGCAGAATCCCCCGCGGTCGGGGGCTGGAGACTGGCGCAGGTTGAGTCCTGTCTCATTCCTTGCTGTTATACCCAAACAGTGACTGTCCTTGGGACAGCAGGCTTCGGGCGTGTATTCCAAGGCGCCTTGAAAATAGATGTGCAGAAGTGGATTTGCTGCTTCAAAGACAGCGCGTGGTTACATTTTGAATGAATTACCAAATTGTCTTCTAAAAATGCATCACTAGGTGACATCCTTGCCACTGGCTCAGAAGCTTGGTAATGTGTGTCTCCCCCTAAGCTCCGTGTTACCATTGTCTGAAACGTTCGCCAATCTGATGGGTGAAAAATAGCCGTCTGTTGAATTTTTGCCCTTCTCTGGTTCCCTGGAGATGGAGCGTCTTTTCACGTGTTTATCGGCCATTTGCATTTCTTCTGGGGCCTGCCAATCCCTGGGCTCCCTTCCCCTGGTTTCTGGTGCGGGGTTTAGCATTCCCAGTCCCACGATTATAGAAATGTCCCGTGTTTTATTTTTTTAATTTTTTAAAAAAGTATCCCTGTCATGTATGGCTCTTTAATTTGTTGAGTTACACGCGGGGCAGTGGTGTAAAATCAAGTTCACTTTCACCAGTGGTCTCGATACGTTTTATTTGCGCAGTCCATCCCCCGCTCCTTGAAATGCCAGTTTCATCACAAAGCGCATGCCCACAACCAGGTAAGCGGACCTGTTTCTCACCCCCTGCCGGGGCTGTTTGTCCCCACCCAGCTCGCTGCTTTAATGACTGATGCACTGTAGGTCTCCTGAGAGCCAGGGCTGCATAATTCCTCTCATTGTTTTTTAAAAAAATATTTGCTAATTTTTTGTTTTTTGGTGCGTGGGGTCTTAGTTGCAGCACTCTGGATCTTTCGTTGCAGGGCACGAGCTTCTCTCAGTTATGGAGAGCTGGCTCAGTAATTGTGATGCAAGGGTTTAGTTGCTGCAAAGCATGCGGGATCAGGGTTCCCCCACCAGGGATGGAACCCAGGTCCCCTGCATTGGAAGGTGGATTCTTAACCACTGGACCACCAGCAAAATCCTACTCTCATTGTTCTTTATCATGACTTTCTTGGGCTGTTCTTATGGGTTTTCTCTTCTGTGTGAGTATAAAAATACCTCATAAGGCTTCAGTGGATAATAATAATTAAAAAAAAAAACCTTTGGGGATCTTGTGTATTGGTGTATTACATTGTGTATATGGATTACTTTGGGTCATGGGTTAACTAGTGGGCCCCTAGAAAATACATCTACCAGGAGCCTGTAGGGGTGACCTTCTTTGGAAAAAAGGCCTTTGCACATATAGTTAAGGGTCTCAGAATGAGATGAGCTTGAACGAGGCGGGGCCCTGAGTGCAGTGACAAGCCCCGAGGAGAGCAGAGCGGGACACAGAGGGAGAAGGCCGTGTGGGCTGAGGGTCACTGGCAGCACCAGAAGCGGGAAGAGGCAAAGAGCAGATGCTGTTTCAGAGCCTCTGGAAGGAGTCAGCTCCCCGAGCCAGACCTTGGATCCAGACCTCTGGCCTCCACGCCGTGAGGGAATAATTTCCTGCTGCGTTGGCGCCACCCACTTTGTGGCAGTTTGTTGCGGCAGGTCCAGGAACCCAGTACGCTTTGGTTCAGGGCGTATCTTCTTGTTCAGTCACTAAGCTGTGTCTGCGACCCCGTGGACCGCAGCACACCAGGCTTCCCTGTCCTTCACCACTCCCGGAGCTCGCTCAAACTCGGGTCCATCGGGTCCGTGATGCCATCCAACCATCTCATCCTCTGCCGCCCCCTTCTCCTTCTGCCCCCAATCTTTCCCAGCATCAAGGTCTTTTCCAGTGAGTCAGCTCTTGTCTTTCTGCCTTGGGAACATGGTATGTTTTTCATCTCTTAATGTCGTCTTTTATGTACTGTAGTCAAATCAATCGTCTCCTCCACAGACAGGCTTCATTTTAGGCTCATTTCTAGGGATTTCATGGGTTTCGTTGCTGTGGTGAGGACTCTGTTGATTTTGATTATATTTTTAACTGGGTCTTGCTGTGTGCTGTGAAGTAATGAATTTTGGGAGATGTTGCATCCAGCCACCATCAAAAGCTAATTAAAAAAATTCCTCAACTGATTCTCTAGGAGAGCTGTCATATTGACTCAAACAACAAAGATTTTCTTCCTTTCATTCAGATATATCCTCTCTCTCCTGTTTTTTTGTCTTACTTTGTGATCAGGTGGCTTTTACTCGCTCAGACCCTCTGTGGCCCCTGTTCATTTGCTAACAGACTGGACTAGGATCTCCTGGCATGAAGTCCGAGAGCCTTGTGGTGACACTCAGTGCCACTAGTGACTTAGCTTGCATCACCAATCAGTGGTCATTTGGTTTCTATTAGAGACCAGACCTTTGATTTAGGTTCTGAATTTGCAGCATTGTGCTGGAAGTCAGCCAATACAATAAAACAAGAAAAAAAAACCTGTAAACATAACACTGTTATTATTATGAATAATAAAATCTATAAATAGTAGCATTGTTATTACTCACAGATGATGTGATTACATACAAAGAACATCCAAAAGAATCTGCAGGTAAATGGTTAATAATAAGGGACTTCAATAGGATGGCTGGATGCTTAGGTAATATATGAAATCAAATGTGTTCCTGTGTACCAGCAGTAAATGGTAAATGAAATAAGATGTATCATTTTCAATAGCAGAAAAGATCAGATAACTAGAAATAAATCTGATAAAAGATGGACAGAAAACTCTAAAATGTTATTATGAGAAGTTCAGATAGACTTAAGTACGTGAAGGAGGGATTAACTGTGTTCTTGGATCAGAAAACTCAATATTGTAGGAATGGCATTTCCCCCCAGACTGATGTATAGATTCGGAGCAATACTAACCAAAACCCACAGGATTTTTAGGGAAAATTGAAAAAAAATGGACAAGTTGGTTATGAAACATATGTAAACACATATAAAATTTACATGTAAATACATGCAAATTTGGGCTTCCCTGATGGCTTAGGCAGTAAAGAATTCATCTGCAATGCAGAAGACCCAGGATCAATCCTTGGGTTGAGAAGATTCCCTGAAGAAGGGAATAGCAGCCCACTGTAGTACTCTTACCTGGAGAATTCCATAGACAGAGGAGCCTGGCAGACCATGGGGTCAAAAAGAGTTGGACACAACTGAGCGACTGACACACACACACACGTGTAAATTTACATTTATAGATTACATGTTAATTTACATATGAGCTCACAGGTAAATGAAATCCTATGTAAACTTTGTCTGTACATAATATTGGCCAGGAAGATCCAAGACAACCTTGAAAGACGAGGAGGGTGGACTTGGTCAGCGACGTGTCAGGCTTGTTACAAAGCCATTGTGATTAAGAGGGTCGGCCACTCGCCAGGGGCAGCTAGATAGATAGGCCAGGTGAACTGACCAGAGAGCCCGGGAAGCAGGCTCGGCACGTTCAAAAGCTCAACTGATCAAGTAGCAAAGAACAAATCGAGAACGCAGAAGAGCTGAGTCGCTCTCCTGAGGGTCAGTCCTGTGCCTGCCGCTGGTCTTCTGGGGGCGCTGCATTCTGAATTTCCTCTGTTGACCTGTCTTAAGATGTACTGACTTCCTCATCAGCTGGGCCTATTCTGCTCCATCTAAGTTGGCAGGTCCCTTGCTCACAGGCAGGGGTCCTGCATAACGGTTTCCCCAAGCACCCGGGCACCCCGATGGCACATCACGTCCTCACCCAGCTTATCCTTCTGTCCCTGGAGGCCTTCGGGCCCAGCAAACTTTCCAGATAGAAGGACCCGTCCCTGGGGCTCCTCGTGGGCAAATGAGAGAGAGGACGCGGACCAGAGTCACTGTGTGGTGGCTGCTGCTGACCGCCAGGGATGCTGCTCGTGTCCCAGGGCAGGGGACAGTCCCATGCAACAAAGGAGCCCACCCCAATGTCCAGGGTGCCCGGGTGGAGAAGTCCGACTTCAGGAGATGTACCGTGCAGATTTCAGCTGAGCTCCTTCCTGCGCTGGGGGAAGGGTGTCCTGACTCCCTCCTTCCTGCAAGAGGCAGCGAGTGTGAGAGGTCCTGGAGCCCCTGACTGGACATGGGCTTGCATCTTCACACACCATTAGCCAGTTAGGTGACCCTGGGCAAGTCACGTAACCTCCTGACCCTCTGAGGCCTGGTCAGCGCTGCCCAGGAGGATCATATGGAGAATTTGATGACATTCCCAGGGTCAAGCCAGGCTGGGCTCTGGGTCGTGGTTGGTGGATGAGGAAACCCCGTGCTGTGTCTGGAGCATGGGTGGCTGCATCAGCGGAAAGGCTTGCATTTTTCTGTTGCTCCCAAGGTGAGCCCCAGCCCCCCAGGCCTGCCGGCTGCAGCACGTGCCCTGTGAAGTGGTTGGGGGAGGCCATCTGGGGTTACCTGGCGTTTCACCCTAGGTCGTATCTCAAAGGTATTTTTTGAGTAAAATGCTTATGGCCCTAGAGTGCACAGGTGAGTTTTTATTTATCTCTTACACTGACATAAACCGTCGGGGCTGAGAATAGGAATGTTTAGATGGAGGCCGCAGGCAGAGTGTTCAGGGGCCCAGCTCGGCTAGAAGCTCTCCCGATGGCCCCTCCAGAAGCCGTTCTCTGCCTCTTTCTCATCAGGTGCACAGCCGGGGGCAGGACTCCGAGTGTCTGGGGGCTTTTCAAGCGGGAGGAGACCAGGGCCCCACTCTAGGCCTCTGGGTGGGGGTACCTGGGGCTCCCTGGAGCTCTTTGCACATTGAAAGCCAGGCCTCGGGAAGCTCCCCATTTGCTCGTGGCAAGTGGGGTGAGGAAGCTGAGAACGGCAGGGGAAGGGCCAGCTCTCGCGCCCACCAGGCTGGGCAGCTGCACCCCTGACCTGAAGGCCCATCCTGGGAACCCCCAGCCCCAGTGTGTTTCTTCCCTGACAGACTGAATGCGGCTGTCAGAGACCTGGGTCCGGGCTCATCTCTGAGTCAGGGGAGGCTGGGCCGCCGGGGCCCCTTGGAATCTCAGCAGTGTCTTCCCCCCAATTACAAGGGGCGGGACGGCCACTTGGCACCTGCAGAGGCCTGGGCGCCCCAGCTTGGGCCTCCTTGTCTCCCGCGGTCATTGAACCCTTCACGGTGGTGATAAATGATGGTCTCGGTGCCCCCGGAGCCGAGCGTGGGAAAGTCAGGCCCTGGGTTAATAGTTAAAAGCGCCCTCGTCAGAAAGGCATCCAGCACCCCTGCTGCTGGGCCAGGCACGGCTGCCCCAGGATCCTGACCGGCTGGCCCTTTGGGCTGTGACAAGTAGAGGAACTGGGGACAACAGCCATCTGTTGGTTAACACGTTCAAACAAAGAAAAACCACTCAGGCATCTCTGACTGGTCGCACACTGAAAGTAATGATTTGCTTTGGGAGAACTAGTTTCCTGGCAGGTAATTTTTCAGATCAGTGTATAATCAGCAGGAAGGAGGCTGGCCCTGCCCTGGGGTGTGGGTGCTTCTGGGCACCTGGGCCCATTTAGCCCTTCCTGCCTCTGAGACTCCAGATGCCTCCTGCTGAAAAGAGTACCATCTCGGTGCCGAGGAGCAGTCCGCTTGCCACCCGGTGCCGTGACATACAGGGACAGGTAATGCCAGGGCCAAGGGTGTGTGGACCAGTGGCCTTCACCCAGCTGCCCGACCAGTGCCCATCCTCCTGCAGGCCCCTCCCCCGAGACCCACCTCACGCTGGACACCTCCCCCAGTGCCCCCAGTCTCACCCTGGACACCCCCTCCCACTCCACACACTGCCATCTGCACCTCGGATGCTCCCCAGGCTGCGATTGTCCACAGTTCCACCTGTCACCCCCACCAGACTGAGGGTTCCTTGAGATACCCCTGTGGGTTTTCCTCTCCGAAATCTGGGCCTAGAGCACAGAGGGCTGCAAGGATTGGCTGAATTAATGAGTGATGACAATTTTAATTACTTTCTTTGAGTTTAGCTTGCAGATTAGGTCCTTATAAAGGCTTATTATCCCAAACAATTTTAAATTATAAATGAATTGTGAATGTCGTGAGTCGCGGTAATTCCTGAGCGAATTGCGTACATCCTTTCCAGGACCCTTGGGGGAACATAAGAGGGAAATCCAACTTGTTGTTTTTAAGTCATCTCTTAATCACTTAATAACAGGAAATCTGATATTAGATTAATCTCTTCCTTCATTTAGACCCATGCTAAAGGCGCCACTGGGAGAACTTGGAGCTGGCGTTCTCCTTTGGAACCTCGGAATTGTGTGTGCCCGTGTGTGTGTGTGTCTGTGGGTGTGCCTGTGTGTGTCTGTGTGTGTGTGTGTCTGTGTGTGTGTGCGTCTCTGTGTGTGTCTGTGTGTGTGTGCGTCTCTGTGTGTGTCTGTGTGTGTGCGCCTGTGTGTGTGTCTGTGTGTGTGTGCGTCTCTGTGTGTGTCTGTGTGTGTGTGTGGAGGAGGGGAGGGCTGGAAGTCTCCGGCCCAGCACACAGCAGGTAATCCTGGGAGCCAGGAGGTGGCCTGCAGGGCTGGGGAACACAGGTGTGACCCCTGCCTTCGGGGAACAGGGCTGGACAGGTGGGTGGGAGGGACGAGAGGCCAGAGAACATTCCTGATGAGTGACTTTACCAAGTGCCTGCAACAGGAGAGCGTCTTAGCAGCAGAGCAGAGTGGGCCACGGCGCGCGTGACCCTGTCCCAGCGGACTCGAGTCTTTCTTGAGTCTTTTCACCTTCCAGTGACTCCAGAGCAGACCCACAGCTCATTAGTTTCCAGGAAAGGCAGGAAGGTGGCCGCCAACAAAGGCCTCAGGAGGAGACTCCCAGAGCAGCTGTGAGGAAGGAGGACGCGTCCTCCCCTGGAGCCGAACAGAGGAGGCGGAGATGTGGTTCCACCCTTTGAATCCCGGAACCCGGTTTCGCCATCTGGACCAAGAGGAAAGAGGCCTGAAAGCGAATCGCAAGACTCAACTCCAGAAAGACATTTAAGATGTAATAAAGACAGGAGAAGAAAGGATGTCGAAACACACACATCCGCTGTTTGCTGAAAGATGTTTTTCCCCGGGAGGACTTGGTGACTTTTCTCTCGCGCTTCTGGTTTCTGGTTAACTATCTAAAATGGCTGGGTCTTACCCTTCTTAGGTCATGCAAAATCGGTCTCTTGAAATTTAGGGTTGGAATTTTCTTAGCAAATACCTAACCAGAAAAAAGAAAAAAAAAAAAACCCTGCTTTTCTGCTCCGGGCAGTTTCAATGTATCAATATTTGGTCTTTTCCCCCAAAGAAAAGAAGGCTTTCCTGGTAGCTCAGCTGGTAAAGAATCCGCCTGCCATGCAGGAGACCCCAGTTCAATTCCTGGGTCAGGAAGTTCTCCTGGAGAAGGGGAACTTCAGTATTTATGGGCTTCCCTCGTGGCTCAGACAGTAAAGAATCCGCCTGCAATGTGGGGAACCTGGGTTTGATCCCTGGGTTGGGAAGATCCTCTGGAGGAGGGCATGGCAACCCACTCCAGTTTTCTTGCCTGGAGGTCCATGGAGATGCAAAGAGTCAGCCACAAGAGTGACAAGGCACAGGGCACATTGCCCCAAAGAGAATGAGGCGTGGGGTCTTCACTTGGTTGGAGGGAAGGGCCTCGGGACGTGGCAGAGATGATTCGTTGCTGTTGGTGGGTGGTTGTCCCCCTGATGGGGGCCGGGCAGGGTGCTTACTATCCCAGGAGCACAGGGGTGAGCTCGTAGAGAGTGTCCGTCAGCATCTGCAAGGGCCACGTGGTGTGAGGGCAGCTGCCTCCCTTGTGGGGAGCCTGAGCTGCCCCCTCTGACTTGGGGAGCTCAGGCACCAAGGGGCCAGGGCCTTAATATAGCCTCCCAGTGGCGTTTGTAACTCAGAAGAGGGTTCAGTGAAGTCACTCTGCCAGGGACTTCAGGGCCCCTGAGGGCGTTGCTGGTCGGGGGGCCGGGAGGGTAACCCTAGTCCCCATTGGACGCTCTGCCCTGTCTCTTGAGGAAGGGTAAGTCTGCAGTGGCTGCTGCCACGGGCTGGGCTGGAGGGCTGGTCCTGTTCCGTGCCGGGGCCCTGCGGGTGAGGGGGCGGGCCGGATGGGTGGCCCACACTGTGCCCAGGTGCCAAGCCCCCCCCACCCCCCACTGCAGCTCCCTCCCTGCAGCCTCATTCCCTGGGTTTCTGGACTGAGAGCCCTCTCTGCAAGTGCTCAGAGCCAGGCAGGGTCCAGGGTCACAGCTGTGTCCAAGCAGGCAGGGTCCAGGGTCACAGGTGTGTCCCAGCCAGGCAGGGTCTGGGGACCTCAGGCGTTTCGCGGCCT
>SJYF01000358.1:3291636-3302325 GCA_006410515.1 Procapra przewalskii
CCCAACGCTCTGCAATGAAACACTGCCCGCCTCGAGCTCCCTGCCCTCCCAGGCTGCCCCCCTTTCTTCACCCCTGCCCCCTGCCCTCTATAGGACCAGCCTGTCACTGCCAAGGGCCTGTCACCCAGCCTGGGAGGAGGACCCAGAGGGACAGGGTTGGGGCTGGATGGAGCCCACCTGCCAGCGCCCTCCTGCTCTGCCTTCCCCTCCTCCACCTTCCCAGCCCTTTCAGGCCTCACCTCTGCCTTCTCCCCACTGACCCAGCCCTGTCCCCACCCCTGCACAGCACCGTAGAGGCCTGCACACCCAAGGTGGGGGCGGGGAGGCTGATCCGGAGGAGGGTGGAGGCAACTGGGGGGCGCTGGGGGTCTGTAGGGAGAAGCTGAGGGTCCTGGGCTCTCTTTGTAGCCATGCACACTGGGGACAGAGAGGATCCTATTGGGGTCCCAGCAGGAGCAGGGGGCGCTTTGCAAGAGTGTGTGTGTGTGCACATGAGTGTGAGCGTGGCTGCTTCTTGAAAGCCTTTTTCTCTTTGTCCGAGAAGGTTTTCTGAAATGACCCGTAGCCTGCAAACCCTGGCAGCCTAGAGACGTGTCATTGCTGAAGCCGCCTTCCTTTCTCTCCTGGACTGTTAGCAGGGCCCCTTCCCTGGCTCTGGTCCAGCTGGGAGCAGCGGACGCCAGAGTCATGGGCCCCGGGGGTGTAGGGCGTGCACCCCTCATGGGGCACTGAGGGGCCTCTCCTTTGTGTCGAGCAACTTTTGGTCCACAGAGCCCCTAAAAGAAGGAACATGCTCCCCCAACTTTCCAAGAAGGCGCTGTATAAGTGGAAAGAACCCCGACCTTGAGCCCTCCATCTGTCATTGGAGAAGAGATCCCCTTGGAGCAAAGCTGCGTGAACTGCCGGGTTCCCAGAAAACTCGGAGAGCCTGCCCTGCCAGGCAGATACAGACAAGGGACCCGGCCCGGCAAGGACGGCAGCTCCGACGCTCCTGGCCCCCACTCACCGGCCCCCGAGATTGTCTGATGAGAGGCCACACCTGGGGAGCATCTTTTCCAGAACAATAGGCGTCCCCACGGAGATCGCTGGGGCCGGTAGGAGATGCTTCTTCATACACAGTGCCGAGCGCCCAGGCCACGCTGGGTGGACCTCTGCCTCCCGGCCCTGGGTTTTCCCACGTCTGAGCAACCATCACAAAAGCGCCTCCTCTGGCCTGTGGCCGCCGTCCTCGGGAGTCGGGCCACCGCACTGCCTGAGGAACGGACAGCACTGCTGTGGTTCAGTTAAGGTGACCAGTTAGTTCTGACCCTTGTGAAAAATCTTCTCTTTTTAATACTCCCCAAATAAAAGGGGTCTGTTCTCACAGCCCAGTACTCTGCTGGGCAGCTGGGCACGTGAGGGACTCAGAGCCGAGCGACGCTCTGCGCCCTAGAGAAGGACCCGGGGGCTGCCGTGAAGGTGCGCTGAGGTCCGGGCTGCTGACGGCTCCTGGTTTGGTGTGTGGGTTTTTGCCATGTGGTTGCCGCTTGCAGGATCTTAGTTTCCCAACGAGAGACTGAGCCTGGGGCCATGGCAGTGAAACTCCAAGTCCTAACCACTGGACTGCTAGGGAACTCTTTTCTTTAAAGGTGTTAAAAAAAAGCAGCTATATATTTTTAATGAAGGAAAATCGCGTAGCGAAAATAAGGGAGAACAGCTGCTTGTGTGTTTTCTGGCTTTCTTCCCGCCTTTCTTAGCAACAGCATGGCTGCAGCAGACTCCCTGGAATGTTCCCTTCACACACGCCCCTACGCATTCAAGCCCCCCAGGGGGCCCCGTTTTCACCTTGGTTTTACGGCTGAACCTGGCTCAGGGGTCTGGGGTGGACAGTGGGAGTCAGGGGACTTTGCCAGTGGGGTAAGGATGTGACCGCTTGGCCTCTTGGAGGTGATGCTCATTGGAGGCTGTGGACGTTGCTGTCCCCTGGCCCCTGCCAGCCTTGGGGCCTGACTGCATTGGTGTGCCAGCCTGGCCAGTACCAGGGACTCGGCAGGGGGCCCGGGGCCTCTCTTCCAAACGACGCTGGACTTGGCCTCTCTCCAGGAGATGCTGCCCAGCTGGGCAGCGCGTCCCCTGCCCCAGGTCCCCAGCAGGTGAAGCAGACAGGGATAGGTGCCACTCTCAGCCAGCTGTGCGCCCCGCCTGGTGGCCCCGGGGGGCACTGTGCCCATCCTAGGCTGTGGGTGTCCCGTGTCTCAGAGGAAAAGGGTCAACAAGGCCTGGGCTTAGGCCTTAATGTTAAATTCAAGAAGGAAATATGTTTACTGCTTCAGTTCAGTCATGTCCGACTCTGCGACCCCATGAACCACAGCACGCAAGGCCTCTGAGTCCACCCAAACCCATGCCCATTGAGTCGGTGATGCCATGCTTAACCTGGCGGAACTCTGAGCTTCTCCTGGCAGTTTCACTGAAGAAGATTGTTGCTGCTGTTTAGGCACTGAGTTGTGTCCGACTCTTGCGACCCCATGGACTGCAGCCCACCAGGGTCCTCTGCTCATGGGATTTCCCAGGCAAGAACACTGGAGTGGGCTGCCATTTCCTTCTCCACTGAAGAAGGTGGAATGACTTCTTTTTCTACATTTTATTGAAGTATAGTTGATTTACAATGTTGGGTTTAATTTCTGCTGCCCAGAAAAGGGACTGATAGATATTCTTTTCCACTGTGCTTTTACCCCGGAACACTGAGCATCGTGCCCTGTGGTGTACGTGGATATTGCGCGTCTGCTCTGCATTTAACAGTTTGCACCCACTAACTTGCATTCCACCTTCCTTCTCTGCTCCTGCCTGGGTGGCGTTGGGGCGAATCCCAAGAGACGTGGCCCTAGCTCCCCATCGTGGAGCCCAGAGCCCCTGTGTGGAGGCCTGGTCAGTGCTCGGGGTCTGGGAGGGGCCAAAGCCTGCCTAGGGAGTGGGAGGGCATTCCCTCTTGTGTGTTACAGGCGGGGAAGCTGAGTGTCAGAGTCGCTACCGGAGCATCCAGCCACTGTCTGCACGTGGGGCGCCCCCAGACCCAGCCCGGGCCCCCAGGGGCGCAGCACCTTGGTCTGTTGTTGGAGTTCCAGCAAAGTCCTGCTGGAAGGCTCCCTGGGCGTTTGGTTTGGATCCTGGAAGTGTGTGTGCCTGGATGTTTTCTCCTCTCGTCTACCAATTAGCATCAGAGAAAAACACCATGCCTGCCTTGGAGGGGGGCTTCCTCACCTTTGGGCCTGGACCGGGCTGGGGGGCTCGCCCACATTTCTCGGTGTGCCCGTCGTCCAGTGGGCTTTGTTCAGCTGGCCCAGTCGTCGCGTCTGAGCCTCACACGTATGCGTTCCAGGCTGAATTTTCACTCTTTGTGACATTCCTTAGGCCCAGCCGTCTGTGAATTCTTTGATATGAACGTCAGTTAATCATTTCTGACACAGAGCGTGAATCTATTTCGTTCCCAAGACTTGCCCCTCCTGGTATCTGGTTTCGAGCCCCCACCCCCTGCCCCCTTCCCTTGCAACCAGCATTTGAAATTGAACCCCCATCCACCTCCCCAGTGAGGAATTGTCTGCAGCAGGTTAAAAGGCTGTAGAAATATGAGCGCTTCATAGGGACCAAGCCCTATTGTGTCACAAACAATCCCCACGGGCTGCTCCCAGACCCCTGAATGGAAAAGCCCAGGGAGGGGGGGTGCTGCCCAGGGAGAAGAAATAGCTGAAGGGAAATAAAAAGGGGCAGACCCCAAGTGATGCCTTGGGGCAGGTTTGCTGGGAGCCAGGAACCTGGATGCGCACAGATTTGCAAAGCTGGTTGTCTTGGTCCCCCGGCGCACATGGCGTCCTTCAGAACCCTTCTCAGGGGTGGGCACGGTGGG
Source organism: Procapra przewalskii (assembly GCA_006410515.1). Lineage (NCBI taxonomy): Eukaryota > Metazoa > Chordata > Mammalia > Artiodactyla > Bovidae > Procapra > Procapra przewalskii. Next base: position 3,295,517 of record SJYF01000358.1, read on the forward strand.
ACTGTCCTCGCTGGCCTCGATCCCACCTGCCCGTGGTGGGCTCTGCTCAGGGCAGCCTGAGCACAAGCCCGCCCCTCCTGTAGGCCCTGCTGGCTGGCCTGGGCCTCCAGCTCTCGGATCGTATTCTGGCTCCCCTCAGCCCCTGGGTGTCCACGCCAGGCCGCTGTGGGGCAGGGCTGGGGGTGAGAAGGGGCAGGGATCCCCCGGCCGGGATAGCTGGCCCCAGGAGGGACAGTCAGGGACTCGGGCCTTTACCTGTCCTGTGCCCGGAGCCCCTCTCACTTGAGAAGCAAGGTGACTCATGTACTGCCAATGGCCCCTTTATTCCTGGCCATCTTTTTCTCTTGCACAAACTTTAAAAGCTCATCTTAAAGATGTGAAGGGGCAGCTCCTTTCGCCTTGCTGTCTGTTCTTTGCTCCTCCCCTCCGCGCCCACAGAGCCTCGCCTGCCTTCTCCTCCTCAAGCCCAGTCTCGCCCTGGACGCTCGGGTGGACCACTCGCGTCACAGCCCCTCCTGCCAACATGCGGGTGACCGTGTGCACCTGAGCCTGGCGCCACTGCGGCCTCTCAATTGTCCCGATTCCTCCCCTCTCCGCCAGCCATCCAGCCATGCTTTGTCTTCCCTCGACCAAGACAGATGAGCTGAGCCCAGATCAGACACCCTTGCTGAGGCCTTCGTTCCTCCCAAACCCCCAAGTCAGGCTGACTGTGTCAACACACACGCTTCTCAAGCATGATGGAGAATGTTCAGTGCTCTTTCTGCCTGTAATTGCTTGTGAGTCTCTCTAGGAAGGCTTTGGGATACAGTTTATCCTCATTTGACAGATATAAAAAATGGGGAAGGTGAATGGTGGGTGTCCATCCAATATTTTTTTCCTAATTGGGTGAAATTTACATAAAATTAACCATTTAAAGTGGCGTTTAGTACATTCATGATGCTGTGGAGCCACCACCTTTATCTAGATCTGAGATATTTCCATCCCCCTGAGAGGAGACTGCACTCATTACCAGCCCCTCCCAACCCCACCAGCACGCCAGCCCCTGAAATCACTCCTCTGCCTTCCGGAGCTCAGTCTATCCTGGACACATCATATAAACTGGGTCACACAGCACGTGATGTGTGTTGCGTGGCACAGAAGGCCTCTGTGCCAGGCTTCTCTCACTTGGCTTCATGTCTTGGAGGCTCACCCACGTTGTCGCATAACAGTATTTCGTTCCTTTTTAATGGCTGAATAATAGTCTGTTGAATGGATATACCACATTCTCTTTATCCATTCATTTGTTGATGGACTTTGGGGTGGTTTTGCCTTTTAGCTGTTGTGAATAGTGCTACTGAGACCTTTTGTGAACAAGTTTTTGTTTGAGTCCCTGTGTTCAGTTCTCTGGGGTCTGTTCTTACCAGTGGTTTCGTGGGTCGCATGCGGCTCACGCTCGGTGCTCAGTCGTGTCTGACTGCAAACCCGCAGACTGCAGCCCGCCAGGCTCCTCTGTCCGTGGGATTCTCCAGGCAGGAATACTGGAGGGGGTTGCCACGCCCTCCTCCAGGGGATCTTCCCGATGCAGGGGTCAAACCCGCATCTCCTGCGTCTCTTGCACTGCAGGCGGGTTCTTGTCACTGAGCCGTCGGGGAGCCTCGGGTCACGTGGTAGCTGTGTTGACTCTTTGAGGACCCTTGTTCATGTGCTCTGAGTCACTGCAACTTTGGTTCCTGTTACCCACAGCCTTCCCCCAGCTCCCTCCTTGTTCTCCTGGCGATCCTGACCACATGTGGACAGCCGGCCTGGGCATGAGGCTGGCCGGCCAGCGTTCTGCTGGTTCAGGAGTAGCACGCCGCGCTGCGGAGTCGGATGCTGGCCCTGGGGTGTTGTGGCTCCTCCCCGAAACCTCCCTTTGTGTCTCTCTTGCTGGTACTCGCGGGTCTTACTCTGAGGGTGCTCGGTTCTATGCTCCAAAGGGCTGTCTCTTTGGGCCCAGCAGCTGGTGGATCTGGGAGCAGGAATCAGGAAGCAGGTGCCGATCCGTGTCAGTTTCCCCCTCTTGCTGCTTCAGTGAAGTAACGCCAGACTCTGAAATCTGTCTTACCAGCGAAATCTGTCTTACCAGTGAAATCTGTCTCACATCCGTAAGTGCCGCTGTAAATACAAATGCTGATTTTTTGTTTTTTCCCGTCTTTCCGTTTTCCTCATCGTTTCCGTTTCCGTTTGAAGCCCGTGGCTCTGAGCTGTTGATTATCAGCAGCAGTTTACAACAACCACAGTTGTGTAAACAGCAGCTTCGTTTCATTAGCGCCTCCCTAGGATAAATGCTGTTTATGTCCTTCCTCTGGAAGGCTCACACCCATCCCCAAAAATGTAAATTGCAAGTTGTCAGGATAATACGGGGCTCGCACAGCTGGAGGGCGGTTCTTTCCCGGGATCGCACCTAGTGTTTAAGCATCTCGTAATAGGCACTTGGACGTGCTCTCTAAAGGGGGATGCTATTACAGAGCGAGAGAACAGGTTATTTTTTATACTTACCTAACTGTCGCTTAACCAAAGGTGAAATCTTTCAGGGAATAGCTTAGCCGACCTTGTGATCTCATCAACTGATGCAAAAGAAAATGGAGGGGATTATGCGTGAGCTGGGACATCAAGGGGCAGGGTGAGTCTTCCTCTGGCTTTACCTGAGAAGGGTTCAAGGGAGACTCCAGCGTCTTATTTGATGTCTCCCTGAGGTCCCTGTCGCACAGAGAGGATGGGCATTCTAATGTTAAACCTTCGTCTTGTAGACAGAGAAACAGGTGTAGTGATGGCCTCGTCCAGGTCAGATGGTTGGCCAAGGAGGAAGTAGGCGGATTGGCTGGGGTTACCGTGCACAGTGGTGTAGGCTGTACACTGCACAGTTCCAGAGGGCAATGCCAGGGTGAACGAGGCCTCCTGGAGTCACACAGCTTGGCTGCCTGGCTGAGCTCCTGTTACCAGAAACTCCACGTCCTGCCTTTCGGCCTAGCGTTCTCAATCACACGGATACTTTTTTGGTTCCTATTAAAAAACTGCAGGTTTGGAAAAAAGAAAGCCGAAGGTTTGGAATGAACTGTGTAGTTGTTATTTTCCCATTAAAAGACATTGATTAGATTCTCTATGTTTTTACAACTCCCCATTTCCAATATTATAAAGAAGCATCGAATTTCATCGTTATAAACTCGACCGGACCCCAGACCTGTCACGTGGAGGCCCTGAGCCCTTGCTCCTGGGGCTCATGGATGGTGCCTGCAGGCCTGGGAGCAAATGCTTTCTGTCGGGGTGCGTGTCGCGTGCAGATGGTGAAGCGTGGTGGCCCTCTGGGTTGGCCCGCACGCCCCCTCAGGAGGTGCAGATGGGGAAGGCGCTCAGGCACCTGGCCCGGCCCGAGCCAGCCCTCTGTATTTCCGAACAATCCCTGTCCTGTATGGCGTGGGTGGCGTGAACGGCGCCGTGTCTCCCACTAGGAGTCTGAGGGCTGTCTGGGTGGGTATGCTGGGTGTCCTGGAGGGCCGACCAGCTGGGGACTGGTGAGGAATGCCCAGGATGAGCGGGCTGCCCAGGGAGAGGGAGTCAGTCCTTGGGATGTGAACCGCAGGCTGCCCCCTGCGTCACCGGTCCCAGGGGATGCTCCTAAACAGCCCTGGGCAGGGAGACTGAGTGTGTGAGAACCATGCAGATGCCGGGGAAGGCGGGGAGCTGCTGATCTGGGGCACAGAGGGTGGCTGACCTCGGGCCAGCAAAAGGGGCTGGAGGGTCATCCCCGGGCCAGGAAGGGCATGAGCCCTCGAGGGTTGAGCACCTGGAGTTGCCATCTTCCTGGCCCAGATGAGGGGTACCCTGCCGGGAGGGGGAGTGCTGACTGTGCAACCTGCACCCCAGGAACCAGGTCAGGAGGTGCGTGGACACGGTCCGGCCAAAGCTTGGACTCCCACGGACATTCAGAAGGAGGGGCCCGGGGCTCTGGTGTCAGCTGCGGAAACGAAACACAAACTCTGGGGCTGACAGCAGACCGGCCTCCTCCTCGGCCCTGGAGACGGGCGTCTGGGCCGGCTGTGCGCAGGGCCTCCCCGAGGCTGCAGGCGCGGGCGGCCCCTTCCGTCTCCGTCAGGGCTGGGGTGCCGGCGCCCTTGCTGTGGCGGTGTCACGGCCTCTGCCTCCATCGTCACATGACATCCCCCTGGTGACTGTGTGTGTGTGTCTTCCTCGTAAGGACACCGGTCGCCTGGGTGAGGGTCCGTCCTGCTGCAGCGCGCCCTCAGCCCAACCAGTTATGTCTGCCAGATGGCAGTTTCCAAACAAGGCCACATTCTGGGGTTCTGGGAGGGACATAAGTTTAGGGGCTTCCCATTCACCCAGGACAGCTGGTTTGGAGACTAATTTAAGACCAGGCTGGTTGGGGGGCGTGTGCCGGGGCTGGGGAACTGGCTAGGGCCGCTGGCGGGAGGTCATGCTGACGGCTTTCTTGTCCCCCAGCCCAACATCGGCCGCCTGGGCCTGCCCCACGGGCCGTCCGGAGAGAAGGTGGCCGTGGTGACCGTGGACGACTGTGACACGGCTGTGGCCGTGCGCTTCGGCACCTTCGTCGGGAACTACAGCTGTGCTGCCCAGGGCACTCAGAGCGGCTCCAAGAAGTGAGTGTCCCGGGGGCGGGCCCTGCAGCGCACCCCGTCCACAACCATGCGCCAGAGGGGTTGCCCAGGGCGGGCCGCAGCGCCGGGCACTCTGGGCCTGGAGGCCTGGCGGTCCCGATCTGGGGTGAAGTCGCGTTTCTTCCCTCATCCCTCGATATGTCAAAGCCTCCCAGAACAGGTCCCCTTAGACTCATCTGCCAAAGCCGTGGCCAGGCCATGGCCAGGGCTGTGATGGTGGTGTGCTGAGCCCAGAAGCCCTTGCCAGCCCTGTCTCCACGGGAGCGCTGGCTTTGTTACAGAAAGCGCTGGTCCCTGTGATTCAGGGCTGGGCCAGTGAGCCCTCTGTTAGATCCAAGTGGCTGCTCACCGTGTGGATGCCAGGGTCCCCAGGGCCCATCGCAACCCCGGGCAGAGACATGCTGATGTGGAAGTTTCCAGTCGCAGGGCAAGAAGGGTCCACGCTGGACTCTACTCGGATTGCTTGGGTGGGATATTCACTAAGCTCTTTGATCCCCACGGTTAGTTGAGCCTGGTCTGCTGGGGCATCCGGTATGAAACATGCCTGTTTCCTAGGCTCCCCGCCCCCAGCTGTGGTGCAGGGGGTGGCGCCCCCAGCTCAGTGATGGGACGGGTGTGCGCCTGCAGAGCCAGGGTTCCCGTTTGCCGTGACCTCCACTCAAGGTCGTTAGGGACCAGAGGCAGGTGGCACCACTGTTTGGCTCTGCATGTCCTGGTGTGGTGTGGACAGGCCAGGCAGCGGGCAGGACTCGGGGCGGCCACTGAAACCTACCGTTTGTCAGGACCTGATACAAGGGGGAAAACTGGAGCACAGAGCTCCTGAGAGCCGGGGCGGCCCCGGAAGCAGGGTCTGCCGCGTGTGTTCCGGCCTCTCGACTGCCTGCTCCCTTGGCCTGCCCTGCCCGCCTGTTGGATTTGCTGCTGCTCACAGTGATGAGTGAGCCCGCGGCTGAGGCCGCGGTGACTGTATGGCAATGCCAGGGCCCCCCTTGCCAGCCCGCCGTCTTCAGCGTTTGATGTTGCCTCCGCAGGTCCCTGGACCTGACCGGGCCGCTGCTCCTGGGGGGCGTCCCCAACCTGCCCGAAGACTTCCCAGTGCGGAACCGGCAGTTCGTGGGCTGCATGCGGAACCTGTCCATCGACGGCAGGCACGTGGACATGGCCAGCTTCATCGCCAACAACGGCACCAGGGCAGGTGCGGTGGGGGTGTCATGGGGCCGCGGTGGCCAGGTGGGGAGGGCCTCTTCCACCTCCTGGGGGACCGAGCTCGCGGGCCCAGCCGCCTGCGGGCCTGGGGTCCCACCCCTGTGGCGGGCCTGCCGCCGACCCGGATGCCAGACCTCAGGTCCCCAGGTGGCCCGGCCGGTTGGTGGGCTGGGCCCGTGGCCCCGGGCCTCCAGACACGGGCGTTCCATGGCGTCTCGGGTCTCAGGTCCCGACGGCCCAGGGGGGCCCGGGTCCGCCTGCCGCCTCTCCAGCTGTGTCCACGGGGCGCGTCTCCCTGTCGCGCGGGTCGGTGCTGGGAGACACGAGTAGACCCCCCCCACACCCCGTCGTGGTTCTCTCCTCTACCTCCCGCTCTGAGCCCACGGCCTGCGCTCCGCCTCCAGGCTGCGCTGCTCAGCGGAACTTCTGCGACGGGGCCTGGTGTCAGAACGGGGGCACCTGTGTCAGCGGCTGGAACACCTACCTTTGCGAGTGCCCGCTCCGCTTCGGCGGCAAGAACTGCGAGCAAGGTGAGAGCTGGCGCCATGGGTGCCGGGGGCCCCAGCCGCCCGTGGCCCGTGTGTCCCCAGGCCTGGGTCCTGGTGGGGAGCCGGGGGGCAGGCCAGGGCCTGGGCTGGGGGCACCATGGTGCGTGATGGCGGAGCACCCAGGACGGGTCTGCAGGACCCAGCCCTTTGTGTGAGGGAGACCAGTGTGGCGTGGGGAGTCCACGGGGGCCAGAGGAGCGGGCGGGGCCTGGGTGAGCCTCCTGGGCGCTGTGTGTCTCCTCATGGGCGCCCTAAGCTGCCAGGGGCAGCTCCCCAGCCCCGCACCCCACGCCCCTTCTCACCACCCTAGGGCTCCGCCAGCTGTCCGTCTCCCCGCCGGACCGCACGCACTGTGGGCATCAAAGCCTGGGCCTGCCCGCCAACCCCACCCCTGCTGTTGTAG
>SJYF01000358.1:3345458-3362635 GCA_006410515.1 Procapra przewalskii
GTTTACCTTTACCTCATAGAGCATGGTTGTAACTTTAAATTCTTTGATAATTTGGACATCTGGGGGCCCCAAATCTGGTTTCTTTCCCTTAGCATTTTCCTGGTCCTCTGTAAACTGGCTAATTCCACACTGACTCCTCAACACTCAGTGCTGCGCCATGAGCCGCTGGGCCCTGTTAGGAGCCGCTGGCAGATGTTGCTTTTGTTTTAGGAGGCAGTCAACCCACCGAGGCTCGGACTGCAGCCCTGTCTCCCGCTGTGCCTGCTGCCGTGCGGCCCTGGGCCCCCTGCACACGTGCTGCAGTCAGCCTGGGGCCCTGGGTGCTTTACGGCCCATCTGCTCTCGGAGCCTTTCATGTGCTGCTTGGGGTCTGTTCCAGTTGGGGTGAGCCAGCGCCTGTCAGCGTATGTGGAGCGAGGGGTCCGCTCTGCCCATGCTCTGCTCTCTGGGTTCGCCTCACATGCACTTACTCCTGGGGCCCCTTCCTTGGTTCCTCTGCCCTGAAAGATGGGTTGCCCCCAGGGTCCTAGCCGCCTGCCCTGCCATGCTTCCACCCAGCTGGGGCCACCTTTGGGGAAAACCCCTAGAGCAAAGAGAAACAACAGGGACCCCACGATCTCAGCCCACAGGGCCCCTCTTCCCGGGCCTCCGGGAGTCCTCGCCCTGGTGCTGGCCACACAACTCCAGAGGTCGGGCCACCCTTGGGTCAGGTCTGGGAGGAGAAAGAGGAAAGCTGCTCAGAAATGCCCTCCACCTAGGCCTCTCTTCTGGCCTCATCTCGAGTCCACCTGCAGACAGTCGCCTCTCAGAGAGCTTGGGCCTGAGAGCAACAGACACGCTCCATCAGCCCAGAAGCCTCCTGCAGGGCACAATGGAGAAGGCAAGCAGCCCCCGGGGAGAGGGGAGCAGGCGCGTCTGCTGGGCCTGGGTGTCCTCTGTGCACAGAACGACTGCCCTCCACACCAACCCCAGCCACGGCTACTCCGGGACCCACACCTCAAGACAAAATCACTGAGCAGACATGAACGCTGAACCTCGTCCAGGCCACGGAAACACCGAACAGCAGGAACTGGCCCTCACGTCACAACTGTTGCCTCGCCCCAGCCGCCCTCCCTGCAGACACCGAAGGTGCTGGGAGGTCTGGGCCTCGTGAAGGCCTCCCTGGATGGGGACAAGAGGCCGCTAGAGCCCCAGGGCTGCAGGCAGAGGATGGGCCCCAGGGCTGACCCTGACATGGACGCGAGCCTCCCAGGAGCGGAGCACAGGCCAGGCTCGGGGGTCTCTCTCGCCAAGGTGACTAAAGTGACACGGGGGGTGCAGGGCAACCCTTTGTCTGCATCGAGAGACGGGGATCGGTGTGTAAAAGCAGCGGCCCGGGCCCTCCCTCAGGATGCCCAGTGTGGAGTGACGGTGGCCTGGAGGCCAGGAAGAAGGCAGGAAGACAGCAGGGAAGCCCGTCCACTACCAGCCCCAGCCCCTCTGAAGGTCGCGGGGTTACAGCTCGAGTCCAGGGGGTGGAGCCAGAGGCCAGCCATGCCCCCTGCCTACAGCTACAAAGGCATTGCCCCAGGACCTCCCAGGGCTGGTCAGTGGCCTGAAGGACTCAGGGGGGCAGGCTGTGCCCAGAAGGTGGCACTGTGGGCCTGGAGGACTCAGGGGTGCAGGTTGTGCCCAGGTGGCACTGTGGGCCTCTAGGCTCCCGCAGGTACCGCTGAGCCAGGGGTAGCAACAGGTTTGTGATCTTCCTCCCGCCTCCACTGGCCGACCTGGCTGGAGGCCTGGCACTGGGTCAGCAGGACAGGCAGAGCCATCTGGAGGCTAGAAGGGCAGCCTCCCCTCTGCTGGTCCATGTCCCTGCCGACTGGCCCTCACCAGCCACCGTTCCTCCCACTGTGAAGGCTCCCCAGACGGCAAGAGCCCCAGCCCAAGGCAGCAGACCCCGGGGAGCCTGAGCCCAGGGGGTCTCCATGCTGCCCCTGGAGCTGGCAGAACACAGGTGGCATGTCGGCCCTGGCCTCCCAGAGGGGCTGAAGGTGCCCAAGGGCGCTGCTGGCCTCTCTGCCCCGCCCCCCAGCCCAGCACAACGCGGAGAGCGGCTGCAGGGCTGCCTCCGCACTGGGCTGAGAGGAGCCTCTCTGGCCAAGCCTGGCTGGAGGGCCCCTGGTCTTGGAGGCCATGCAGCGTAGTGGGAGGTGCCAGCCATGTCCCCTGCCCCACCCTGGGGATGCACCCTGCTGGGGGCCTGGAACCGGGGGAGGGGGCCGTGGGGGGCTGCATCTCTACAGATGGAGCAGCACAGAAAGAAGACCCTGGGTGGCTGGGCCCAGTCCCTACGGAGCCAGGGCCTTTTCCCTGCCCAGGAGCACACTGCCCCGTCCGAGGCCAGACCCTGGTCTGCCACGTGGCCCAGGCAGCTGAAAGAAGACTCCTGCGTCAGTGAGCCTCCAGCTCTGGGGCGTTCTGTCATGGCAGCCTGAAGAGGCCAAGGCGTATGCACCCACCCACCGCCTCACGGTGAACCCGCCCAGGGGCCCAGGCCCCATTTCTGGTGTGACTGGCCAGGGTGCGGGGCGCTCTGCTGGGGTGACGGGGGGTTCTGTGCCGCTGCCTGGGCTCGGGGCAGGGCCGCACTCAGAGGGGCCTCAACCCTGTAGCCCTCCCCAGCAGACACCCTGCAGGCTGGGACTCAGCTCAAGGCTGCTTACACGGCCCTGCACAGGGGAGGGCGGGCACAGGCACTAACGGAGAGAGAAGCGGGACCCACCCCTCCGTGCTGTCCCCTACCTTGCCACACACGCCCGGTGCCCTGGAGCCCCGAGACAGCCCCCTGGGCCCCGCCCCCCAGAGGCACTGTCAGAACCTACGTCTCCGGACAGAGTTTTTATTGGATGCTGCCTCTCCTGGGGTGTGAGGAAGGAACCCTACAAACGGGCACCTGGGACAGACCCTCCAGCCAGCAATGGAGCGGCCGCCGGGTCACCAGGGAGCAGCAGTGCTGAGCCCCAGCGGCCCCCTGGCTCCGCTCCCCGCCCCTCCTCCCACGAGCTCCGCAGCAGCCGCTCCGCCTCCTTCAGGGTGCAGGCCCCAGGCCCGGGCTATCGCTGGAGCCCTCCGTGGCCACGCTGGACGTCCTCTGGCCCTTCTGCAGTGTGTAGGTGGACGGCCCCAGACGTAGGATCTTCCCGCTGCCCAGGCACTCGTCCCCTTTGTAGAACACGGCGAACTGGGGGACAGAGGCCACGTCACCTGCAGCGGGACCCGGCCTCCGGGTGCCGAGCGGCCTGGGTCCACGCGGCTGGTCTAGGGCTGGGGAGGGCGAGCCCGCGCTGCCGCCTCTGCTTCCGTCCTCGGCCCCGGGCCCAGGCCACAGGAGGGCAAGGGCGGGGCCGCACGGCAGCCAGGCTGAGTGCTCGCGATTGGGAGAGCAGCGCCAGGTGCAGGGCTGGCCGTGTGGGCAGCACCCCCACACCCCGCTGCCCTCAGCCCCTCACTGTCTGGAGGAAGGGCAGGCCATCTGTCCTTCCAGAGCACGAAGCCTCTGCCACAAGCCTGCGTCTCTGCAGGCAGAGCTGGTGCTAAGAAGGACCACACACAGCTGCGGGGCCACAACCCCACCTGACCTGCCAGCCAGAGTCCCCACTCACCTGTCCCGGGGCGAGCGCACGCACAGCCTTCACGGCTGTCACCCACACAGTGCCGTCCTGGTTGAGGGTCAGCACACAGGGCACTGGGTGGAAGACAAGGACTCTTGGAGGGGCGCTAGCCTTGCTGAGCGCACAGCCTCAGGCCTCAGCCCCGGGGAGGAGCAGGCAGTGCAGACAGAGGGAGCTCAGGGCGACAGCCAGAGGGGCACAGCGCCACCCAGCCAGGGCCAGGTGGACGCACACACTACCTGCCACCCACCTGCCAGCTGGACCGAGGCCCCCACCCGCTTCCCAAGACCCCCCTGCATCCCAGACAAAGGAGGCTCAGCTGGCCTCAGTGGCCCCAGCCTGTCTGTGCGTAGGCAGAGGGCGAGGAGGGCTGAACGGGCTGTGTGATCTGGACACTGAGGCCCTCCCTGCCCCAGGTCTCACCCCCTGTCCCAACTCTGCCCTGGCCCACGGGCCCTCCCTGCCCCAGGTCTGATGCCCTGTCCCAACTCTGCCCTGGTCACCTAGCGCCATCTGGTGGCGGAAGCGGAAGCGACACTCCATCATCTTGTCGCGGACCAGGGCAGCAGGCGGCTCCTCCGCGATCCAGTGAACGCGGCCGGTCCGCAGCAGGTCCCTGTACAGGGCCGGGTGGTCTGTCCGGGGGGCCTGTGGGACGGAACGTGAGGCTGTGGCGCCCTGCACCCTCAGTAGAGGGTCCCTGCCCCAAAGCCCCCTCGCTGCACCGCATTCACAACTGAAAGCCACACTGACCTGTGGAGACGTGCGCCCGTGGAGACGCATGCCCACGCATATCCCTGGAGCCCCCCTAACCCTGTGCATGAGGGCAGAGGGAAAACCACTCACCACGCGCCCTCAGCAAGCAGCAGAGGAGCACACGGTCCACCCATGGCCTCACTCCTCTCGTCCCCGCCACACCCTGCCTGCCCAGCGCCCAGACACCCGGGTCAGCCACACTCCCACAGGGATCCCACCAAGCCCCACGTGGCTGGGAACAGGCTCCTGGGGCCTCCACACACCCTGGCCTCCTAGCGCCCAGCAGGGCCCCCGAGGCAGGACTGAGAACATCGAGTCCAGGATCTCCAGCCCTAAGTAGACAAGGAGACCCACTCAGGGATCAGCCTTTCCCAAAGCCAAAGACGCTGCTGAACATCACACGGAAGTCGCTTTACTTCAACGCGACCAGACTTCTACACCAGGGCTCTCCCAGGAGGACATGTCCCGGCCACAGCGGGCGGGGTCGCTGGCCCTCCATCCTGTCTAAGAACAGAGCGTGCGCTCACACCTCCAGCCCTGCCGGGACTGGGACTGGATCATTCTGCAGGGGACAGGGCCCCGGGCTTCGCCTGCTACACACCAGCAGGGCCTGCTGCCCGCCCCAGCGCTGTGACACCAAGAATGTCCCTGGGTCCTGCTAAAGTACCAGGCCCCAGAGCTACAGCAGGTGGCCTGGGCTGGCCCCAGCTCTGTCCCTGTCTGTTCAACAGCGACTTGCTGGGGCCCCTCGTGAGCAGGCCTGGCCCGGGCACTGACCACCCCATGTCGGCAAGGCCTTCCGCACGCTACTGCAGCTTTGGGTCCGTCCGCTGTGTAAAACCAGAGAAGTGACATCTGCTTACGGGGACTGACGTGATGATGACCAGCGTGATGGGCATACAGGAAGACCTAACAAGAACCTTACACAAAACCTTTGGTAGCGGCGCCAATCCTGGAGGGCGCAGAGGAAAGGCCCTGCAGAGCCGCCCCCCCCACCGCCTGCTCAGCTTTGCGGGCTCTGCCCGGCCCGGCCTCCGCCACCTGCCCGCCGACTCACCACCAGCACGTCGCCCTTGGCGCCGTCCTTCTCCACCACGTACCAGGGCTCCCGCAAGCCTCCTATGTTGGCCCTCTGGCCCAAAGTGTACAGGAACCAGCCTACGGAGACAGTCTCTCAGGGAGTTGGGAGGAGTCCTCTCACAGACGTCCTGGTGGGATGGGGGGCAGCAGGTAGGAGGCGCGCCTCTGTGGACCGCTTGCGGCAGCTGGGGTTAGGCTGTACCTCCCACCTGGCAAGGAGCAGTTCCAGCCGCGGGGCCACCCAGCCGGCAGTGAGCAGGGCCCACTCCTTTAGGAGGTGGACCAAGTGCCCCGCCGGAAGCCACGAGCCCCTCTGCTGAGCCTCCATGGGTTTCTCAGGCGCCCCGCCCCCGGGCACTGACCACGTGGGGCGGGGCCACCAGCGCAGCCTCGCTTCCTCTGTGCCCTGTGCTCTCCAACCGCCTCTGTGCACCCCCCACCCCCACCCCCAGCAGCGCAAGGCCCGGCGGGGGCCAGGGCCTGGGAGCACCCTGCCGCTGTCCCCAGCAGGGCCGGCTCCTCCTCCTGCCTCAGGAATGCACGGTTCTCGGGGAGCCCATGACATCTAAGCCCCACCCCTCCACTGGCACCAGGAAGGGGAGGCCGTCCAGCCCAAACCAAGGTGGGATTCTCCAAGGAACAAGCCCCTGGTGAGTGTCCACGTCTGACGTCCAGCCCTCCTCCTCCCGGCAGGTCAGACCCCGCTGGGCCTAGTCTCACCTGTCATCAGGCCCCCAGGGTGCAGCCCTCCCACCTGGGCACCTGACCTGTCCTCCCACGCCAGCCCAGCACAGACTGGGGGTGCCCAACCCAGCAGAGTCTGTGAATGAGGAGCGGCAGCCCACCAGAAAGCGAGGTGGTCCCGGCTCTTCACACCATCCTAAGTCATGGAACTCGCGCTCTGCAGTCCACCTGACTCCTTCCCCCGGGGTGGAGCTTTCCTGCACCCTCTACTCTCTCGCGCGCGGATGGGCACCTGGCTCGGGTGAGGCTCTCTGAGCCAGGCGCGCCCTCTATTATCGGCTGCAGCACCTGAGGAGACGCACCTCGAGATGCAGGAACCTCCCTGTGGCCCTCTGACGCCCCTGCTGCTCAGCAGGGAATGGGGCACCCCGCCCGAACCCCCAGCACGCAGGCACGCCCCAAGCCTCAAGGCGCTCAGCAAGAAGAGCAGCCCCGGACTGCACCTCACCTTTATGCGTCCCCAGAACCTTGTTGTCTTCTATAGAAATGAACCGACCAGGTCGTGGCTGCAAATACTGGAAAACAAGCGCCCCGTCACCAGCAGCTCCAGGCTCCGAGCAGAAACAGGGCCCCATTCTTTCACACCAAAGAACACTCACCTCAAGGATGAAATTTTCAAAGTTCCTTTTACCAATAAAACAGATGCCCATGCTCTGAAACGAACAGAAGGCCAGGTGTGAGATGAGCGGCTGGGCAGGGTCCCGTGCTCCACTCAGAGACCCCAGGCAAGGACTGAGTACAACACAGGGCCTCCCGGGGCTCACCCACCCTGAGCCACGCCACCCTCTGGGCCAGGGCCCAGCTCCGCTCCTCCAGGGCCACAGACACCAGTCAGAGCCACGCACAGACCTTGAGGGGCTTCTTTCAGGTCCCAGACAAGGACCTGGTGGCTACGCTTACGAGCAGCACCACCGTAAGCAGCGCCACCGCCAGGACCGGCCAGGCCTGTGCTCGCGGCAGACCCTCATGCCAGCAGGGCCAACCCTCGCTGCAGACCCTCAGGCCGGCTGGGCCCACCCTCACTGCAGACCCTCAGGCCAGCCGCCCAGAAAGGAAACCAGAGCTGCTGGGGCCCTCAGGCACTGTCTGCAAGGCCAGGGGAGAGACAAGGCCAGAGCAGGAGAAGGAAGCACAAGCCAGGCCACAGGGCGAGGTTGCAGGAGGGTCAGAGGTCGGGGTCAGGGTCCCTTCCCGAGCTGACACGTCTAGCGTGAGACGAGCGAGTGGCAACGGCTGTCGCCCGGCGTCCTCGCCTACACTCTGCCTGTGTCTCCCGAGAACAGGGCTCCTGAGGGCAGAGCCCTCGCCCGCTACCAGCGGCAACACCCTCCGTCCTACCTCCTTCTTCTGAAGCACGTGATGTAGCCTGCTCTCAGCAGCTATTTTCTTTACGAAATCTTTCGTTAGCTCCCCCAGGGGAAAGAGGGTTCTCCTCAGCGCCTCCTGGGGGACCTGGCTGAGAAAGAAGGTCTGGTCTTTAAAGCTGTCAGCTGCTTGGAGGAGTTTTACCGCTGCCAAGAGTAAAGAACAAAAGATGTTGCAGGAACAAAAATAACCATACTTTGCTTTTAATAGTGTCCTTCTGTTTACTTTGACAGATTAGCCCTGGTCTGGCAGAAACAAAGATCAATACTCAACAGTACACTTCCAGAAAAAAAGATCTGCCATGGTTAAGAAAAATTCCCATCCCTAATTCATCTACTGTTGAAAAAAATACACGGAAGGGAGATTTTGTGTGATAAGGGAATTTATTCCGGCTCATGTGTTAGGCTATGTTTTCAAAGATTAAACACCACATGACAAAAACATTATGAAGTATTAAGAAGAAAATGAAATGAGCCACATTTGGGAAAATCAGACGAGAAGCCTCACAGCAAACCCTGCGGAGATGGCGTGGGCTGCGCTGTTTCCCACTGACCACAGGAGGTCACGCTCTGGCTGCTCCTCACCTCCTGCCCCCAGTGGATGCCGACCACACCCCCCAGCAGCACCCGCTTCTCAACCCACTTCCCCGCTTGGAGACAGCGGACTGTTTGGAGTCCAAGCTGACGCCTGTCAGCTGCTCCTCTGTGGTTCCTCTAAAGGTCTGCGTGTGTGCGAAGTCGCTTCAGTAGTGTCTGACTCTGCGAGCCCACGGACTGCAGCCCACCAGCTCCTCTGTCCGTGGGACTCTCCAGGCAAGAGTACTGGAGTGGGTGGCCGTGCCCTCCTCCACAGGATCTCCCAGCCCAGGGATCTCTTACAGGAAACCCACATCTCTTACATCTCCTGCTTTGGCAGATGGGTCCTCTACCACCTGGGAAGCCCCTCCAAAGGTCTGTTTCACGGTAAAGACTGTTTCCAGCTTGACGGCAATGGTGCAGAACTCTGCCTGACCCTGGCCTTGGGACGGGGTTTGGAAAGCAAGGTCCAGCTCTGCCCCTGGACCGCTGGGTCCTGCCTGGTGTGTTACAGGCCTTCCACAGCCACCAACACTGGGACCTGCGCCCTGCAGCTCAGCGACCCACGGAGGAGACGGCGCCGTGCCACGGCCTCTCTCCAGGTGTCGTGCCCAGGGCTAGGCGAAGCCGCAGCAAGCCACGCGGCGAGCTCACATCTGTGCAAGAGGCACAGAGAGCCCAGCTGCAGCGTGTGGCCCGGCCCGGCACGTGTGACATGCTCTCTGTGTGGTTGCTTATGTTTTCTTTCCGTGACCTCAAATTTGACCCTATGACAGGTTTATCCCCATCTTCAGGTGAGGAAAGCGAAGCTTAGATAATTAAAGTGACCGCCCACAGGGGTGCAGGGAGACGAGGGCAGAGCTGGAAACTGAGCCCAGTCACATGGCCTCAACACATTCCATCAGTGTTTACGTACAAAACAACAAAATCAAGTGAAAAGTGAAAAAGAGAGTCCAGTCAACCAGTCATCAGGTAAGCAGACTCATTTGCCAAATGCTATTTTTTTGTTTCAAAATGAAATTTGAATAAACAAAAAAGCTATCATTTTTAAAAAAGCAAGCAAGTAGCCCTCGGCCAGGGAGAGGGGCCTCACCAAGGGGGGGTTGCCGGCACCCAGAGCTTTCTTCAGCGCCTTCCCTGCTCCGGACTGGCCGGTGAGCCGCCTGCCCCGAGACCGGTGAGGACACAGGCTGCCCCTGGGACAGGCAGGGCACAGGAGCTCAGGCTGGGCACGCTGCCCTCTCCCCAAGGACTAAGGCCAGGAGGCTTCGTCCAGTCCCCAGGGCCATTGAGTCAGGACAAAATAAAAAATCTGTAGCGTCTTGAAAACAGGCAGAGAACAAGGACACTGCGGCACTGTCACAGCCGAGAAACAGACCAGAGCACGCACCGCGTGATCAGGTCTGGTCGGAACGGCCCTGCCAGCTCTGCGCGGTGGCACCTTTTCCAGGAGATAAGCAGGCACACTACCCGACACAGACACGAATCCTTCATCTACTAACACCCCGAGAGCCACGACCCCTGGGTCCTGGGGCCTGATTCCGCTGTGGAGCGCCCGGGCGGCTGGGCTGGGTGGCCACGGCCAGGCCCTCCCAGTGTGCGGGGCGGGGGGCTGCTTTTCTGGTGAGGGGTGCCCGGGAGTGTACAGGCAGCACCGGGGAGGGAAGCGGTCATGTCTCCCTGCACCCCTGCGCCCCCCAGCGCCCCCCAGGGGACATAGTGCTGTGCAGGCGGCAGCAGGAGGTTTCCTCAGCACTGGGAAAGCGGCGGCCTGGTCTGGGCCCAGTCAGTTCGTTGATCTGTGGCCTCAGCTGCTGCAAGGTGGAGGGGAGGAGAGATCACAGGGCCGCTGAGCTGCGGCCTGTAACTGGGCTGGACAACACGGAGGACCAGGGAGGAGCAGAGACCGTGGAGCCTGGAGGACTGGGCTGGGTCCAGCCCCCGATCCAAGGCCCCCTGCCAGCGATGCAGCCGAGCTGCTTCTCCTTGGAGAAGAGGACCCGGAGACCCGTCTGCTGGCCCTGCTTAGATGGGTGTAGAGAGGGGACACCTCTGGGGTCAGAGAGGGAGGCGGTGGACAGGAGGCAGGCCAGGGCAGGCCAGACCTGGAGAAGCATAGGTTCCCTACGGTCCTGCAGCTGAGGAAACTGTTTGCAGACCAACAGCCTTCCAGTCGACTGTTTGGCACTTTCTAGGCTGGCGACATCTCGTACCCTTTGACACTGATCACTTAATTTACACATGGACTCTTCTGAAGCAAGCTGCCAGACCTGTGCCATGCATGTCAGGAGCCAGCCTCATTTCCAGGGAAGTGCGTCACGCCCCAATCTCGACAACGCAAGGCTGAGAACTAGGCCACTGTCACCTGCTTCCCCCAGTCCCAGCAGCCCTGCCCGGGTGCCCTCCTGAGCCAGCTGGAGGCCCCGGGGGGGAATGACCCCTGAGGCAACTGTCCTTTTTTCAAGAGGAAACCTAAGCCAACAAGCTCGCCTGGAAAACATGGGAGAAGTCGGGCAGAGCGCGCTGACAGCCCACAGTCACTGCTTTGTTTCCGAATAGTTCAGCCCTGGCCTGGACACGTGTACTCACCGTTCCTAACTTCAAACCGGTTCCTGAAGAGCCCTTCTGGCCTCTTGATGTGCTTCTGCTGGAATACCTCTTCATCCTCCAGGGACGTTCTTGCGTAGTGACCTGTTGCCACCGCATCTGCGCCTGGGAGGTTTTTAAAGCACGAGGGTCAGTTTAGGAGTCCACTTGCTGGCCTCGGCTGGTCCGAGCCCAGGGTGCTCCACGGGCAGAGGTGCCAGGCCTCACACCAGACAGTCTGCACAGGGGGCCCACCCTGCTCCCCAAACGCCCGGACCCCAGGGAGCAGACACTCCCGGGATTCTGTTAGACAGGTAGGCTTTGCAATCTCTAAACTGATAAAATCTTAGCTACAAGGTTTCGCTGCATCTTTAAGAGCCTTTCAAAGTTAGTGTCGGGAATTCCCTGGGAGTTCAGTGCTTAGGACCCAGTGCTTTCACTCCCAGTGCCCAGGCTCAACGCCTGATCAGGGACCTAAGAACCCACAAGCCACATGTCCAAAAACAAGTTAACATCTATTTATTTATTCTAGCTTAATGGAAAGGAAAACGTCAAACATGTACACAAAGGTTTAAGTACAAAAAGCTCATTTCAGTGCTTTTTATACTAAGGAAAAACTGAAAAGAACCAAAATGTTTAACACCAGGAGACTGTGAATAAAGCACCACTGCACAGTGATAGCGCCACATACACAGAGGGGAGACACCTATGCTATTGTCCAGCAGAGAAAGAAGGTGCAGGATCCCACTCTTCTCAGTGTCCAAGAAAACCGGAAGACAAGCAACAGAAAGTCTTTCTTTCTGATTCTGGGAGGAAATTACAGATGACACTTTTCCTCCTCTTCTTATGCTTTTAAACTTTCTTTAATAAATGCATGGATCATGGAAAAAGCAAGAGAGTTCCAGAAAAACATCTATTTCTGCTTTATTGACTATGCCAAAGCCTTTGGCTGTGTGGATCACAATAAACTGGAAAATTCTGAGATGGGAATATCAGACCACCTGACCCGCCTCTTGAGAAATCTGTATGCAGGTCAGGAAGCAACAGGTAGACCTGGACATGGAACAACAGACTGGTTCCAAATAGGAAAAGGAGTACGTCAAGGCTGTATATTGTCATCCTGCTTATTTAACTTGTATGCAGAGTACATCATGAGAAACGCTGGACTGGAAGAAACAAGCTGGAATCAAGATTGCTGGGAGAAATATCAATAACCTCAGATACACAGATGACACCACCCTTATGGCAGAAAGTGAAGAGGAACTCAAAAGCCTTTTGATGAAAGTGAAAGAGAAGAGTGAAAAAGTTGGCTTAAAGCTCAACATTCAGGAAACGAAGATCATGGCATCCGCTCCCATCACTTCATGGGAAATAGATGGGGAAACAGTGGAAACAGTGTCAGACTTTATTTTTGGGGGCTCCAAAATGACTGCAGATGGTGACTGCAGCCATGAGATTAAAAGACATTTACTCCTTGGAAGAAAAGTTATGACCAACCTAGATAGCATATTCAAAAGCAGAGACATTACTTTGCCAACAAAGATCCGTCTCGTCAAGGCTATGGTTTTTCCTGTGGTCATGCATGGATGTGAGAGCTGGACTGTGAAGAAGGCTGAGCGCCCAAGAATTGATGCTTTTGAACTGAGGTGTTGGAGAAGACTCTTGAGAGCCCCTTGGACTGCAAGGAGATCCAACCAGTCCATTCTGAAGGAGATCAGCCCTGGGATTTTTTTGGAAGGAATGATGCTAAAGCTGAAACTCCAGTACTTTGGCCACCTCNNNAGAAGAGTTGACTCATTGGAAAAGACTCTGATGCTGGGAGGGACTGGGGGCAGGAGGAGAAGGGGACGACAGAGGATGAGATGGCTGGATGGCATCATGGACTCGATGGACGTTGGGTCTGAGTGAACTCCGGGAGCTGGTGATGGACAGGGAGGCCTGGTGTGCTGCGATTCATGGGGTCGCAAAGAGTCGGACACGACTGAGAGACTGAACTGAACTGAATAAATGCATATAACTTTTACCACAGTGAAGGACCATCCAGTAAAATCAATTTCTTCTTTCCACACTATGCAAAAAAGTGAAAGAACCTACCAAAGCATATACTAATCCATAGGCCTTGCATTGTGTGAAAACTTCATAGACCTTCAGGATTGTGAGACTGTTTCCTGGAAGCAGCAGCAAAACTGACCCAGCACTTAACCAAAGAACTGTTTAGTTGCCGAGTTGTGTCCGGCTCTTTGTGACCCCACAGACTGCAGCCAGCCAGGCTCCTCCATCCATGGGATTCTCCAGGCAAGCATACTGGAGTGGGTTGCCATTTCCTTCTCCAGAGGATCTTCCTGACCCAGGGATCAAAACCACGTCTCCTTTCTTGGCAGGCGGATTCTTCACCCCTGAGCCAACAGGGAAGCCCAGTTAATCAGTTGTTGTTCAGTTGCTCAGTCGTGTCCGACTCTGTGACCCCTGGACTGCAGCACACCAGGCCTCCCTGTTCTTCACCGTCTCCCAGAGCTTGCTCAAATTCATGTCCATTGGGTCAGTGATGCCATCCATCTCAGCTTCTGTCCTCCCCTTCTCCTCCTGCCTTCAGTCTTTCCCAGCATCAGGGTCTTTTTCAATGAGTCAGCTCTTCACATCAGGGGGCCAAAGGATTGGAACTTCAGCTTCAGCATCAGTACTTCCAATGAATATTCAGGATTTATTTCCTTTAAGATTGACTGGTTTGATCTCCCTGCAGTCCAAGGGACTCTCAAGAGTCTTTTCTAGCACCACAGTTCAAAAGCATCAATTCTGCCTGGCTCAGCTGTGATTCTCACTCCAGAGTTGGAGGAAAAATACTTGTCCAATGCTGGGTGAGCTCTTCAAATTTAAGCTTTACATCCTCAGATCCAGCAGATACATGCTGAAACCAACCTCAGCTCCTGGGTATCTCACGATTTTTAAAAAGATAAATGAAGATAATTCAAATCACTTACCAAGGTTATCCACAGCATAATTAAAAAAACAGCGGAATTTGATATGCTTGTTGCAGACTATGTCAGGATTAGGAGTTCTTCCTTTTTCATATTCATTTAAAAAATCACTGGAATGAAAATAAAAGCCTTTTTATTCCTAAGTGTCAAACATCCTATGGAAAAATAAATCAGGTACATGACTTGCTTAGAGTTTCTCCATTTTACTAAAACTGTAATTTTCTGCAATATAGGAGCTTCAGTGCAGAATCATTTTCAGTATTTTCAACAAACGTTTGTTTAAAGTCAGCTGTGCTTTTCATCTGAATCTGCACTCACCAGGCACCGAGGCCCATTGTGCCATTTCCCAAAGTAAGAGCCACGGAACCCCATCCGAGAACAACCGGGGCGCCTACTGAGGTGCAGGTTGCAGGGCCCCACCCCGGCTCAGGTGTCTGTTTAACCAGCACCCTAGCTGGTTCCTCAGCCCGACACTGACAGCCCAGGGGTTCCATCCTCAGGGACCAGCCATAGCCGGCCTTCCAGAGCAGACCTGAGCCCTCGCTCGCTCTAGCATGCTAATTTAGCAGCAGAAACATCTCAAGGTTCAAGAGACGTTAAAGAGACTTCTGGCAGGTGGCACAGTAATAGGAGCAAGGGCTGGGGTGCTCAGGATGCCGGCCTGGCTTCCAACCCAGACTCCCCAGGGGCAGCCAAGGCCTCCCACACGTGGTCTCCAGCACCACGGCCTGATGGAAAGCGCTGGCTGGCATTCGCCTGGCCAACTCCGGCAGGCCTGCCGTGGAGAGGGCCCGCGCCACATCGGGAGCCCCCAACCTGAACACGTCGTTCCAGTATTCCTTCACGTAGGACACCTGGCGGAAGGGGATGTCCAGGATCTGGCACACTCTGTAGGCATCCTCGCAGTCTCTGTCGGCAGTGCAAACGCCGCGCTCGTCCAGGGAGTCCCAGTTCTTCATAAACACCCCTGTCACCTGGTAACCTGGGGGGAGGAGTGGAGGGCAAAGTCAAGAGGGGATGTAGCATCGACCTGGGGAAAAGGCAGTGCCTCCTGAGCTCTCCTGAGCCTCTGAGCACTGGGGCTGGCTGTCTCTCCCGCCGCCACGCGGCCTGCAGCGCTCTCACCACATCTTAATGCAAACAGCCCCTGATGCTCTGGCAGGGGCTCCCACCCTGACCCTCTGCTGCACTTGGTAAAGGCCTCCACCATCACAACACCCTGTGGGGCTGAACTGACAGTGAGCATCCGGAGGTGTGGACGAGATGGCATCTTTCCATCTTCACGTCCCCGTGCTATGTCAGCATATAGAGAGACTTAGCAATTTGACTGAATAAAAGAAAAGCAGAAATTCTACACAATTTTTCAAAATAAATAAAAACTGCCATTCAGTTATCAGAAAAGTAAACTTAATTCAAAAGTTATTTCCAATTACCCACTAAGAATTAGATTCTAAGTCATCAGACATAAAGACATTAAAAATTTTGGTAGCTTTATCATAGGGCTTCCCTGGTGGCTCAGATGGTAAAGAATCTGCCTGTAATGCAAGAGACCCAGGTTCAACCTCTGGGCCGGGAAGATCCCCTAGAGGAGAATGGCAACCCGCTCCAGTATTCTTGCCTGGAGAATTCCATGGACAGAGGAGCCTGGCAGGCTACAGTCCTTGGGGTCGCAAAGAGTTGGACGTGACTGAGCGACTAACACACACACACACATGCACACACATCTATATACTTTGAGACCTGTTTTTCCCCTTTTCTGTTGCAGAAAAAGTACCAAACCAAATGTGGGGGAGACCAACTTTGTAAGTAAACAGGTGTCATACCACGTATGAGAAATGTTTCCTTTGGGCCGGCTGAATGTAATGAAAGACAGGGCACCGGACTGTAAAAGCTTTAACGCGGTATTCCAAAGAGCAGAGACTCGGTGACAAAGCTCTGCCAAACACTGAAAGGCCGCCTGAGCAAGGCCACCAGCCCCACCCCAGCAGGTCCTCCCTTCTCTGCTTCCCACATCCCCAGACCCTGCTTCTCTGACAGTGCACCCTACACTGGGCTCCGGCTGTTCCTGTGCGGGCCCCTGCAGCTACTAAAGTGAGGCACTCTGCCACCTGCCAGCGCCGCCTCACACAGCCATGTGTCCCCAGAGCCCAGCAGTGCCCAGCACAGAACAAGGGCTTACGCAGAACAAATACACAACTCCACTCCCAGAGCTTAAAAAACCCTCTTCCATGGCCTCATGTGCCCGATCATCCTTCTCCTGGAGACGTGACCACTCACGTGGCTGAGGCCCTGGCACTCCAGGAGACCATAGCGCTGGGGAGGCACGTGGCAGAATATGCACCTCCGACAAGACTGGAAGAGACGCCACGTCGAGGGGAGGGCCGTGCTGCTGCTCTGCTCTGCCCCTCGGCTCCCCACCCGGAGGAGCAAAGCCCAGGGAAGCTGGTCTGTGAAGCTGCTCAGCCTGGAATCTGGGAAGGAGCGCCAGCCTTCCTGAAGGAGTAAGATAACCTCGCTAGTCTCCCCAGGGGTGTCTGCCACATGGGCCCAGACGTGTCGCCACCTAGTCAGAACCCTTCAAGGGCCCCGCACTGTCTCCCACGACACACTCTGAAGCCCCGAACAGAACACTCCACATGCAGCGCTCGACCTGCCTCTCCCCGCCTCACGCCGCCCCCAGACCCAGCCAGCACTTGCGTGCCTGAGCTGTGCACTGCTGCCAGCTCGCCAGAAACGCTTCCTCCTCCCCTCCCGAGCCCCAGCCTTTGCTGAGGGAAGTCCTCCTCCTCCAAGGGGTGAGACCACGGATGAGAGGCTCTTAGGTCTCTCATCTTCCAGGTTGCGACCTCCTAGATGAGTAAACCTTTCTCTGCTCCAGACTCAAACCTTCAGTTTGTCTGGCCTCACTGTGCCACTGAACACATCAACTTGGCTTTGACAGTAGTCTCAGCGCAAACACCACCATCTCTGTAACGCTTTGATTCCCTTCCCCATCGCAATCATATATGCTCACCGTCTGCCTCTGCTTGTACTTGACACTCTTTATCACACCTTTTGTGACAGTTTGGTTATTAATACGAACTAATAAGCTCTGCTGCTGAGTGCCTACCGTGTGCTGGGCACTGGGGTAAAGGCTTTGTGTGTCCTGTTATTTATCAATACTACCTCCAGTAACTTCCCTGGCGGCTCAGAGGGTAAAAGCGTCTGCCTACAATGCGGGAGACCCGGGTTCCATCCGTGGGTCGGG
The DNA here is from genome assembly GCA_006410515.1 of Procapra przewalskii. NCBI lineage: Eukaryota > Metazoa > Chordata > Mammalia > Artiodactyla > Bovidae > Procapra > Procapra przewalskii. The sequence continues at coordinate 3,362,440 of SJYF01000358.1, forward strand.
AAGATCCCCTGGAGAAGGCGATGGCACCCCACTCCAGTGCTCTTGCCCGGAAAAGCCCATGGACGGAGGAGCCTGGTGGGCTGCAGTCCATGGGGTCACAGAGTCGGACACGACTGAGCGGCTTCACTTTCACCTCCAGTAACCCTGGGAGGTAGGCGGTGCCTCCATTTTACAAACAGCAAGAGCTTGAACCCGT
>SJYF01000358.1:3378534-3394550 GCA_006410515.1 Procapra przewalskii
TACATGAGCAGGAACTCCAGTGAGGGTTTCTGGTGCTAACAGCCACCTGAATTGGTCAGCAACATTCTGAAGCCGCTGGACGACAGCACGTGCTTGAGAGAGGAGGCCAGAACCACCCCGGCCTTTTGTCAGTGCCGTGCAGCCTCCTGCGTGACACACATTCCTCAGATGAACTCACCTTGACCAGAGGCCGCACCTGCCAGACACCACACGGGGCTTTATGCCCGGTGGCCCCGGCAGGACGCTACAGCAGGTGGGGAGAGCCCAAGGAGGCTGGAATTGGGAGCGGCAGAGGACTAGACAGAGGGAGTTAGAGAAGAGAGGACTAGAGTGAGAAGGAGCTCCGGGAGCCCGAGAGGGACCCCAAGTCCTGGCTGTGCAGTGAGCAGCGGCCCCACATGGGTCAAGAACGAGCGCCGGGAACGCTGCCTCATCGCAGGGCTGGGAAGCACACCCAGCAACTGGCCAGAGGGGACACACGGCACAGGCAGGAGGGGCTCGGAAGGGCCGCACGTTGGAAAGGCCGAGACCCCACCACCAAAGGTCTAAAGGAAGCCTTGAATGAATCACGTTCTCCTGAAACCTAACTGCCTGTCAAAGCGAGGTTCAACTCCTTCAAGTCCAGACATGCAGAAAATTTATGATGTCTAACAGACAATAAAAAATCATTAGACATGTGAAGAAGCAGGAAAATGTGACCATCACCAGGAAAAAAAAATTAGTCAATAGAAACAGGTCCAAAATGATACAGAGGATGGAATTAGAACAAAGAGACTTTAGAGCAACCATTGTAGATATGTCAAGAATTCACAGGAAAACATAAACACCACACGGACAATAAAAGGGGAAACTGTAAGGTCAGAAATAAAAATTTAGCTGGATGGACTAGGAGCAGACTAGACACACTGTGGAAACAAGAGACACGTGCATGTGGAGACAGGCCAACAGAAATGAGCCAAACAGAAGCGCAGAGGACGGTGGGGGGCGGAGCTCGAGTGACCGAGGGACAGCGCAAGAAGGCCTCTGACACAGCGACTGGAGGCCCAGGGCCGGCGGGCAAGGAAGCATGGTGAAGAGACAGTGGCCACAGTGTCCCAGACCCAATTAAAAATATCAACCCACAGCACAGAGGAGCTCAAGAACGCCCAAGCAGGGTAAACACAAAGAAAGCACACAAAAATACGTTAGTAACCAAAACCCTGAAAGTAACAACAGAAAGTCTTAAGAGTAGCCATGGAACAACGATATGTTTCCATAGAGGGGAATAATTTAAGAAATTCACCAACTAATCCAAACCTACAAAAATCAGAAGACATATAAAATGCTTTATGAGAAATGAAAGCAAACACCATCAGCAAAACTGATAATTATCTGAACTTTAAATATAATTTGTTCACTATTTTAAAAATATGTTAAAGTTTATCTATGACTTACCAGTAGAAAACCTGGGAATTTTAAATTGATTCGCAGGGGTAGGCACAGCCTTTGTCTTGGAGTTTAGGCAGGAATCGCGCCTTCTTGTACTCCCGGTCTTATCCCTTTGAGAAGACTGTGACAAACCACAATGAGAGCTTGGCCCAGGGCCTCCCTGTTCCGGGGTCTGGGGCTGGGGGAGAGATGCTCTGGGGGGCGGCCTGGGCTGCTCCGCTGTCCACTCCGCAGCCCCTGGCCTCTGGCTTTGCCTACAGGCCACGCCCCCGGGGCCCGCCTTCAGGGACGGCCGTGGCAGGGCGAGCCCCCTTCTGCCCATCTGGCTGGAGCTTGACCGGGCACTGTCCACAGAGATGCCTGGACGTTCATTTGGTTTAGCTGGAAGAGGAGACAGGAAATCTGGTTGTCACTCAAGCTGATGCTGTGTTTAAATGCTGAAGTTATTTAACATACATACACAAGATATGCTATCTTTAGCGTATCGACCTCAGAATGTGGAAAAGAAAGCAACTTATTTCTATCATGGTGATTTCCATATTAAAAAATACGACATAAGAACAATATTCTGCATGTCCACCAGGCAACATCCTCAAACACAAGACAACCCGGGTTGCTCGCAGCTTAGCTGAGTGTGATCTAACGTGCTAATCCTAGACACGATCGCCAAGATGTACAAGGATGCATGAACTCAAGCTCTCCTGTCCTCACTGACTATGTCGACAGCAGAACCCTATCCCCGCAGAGCAGGTGAAGACGCACAGTCTGGCCAGATGCCCCACCTGGCCGGTCAGGGGTGCGGGCGGGGAGACGTGGAGAGCACATGCTTCTTACGGGTCAGTTCCTTTCAGCCGCAGGGAGGCTGGGTCCTGTCAGTTACCAGCACCACTTAAATGAGCTGGGTGAAAACACGCAGCTGCCAAAGCAGCCAGCACAGGGGCCAGCCTGGTGAAAGGCTCTTAGAGATTTAGGAGAAGGGCTGAACCGCAGCCCCCGTCAGACAGTGCGTAAGGCTCACAATGCTCTTCCCGCCAACTGACGGCCAGATCCGTATCAGATCTGACCCTGGGGATTTTGGCACGGAAAACAGAGGAACACACACACACTCACCAGAAGGCCCCCCAGCCTGTCTCGACCTTTCCCAGAAGTAGGCTCAGAAATCATAGACGGAACTGGTACTGGTGCCTGAACCAACACAGCCATTCGCGGCGCCTAGTGTAACAAAACTTCATTTCCCTGAACACGCGCCGCGCCAGACACGGGGCCAGGGTGCCATGTGGCCCTCGGGCCGCAGACACTGCGAGGGCGGGGCCGCCCCCCGGTTTGCAAAGGTACAGATGCAACTTCAGTTCTCCTGACCACCCAGGGGGTCAGGGCCCCAGATCGGACCAGCCTCGCTCCAGAGGAGAGACTCCTCAGGTCTGTGTACAAAACGCAGGCCGTGCTGCCCGGCTTAGAGCCTACCAGTGAATCTGCTTTGAACAAGGTTTTAGTCTTTGAGGGCAGGGGCCGCGTGCCTTCCCAGAGCCTCCTAGCCTTTCTCCCCTTCACCAGCAGAGGGCACCCTTGGCTCGGAAAGATAGCAAAGCCGCCTGAGTTGAAACAGGTTTGAGCAGATGTAAACCAACACCCAGGAGTTAGGGCTCCCACGCCTCTGCTACCTGGGGCAGCCCTACTTTAAGACCCTGTACTTGGTCGCGTGGCTGAGGCTGGCCTCAGCGTCCCGGGCTGTGGCGCCAGCAGGGACGCCCACCTTGTGGCGGCTTGTGCTCAGTCACGGCTGGCTCAGCAACCTCATGGACATACAGCCCGCCAGGCTCCTCTGTCCATGGGATTTCCCAGGCAGGAATACTGGAGTGGGTTGCCACTTCCTTCTCCAGGGGATCTTCCCGACCCAGGGATCAAACCCAAGTCTCTTGCATCTCCTGCGTTGGCAGCCGGGCTCTTCACCTACAGAGCCACCTGTGACAGCTTAACTCAGCCAGGACTAGAGCGCCGGCCTGACCGCCCCTCTCCTCGGAGGAGGGAGGCACCTTGAGGATCGAGGCCTCAGCATTGCCCCCACCTCAGGCCAGAGCAAGCCTTCCAGAGCCTGCGGCTGGGGGCATCTGGAAGTCTGGCAGGAGCACAGCACTCAGGGCTGGCCTTACCTCTGCCGGTCGCGGGAGAAGCACGCGCAGCGGAGCTCAGGCCTGAGACGGGCCCCGACGAGCACCTTCCTGCCAGGCCGCCAGCACACCCGGGAGGTCTCAGCGTGGTTTTCTTTGGCCCGGACTAAAACAGAGACTTCATTACCCACCCAAGACTTACTGCTGCAAAAGTCGGGGTTTTCAACAGTCTACAAGTTATCATCTCGAGTCAGAGAAAGGCCGAGCAGCGCTCCCCGGTGTGGCCGCCAGGTTCCCTGTGTGAGGGGCACTGGGAGCCTGCTGGCCGTGGGCGTGGGGCCTGGACCCCAGCCTGTGGAGTCGAGAGCTGCAGGGCCCAGTGTGGGCAAGCTTAGCAAGTACCACCAGGGACGTGGCACTTTCACCAGCACACAGAGCTCAGCGCTGGAAAACAAACGGCCAACATGAGGACGGTCGCCTCCACGCCTGTAGTGGAGCTGTAGTTTTCAAAGCACCGAAAGCCCATCTCCTCGGAGCACCAACCCCGTGAGGGAAGCTGGGGCATCTCTGCCATCAGACACCCCGGTGTCAGCTCGGGGGGGCTGACATTTCACGGTGCCCACAGCTCCCCGGGGGCAGTGGCCAGGCCCTCCCGTGTGCCAGGCCTCCATGCCCTGCATTTCAGCACGCAGCCCCTCCTGGATCCTGCCTTCAACCTCTTAAACCTTGATTTTGGTCCAGACACATCCCACATCCTCAAAGCTGCCCCTTACTCCCTGCGGTCACAGGCCAATCCCCACCCCTGCCCCAGCCCCGGCCAACCCACCTTGTTTGGAACAGGGAGCGACCGCTTGCCTGGGACCAAGTGGCTTCCAGCGGCGTCCCGGGTAGCGCTGAGCTTGTCCGGGGGCATGCTGCTGTGGGCGTCCTTCTCGTTTTGGATTTTCATCCCGGGAGGACTAGCTGGCCTCTGTCTCTCGGGCTAAAAAATTGTAAATCGGAATGTGAGGACTGTCTAGTCTTCCACGAGGTAGAGACACGTGAAGGCTTCAGTTAGAGGGCAGACACCATTCACCCTCCCAACACGCAGTCGTCAATTCATCCATGGGAGAGAGAAGAGTAGAGCGGAGCACCTCCCCCTCCAAATTACCACGGGAGAAAACGATGATGGAGCCTGCTCCCGCACTAGAAACAGGGCACACCACCACTGAGACAGGTCACTGCCAGGAGAGAGCTCCCCCCGGGCTAGGCCTGCCAGGACTCTTGCAAGGGCATTTGTGGAAGTGATTCATGCTTCCATAAATAATCCCTCATACTAAGAGGAGTTCATAAGAAGCAAAAGAAGCTCATAAAGCAGTAACCTGCTTTCTCCTTTGCTAAATCGCTTCAGTCGTGTCTGACTCTGTGTGACGCCATAGACGGCAGCCCACCAGGCTCCGCCGCCTCTGGGATTCTTCAGGCAAGAACACTGGAGTAGGTTGCCATTTCCTTCTCCAATGCATGAAAGTGAAAAGTGAAAGGGAATTCACTCAAGTTGTGCCCGACTCTTAGCGACCCCATGGATTGTAGCCCACCAGGCTCCTCTGTCCATGGGATTTTCCAGGCAAGAGCACTGGAGTGGGGTGCCATCACCTTCTCCTTTCAACTTTACATCATTTTTTACATTGAGACATGCTTCACGTAGTAAAAGTCCACCATTTTAAAGTGTACACTTCAGTGGTTTTCAGCATACTGTCACAGCGTCACCTGACGTTTTTGTTGCCCCTGAAAGCAACTCCTGGCCGTCAGCACTCCTTGCACCTCCCAGCCGGGTGAGCGTGGATCCACTGACTCCAGAGCAAGCCATGACTCGCCTGCTACGGTCACTGCCTGTGCGTGAGACCGTGCGTGGGGCCTCCTGCGTCTGGCTTCTTCCTCTGACCGTGTTCCCCAGGGTCACCCATGCTTACCGTGTGTCAGTCCAGCACTTTTTCACGGGCCAAAAGTACCCCACTGCATGGACAGATCGCATCTCCCTCACCCAGGCATCAGCTGGCGGGCATCTCGATTGTTCCTACTTTTGGGTTATTATGAATGAAGCTGCTTTCAACACTGCTACACAGGTTTCTTTGTGGACTATGTTTTCAGTGTTCTTGGGAATATGCCCAAGTGGAACATGTGGAATTGCTGGATCATGTGATAATTCTGAGTTTAACTTTTCCAGGAACTGCCCACTGTTTTTCCACAGAGGCTGCACCACTGCACGGGCCTATGGGCAATGCAAGGGGATGCAATTTCTCCACGTCCTCATCAACACTTACTTTGTTTTTTAATTCTCACTACAGCCATCCTGGGCTTTCCTCGTAGCTCAGCTGGTAAATCATCTGCCTGCAATGCAGGAGACCCTGGTTTGATTCCTGGGTCAGGAAGATCCCCTGGAGAAGGAAATGGCCACCCACTCCAGTGTTCTTGCCTGGAGAATCCCATGGACAGAGGAGCCTGGCGGGCCACAGTCCATGGGATCGCAGAGTCAGACTCGACTTAGCAACCACACCACCACCACAGCCATCCTAGCAGGTGTCTTGAAAAGACTCATCTAGATGGTGCAATCAAGAGGGCCAGCCTGTCTACAGGCAATCCTCACAGGTGACGGTGTGTCAGAGCCACTTTCCACAGAAACAACATGGGAAGCAATGGGGGTCCCTGGGTGAGTGCAAACAGCTCAATGGTCCAGCTAACCCCTCACTGACCAAAACTCAGCTCTCTCGCAAAGGAGTGCTTCTTACGACCCAGAAAATTAAAGGATCCAGAATAGTCATGGGCTTCCCTGGTGGCTCAGTGAATAATCCACCTGCAATGTGGGAGACCTGGGTCGGATCCCCTGGTCGGGCAGATCCCTGGAGGAGGGCGTGGCCACCCGCTCCAGTACTCTTGCCTGGAGAATCCCATGGACAGAGGAGCCTGGCGATCTGCAGTCCATGGGGTTGCAGAGAACTGGACACGACTGGGCGACAAAGCAGAGAACAGCTGAAATTACATCACAACCCTGGCCCTGAGTCTCTGTGTCACCCATACAAATCCGGCCTGAGTCCGGTGTTGCACATGGACCCACGCTGCTTTCATTCTGGAAAAGTCACTTCAGAAATTCACATCCAAACGACCTCCAGGAAGGGGCATTTGCAAGATGAAAGGACAGCTTCAGCCCCGAGAAGCAGAGGCCACGTGGCCCCTCGAAGGGCCTCTGTGCAGACCCGCGTCCAGCCTGGTTCAGTTCTGGGCTCTGCTAGCAGGCAGTCGAGGGCTCAGGAGCCGCGCAGGGATCTTCTTTGCCTGTGCTGGGTGTTTTGCATGGACCTAACCCTGCTGACAGCCCCGTGAGGCAACGCTCCTCTCTAACTGGCTGGGAGTGCTGAAGCCAGTGGCCAGGGCCGCAGAGCTGGGGACGGCGCAGGGCAGGCTCCCAGCTCTCCCTAGCCGCCCCTGTGCTACGGCCCCGCCCTGAGCTCAGAGTCAGAGGAGGCAAACCCAGGTGGCGACCTCAGCCTGACCCTTACCCTGCTACCCACAAGCCACTAGGGTAGCTTCCTGGAGCTGGCTAACAGCACCCCAAAGGCACACGTGTCCCCCACTACATGCCAGAGCAGCACCTCCACTCATGTCTGGGAGGAAGGCAACCTAAACACAGTCATGGCTCAGAGGGAGACTCTGGGGAAGAAGCTGCTGTTAACGCACCCAAAATGCCTACCGGGAGTGGGTAGCGGGCAGGTTGGTGAGGGGGAATGTCCAGTGCTGTAACAAAACGGAAGGGAAGACCTCAAACAGAATGGAGGAGGAGGTGTCCTTGAGTCACCGCGATAGGGACCCAGCCCTGCCTGTGCCGCCCCGCCTGGCTCCCCACGCCACGGACACAGCTCCTTCCGAACTTCCCATGCCAGCATCTCTGAGCCCTGCCTCCAAGCAAGACATCCCCAGGCTCCCCCCACAGTGGTCTGTTTCCGGGCATAAACCCAGAGTCCCCGGATAAAAGTGCTGGGAAGGGGGGGCTACCTTCTCCACGGCTGAGTGAAGGCTCTTTCCTCGAAGGGATGAGGTTCGAGGCGGCAGTAACTTGCTGGCGACCTTCTTCTGAGCCCCGGCCTGGTTCGGAGGCTGAGCAGCACTGGGCTCTGCTGGCAGAGAAGGGCACGAGGCAGGCAGCGGCCCCGAGGTCTCAGGGCAGCTGGTCTGGGCAGGAGGGGCCAGTGGGGCTGCGCTGGAGGCGGGCTGAGTGCCCCGGAGCAGGGGTGCCCTCCAGAGGCCGTCCGACAGGCAGTATGTCTCCCGCTTAAGTGACTTGGGGCTTTTCTTCGCTTCGTTTTCTCTATCGAAGAGGTTTATTTTGAGTTTAGACTCCTGTATGAACCCTTCCACCCCCTGGCTCCCAGGGTCTTCGGGCTGGCCAGCCTGGGCCGCCTTGGTTCTGCCGTTGCTTTGTATCTGGAAGGCCAGTAAGTGAGCTTCTTTATAAACCTCCACAAACTTTTCCCCCGTGAGCGGACTCCAGGTGAAGTGTCTCTCAGAAGCTGGCAAAGGAGATTCTCCGGGAAGCTGATTATTTAACTCTAAGCTGGCAGCAATGCATCTTTCTTTATGGCCAACAGGTCCAAAAAAGACTTCATCGTCTTCATTGGCACTATGTTAAAAGTAAAGAATTATTAACAACACTGGCACCATGCGAAAGGCTTGACTGAATGTGGTCACACCAAGGCAAGGGGAGAAAACTCATTTTTTTACCTTGAAGAAGACAACGAAAGGTCGAAGTCAAACTTTTCATCAGCCAACAGAGGAGCGTCTGGAGAGGAAAGAGCCGGCTGTTACCTTAGGGGTGGGCTGATGATGAGCAGACATCACCAGTCTCCACAGCAATCACAACTCTTTTCAAATTTAACTTCTCCAAGTGTGACAGCAGTATTTTAATAATCACATTTTCTCAAGGGGCTCTAGATTATCTTAATTTTTCCTTTAAAAAAAAACAAAACAGCATCAGCCATTCTCTGTTCACTAGGCTGTCATCAAAGCCCAAGTCCTTGTTTTTAAGCCCTTATGTTAAAGACATGATCTAAAATGCATTCACCGAATCATTTGATTAGCTTTGCAAGACGCAGTCAGTCATTTTCTGGTACAGAACATTTTCAAAAGACCACCTGCCTCAGCTCACCAACTCCGCAGTTACAGACTACAGCTAGTCCCCTTTCAAAAGCAAATTCAGTGCCCTCACAGGCACAGTAGGGGGCCGTGCACACCTGAGGACCATCACCTCTCCCTGGAGCCCATCCTGAATGGCTGGATAAAGCGCCGCTGACATCCTGTGTACACAGGGCCTTTGCCAGCCCTGACGACCTATGAGGCTCTGGGCGAGGGCACCCCTTGGCTGGGGCCACCGCTCCCTGCCCCAGCTCCACATCCTGCTCTCCGTCCGCCTCCCTTAGGGCTCCCTGGGGCTCCCCCTCCCCAGACCTGACGTCTGCCTTAGCATCACCATCCTGTAAGTGTCTCTCAACTTTCTGTGGCCCCACCTAGCCTGGAAGCTCCTCCAATACAGTAAATGTCTAGTACTCTCCCGAACTCCACCTCAGGGTCTGGACACTTAGCAAATATTTCTCAAAAAGCAATGAACCAGGGATTCCCTGGTGGCCCAGCGGTTAAAAATCTGCCTTAACCAGCACTAGGCAACACTGACCAACAAGTGAACAAAAGCAAAGAATCTGGAGGTTAAAACTGCCGCAACGGACAGACGCTGTGATTACATACAAGAAATAAGAAAATCAACCGAAAACCACTATAAACTATGAAAGACTAAAAGCAAATGTCTGAAGACAAAATTGTTACACGACAAATCAACAGCTTTCATATCTAAAAAGAACAGAGATATAATGGAAGACTTCATTTACTATACAGCAAAAAATGCAAAACACCTATGAATTGACAAGAAATATGCAAGATGGATATAAAGAAAGTTTAGCATATCATAAAAGTAACATATCAAATAAAGGGGGAAAATGCATTATTCAATGAATGGTATTGGGATAAACCAGATAATCCTTTGAGAGGGATGAATACATGCACCTGAAGTTTGATCCATGGCTCGTAGACCACACCAGGACAGATCCCCAGAAGGTCCAAGACTTAACAGAAAAAAGCAAAACCCAAGAGGAACAAGAAACCACGGGGAAATCCCTGTAGAGGCTGGAGGGCGGAGGTCTAACTCTGACACCACGCTGGAAGCCATGAAACAACAGGTTGATAGTCCAATATATTAAAGATGTAACATCTCGCGTGACAAAAAGCACCGTGAGCAGAGCTGGTAGGAGCAACAGACAGGGAAGAGGACGCGTGCGGTCCCATCGCGAGGGCCGCAGGCGAGCGCCGGACACGCGGGAAGAGCGGGCAAAGGACACGAGCAGAGTGAGGCACGGGCCGAAAGGAGACGTTCTGAAACGCACGACTGGAAGCTCAGTCGCGCTCAAAAGAGCATGAAAATCTCAGAGATGGCCAGGACCCCAGTTTTCACTGGTAAGACTGTTAAAAATCTAAAAGTTTGATTTGTAAGTTATGACAGCTCTTGGGAGGGTAGCCTGGCAGCGCCTACCAAGACAGAAACGCACACGCCCTGGCAGGAAGCCTGCTGCTGCCAAGTGCCCACCCGGCTTACCGCAGCAACACTTGACACAGCGAGACACCAGCAACGAAGCCGGAGTTCCCAGACGGCAGATAAGCCACAGCGCAGACCCACAGGGGAACGGGAGACGACTCGGGCCCAGAGAAGAGCAGGAACACTCCCTATATTGACACACAGAGCTCATCAAGATAAATTAGAGGCAAAACCCAAGATGGCGCCCAGGGTTCTACCTGCTCTAGAAGAGGGGGCCGGACTGCCCAGGAGGCTGAGGTCAGTGGCCTCTGGAGGTGGCACTGGGCAGCGGAGGGGCAGAAAGGAGGAGGACATGGACTCCTCACTCTTCAATGTGCCTAAAACCTAGGGAGGCAGTTTCATGGGTCACTACCAGAAAATTCCAAACATCTGCTGTGGGGAAAGGAATCCTGGGCTGGGAGTCAGGGGAAAAGCCTTCCACGCCAGGCTCCGCCGCCGGCTCAGGGTGACCTGGGCTAGCTGCCCCTCCATCCACTCTGCAGACGTGGGCTGCGTCCTCCGCTAGGCCCTCCTCGGGGGCGCAGTGTCCAGCGGGCACACACCGTGGAAGGTGGTGTGGGGAGGAGCCCCCAGGAAGTGGGGACACCTCTGAGGCCAGTGGCTGGAGGAGGTGGAGACACAGGTCAGGGCAGATCCTGGGTGGCATCCAAGCCATGGCAAGCTTTTAATTTACTCAGAGTGCAACGGGAGCTATCGAAGGGTTTTAAGCAGAAGAGTGTTGTGCTCTAACTTTCGTTTTTAAAAGGCTACCCTGGTGGATGTGCTATAAAAACAGCAGGCGGTATCTACTGAAATTACAGTGCACACATTGGCTAAAGTGCAAAATATACATGTAGGTGGCGGCGAGTTAATGTGGCTGAGACCAAGGTGGTGGCATTTGGGTGGAGCTGGAAAGAGGTAGATGGGTCCGAAACATACCGTGGAAATGACAGTAACTGATGACTGACTGAACAAATGCTTCCCAACTTTCTCAGCTAGAGCAATGGACAGGCAATTGACTTCTATTATAGAGACAAAAGAGAAGGAAATAGCAACCCACTCCAGAATTCTTGCCTGGAGAATTCCATGGACAGAGGAGCCTGGTGGGGTATAGTCCATGGGGTCACAAAGAGTCAGACAGGACTGAGTGACTAACTTTCTTTTCACTTTTCACAAAGAACCAGCCAAAAATGGGGTGGGAGGTGGGACCCACTGAGTAAGAGGTGGGAGACATTCATGTGAAGACGCCGGCCAGCCAGGTGGACGCACAAGCCCAGAGCTCAGAGGAGAGGCTGTACCCCAGACAAAACGTGGGCACCGCCAGAAAGTGGGAGGACTTAAAGGACTGTCTGAGAACCTGCAGGAGGGGAGGGGGAGTTCAAAGAGACCACAGACCAGGTCCTGGGGAACTCGGCTTCAGAAGGTGGGACAGAATGAGAAGTCTGCAAACAGCTGGAGACATGCCGGCCAGTGTGGGCAGAAGGAAAAGCAACAAGCCAAGCTGGCCAAGTTTCCTGTAGGAGAAAAGGTCAAAAGTCACTGAAAAGACAGAAAAAATGACCGTGGATTTCGCAACACGGATGTGCTCAGTGACGGACAAAGGCAGTCTGGGTGAAGTGAGAGGGCAGAGAGGGTTCAGAGGGGTTGAAGGTTACGGAAGAGAACAGCGAAACAAGTGGGGACAGTTCTTGCTCTGAAGCCTGGCTCTGAATGAGGCACACAGCAGCGGAGAGGGCGTGGAGCACGTGAGGGCAAGTCGGACGACAGGACCTATCTGTACATCAGTGATGAGGGTGATGAGCATGAAGAACAGACAGGAAAAGATATGAAGACATAAAGGATGGGTGACAGGAGCAGTCCTCAGGAAGCAGCAACAGGGATTCGGCTGCACGTGGAAGGGACTGGAAAGGGAGGGCGTACACGCGAGGGTGGAGGTCAGGCTGCGGCAGCAGACGCTGTTCTAGAGCCGGGGAAGCAGCGCTGATGACTGTCTTGTGGCTGTTTCTGCAGAATAGGGGTGTTAAGGAGAAACCGGGGTACCCAGTCTCCCTGACTCGCACACGTGCCGTGAAGACAATGGATATAAAGATGTCCCCACGCTTCAGCAGAAAAAGAGGGCAGGGCCTGTAGCTCCTTTTGTGAGGCTGTGCTCTCACGTCCACATTCACAGCAGACAGGAACAGAACAAGACAGCAAGGCTACAGGCCGGGCTGACTGGCCCGATGTGCTGGTCAAGATTCTGGACAAGTCTCAGCAAACGGACACCAGCACCCAGCCGAGAGGCAACATCAGTTCCACAGACCTGAGTGCCTACGGAGCATGTCAGGGGCCACTGAAGTATATAGCACAGAGAAGAATCCCTGCTCCGCGGAAAGTCACAACTGGGGGGTAAAGGGAATGCAGAAAACCGGGAAAAGAAAGAAGTTAGAGGAAGGCAAAAACTCCGGGAAGACAGGGAGTTTACCGGGGCGCAGAGAACGGGGTGAGGACCGAATAAATAAAACGAGCAAGTTCTCGCAGGAGCATTAAATCGACCTGCGGGTTCCCCGAGCCCCCCAGACCGACAGAGCTGCGGAGACAAGGACGTACCTTCCTTCTTGGGAGCCTCCATCTCCGCTTCTTGGGGGGGGCCAGGCAGGCTGAAGGCACGTCGCTTCCTCCTTCCGCGGCCAGGGCTGTCCGAGGTCACAGCCAGGAGCAGGAGACAGAAGCGGGGCGGGTGTCGGAGCCGGGGTCCCCCTAGCCCCCCAGGGAAGCCCCCACCGTGCGGGCCGCTGCAGCACCGGCTGGGAGAGAGGGCTGGTTAGGGAGACAGCGAGGCCGGCAGAGGCCACCGCGGCCGCAGCCCAAGACCCTCCGCCCCGGGGCCCGCTCGCCTCTGGGCCGGCGCCATCCGAGGCAGGCCCGACCCGGGGCCCCGGATCCGGACAACCAGACCTCCAGCCGGGGGTCTTCGGCTTGGAGACCTCCTTCAGCCTCGCCGGAGAGCGCGAGGGGAGCCCCGCCGCCCCCGACCTGGCCCGACCCCCCGTCCCGAGGACGGCCGACGGGCCCCCCACACAGGGCCGCACCCGAGTCGCCGGCGACCCCCTTACCCCAGAGCCGCCGCGACACCCCAGCCGAAGCGCCTGCGCCCTGAGTTTAAACGGGGCGCGCAGGAAGCGCTGCGGGCTACTGATTGGCCGGTTTGAAAGGCCGCGGTGCCCAGTGCATCCTGGGGGTTGTAGTCAGAGCCGCAAGGGATTTAAAAAAAAAAAAAAAAGAGGGTGGCGCGCGTGCGCAATGCCTTGGCTCGCGGCCGTGCCCGAGGTCCGGCCAGAGCCCGGCCGCACTGGGCTGGGTACCTTGGGGCTCACCTGGTCTCTCCGTAGGCTCGGCATCAGGACAGCTACGTGTCGCAGTGGGCATGGTTACACCAGATCTCCATCTTTAAGTGAAGACCCAACTCCTATGGTAGGAAATAGGTGCGTATGCCCGCTTCGTAGAGCACTGCGGGTTCCTTCTGGGGGGCAAGAAAACCCCTCCCTGCCCGCGGAGCGATCGGTGACTCTGGTTGACCAGGCACCCTAGTTTATGCCCCTGGACCGCCCTGACACCTCGTTTCTATTTAGAGGCTCCCTCCGCAGCCTTCAGCCTCGCTCTTTGCGGTCCCCTTCACTTCTGACGTGCTGGGTACGCACCGCCTCGACCCTCCTGAGCTTCTGTCCACGGGGTCCCTTCTGAGTTCCATCACCTGTTCAGGATCCTACTTAACTGGAGAAGAGAGATGGGGCCAGACAGACCCAGGGCAAATCCCAGCTGCAGGTACTGGTCACGAGCCCCGGGTTGCAAGGAACAGAAGACCAGCCTCAAGTTGGCTTCAGAAAAATAATTTATTGGCTGGAATTGGGAAGTCCAGGAGCAGCCCTGGCTGCAGGCGTGGATGGAGAGAGGGGCTTGAAGGAGGGCACTAGGTCCAACTGTCCCCCAGCAGCCGCTCTGGGTCTTGCTCAGCTTCCGACAGGAGCCTTTGTTGAGCCCACCCGCCCAGGGGCCCCAGGCTTCCCTCTGCCTGCCGGGGCCTCCTGAAGACGATGGCCGGCTTAGTGTGTGTACTCAGTCCATGGTCCCAAGGCCTGGGTTTGCCTGATTCATGACCACAGGGCCAGAGCCCAGTGGGTCCTAGACTCAAGGGTGTCACCAGGTGTCAGATCCACACAGCCCTGGGGGCGTCTGCTGGGGGCCAGGGTCCCCAGACTCCCACTCCCAATGCCCCTCCCCCTGTATCATGTCAGCACGTGAGACTCCGTCAGTGAACACACCAATTGTTATTAACTCATTGCGGCTAACTGAATTCTGCCTTCATCCAGCTCTTCTCTTGGGCCCCTCCTCTCTTCTCTCAATGGCCTACCCACTGTTGATTCTTTTCTTCCTGTCCCCAGTAGGATTCTGCTTCATTTTGTAATGCACTCATTCAAGGGCTCATTCACCAATCATGGGTTCAGTGACAGGTAGTCAGGGCGAGTTCCGTGCTGGGTGGTGCTGAGACACAGATGTCTCTGACGGGAAGGGCACAGCTGGGGAGAAAGGTGCAATAGCAAGGACTGTGGGACCCTGGCCGGCAGTGCGAGGCCGGAGGCCTTCCTGGGGGAGGGGGCCAGGGTTCTTGCTCTCCTGGCCAGGCTGTATCTTGCTTGGATCCAGGAGAGGGGAGGGCACATAGGGTATGAGCAGGGGAACAGGCAGGAAGAGACAGCTCAGAATGGGAGGGCAGGCTCCCCTTGGGATGTGCCCCTAACTCCTGAGGACAGACAGCACCTCTCTTGAGAGCCCATTGTAATGACTCTGCTCTTGACTCACTGCCCTAATCTGCCCCCATGTTCAAGGAGAAGCTGTCTCCCTGGGACCCAGCCCAGGCCTGGCACGTGGAGGAGGGTCAGAGGTGCCCACCCAGTAACAGCCAGGCAAAGGAACCAAGCAACTAATGTATTTTAGCCCCAGGAAATGTGTCCAGTCGCTTTAGAGGTGTCTGCCGCCTCCTGGAAGACCTGCCCCCTCCCTGCCCCGTGAGTCCCTGCCCTAATTTCAGTTTGCACTGAAGGAACCTGAGAAACTGCAGCGGGCTGAGACTGCCTCTCACAGCACCACCGAGGTGGCCGTCAAGGCCGGCTTCCCCGCGGGGAGGGAGAGAGAGGCAGCAGCTGTGACACTGGCTGGGATCTGGTAAAGCCAAGTCACAGGCTTTGGTTTCTGCCTCCACGCTCAATCCTCACACCTCAGAAAGCACGGCAGGTCCACGAGCGTGCGTGCCAACGACTAAAGTCATGGTTGGCAGAAATAATCGACAAGGGCCCACTGCAGAGCGCAGGGAACTCTGCTCCCTGGTCTACAGCAGCCCACATGGGAGGGAACTGGGAAAGGAACAGACATACGTCTAGGCGTGACTGAACCACTCTGTTGAAGCTGACACATCAGAAATCAACTGTGCTCCCATGCGAAGTGAAAAAAATTTAAGAATCATGGTTGACAATCTGCAGTTTACAATTAAGAGAAAATCAACCCAAATCAGTGCCACTAAAGCCCCAGGGGAAGCTTGCAGACGTCTCTGCAGACACAGCAGAAGGGCTAAGGGCCCAGGCACTGAGGTGGGAGCCCGTCTCCCAGGAGGCACAGGGCCCCCACTAGTAGGGGACCCTGGGCAAGTCACTCCCCACCATGGGCACCCTCACCCAAAAGGTGGGACAACAGAACCTCTCCAGAATACGGAGAGGAAGGCAGAATGATGGGGTTTATCCCAGGGGCGGCCTAGAGTGGGGAGGGGGTGCCCCTAGGGGTGGATGGGAGATTCCCCT
>SJYF01000358.1:3400502-3415968 GCA_006410515.1 Procapra przewalskii
AAAAATTCCTGGCAGTTCCCTAATGGTCTAGTGGTTAGGATTCAGCGCTTGCACTGCCATGGCCCAGGTTCATTTCCTGGTCAGAGAACTGAGATCCCACAAGCCAAGCAGCACAGCCAAAAACATTTCAGGCAGATCAATGTTTTCGCCAAATAAAGGCACTCTAAATGACTAGAAGGAAGCCTGAGGTTTCAGAGATGACCATCTGACACGTGCACTCTTCCGAAGCCCACAGGGGTGTGTGTGTGTGTGTGTGTGTGTGTGTGTGCGAATTCAGTCATGTTTGACTCTTTGCAACCCATCGGACTGTAGTCTGCCAGGCTCCTCTGTCCATGAAATTCTCTAGGCAAGAACACTGGAGTGGGTGGCCATCTCCTCCTCCAGGGGAGCTTCCCGACCCAGGGATCCAACGTGCATCTCTTGCATCTCCTGCGTTGGCAGGTGGGTTCTCTGCCACCGAGCCACCTGGGAAAGCAACCTCCCAATGCCCACAGGCGAGCAGAGTCAAATCCTGTTCTGGGTTTCAACACCACCCTTGGAGAGAATCAACGCTGTGAGGTCCTACACAAGAGCTGTGCTTCAGCTCCAGCTGTGGGTCTGTCTGGGGCAACATGGACCGGATCAGGGAGCTGTTCGAGACTGAAGGGAAACTGACGCGATAAACTGAATCGAGTGCAAGCGTGGACTTACATGGTCATCGTAAATGGTCAATGCAGCCTCGTATTCGCCCTGGAAAAGTGAAGTGCCGGGATTAACACGGGGAGGAGGTGAAATGAGATGCTGAGACATGAACTGAAAACGCCTCGACAAAGGCCCCAGCCTGCCTGCCCACAGCTTGGTAGGTCTCGGGATGGGAGGAGAGGCACCCGCCCCGCCCCAGCCCTTCTTTCCCCAGGCAGGAGACACAGCAGCAGCTGCTGCTAGGGAAGCCCTTTCCGCGCAAGCATCGTATCTCGCACGAAGCGCTTGTCGAGCGGCTGTGAGCTCTCTCATCTATTTCTTCCAGGATGGTTTCTTCCTCCCTGTCTTTTCCTCATGGCCCATTCAGCTGGGTTCACTGCTTTTTCAAAGATGCTGTGTTACTGCATTCTGCGTATCCTCACAGGGTCCTTACCTTCCAAGCATCTCTCTTTGGACCTTTAGGGAGCTTCTAGATTTTCTCTACGACAAACTGTAAGAACAGCCCTTATAAGGGGACCCAGTGGTGGGGTCGCTGGGGTCAAGCATGGCCCCACACCCGCGGCCCCACTGGGGTGAGCACTGTGAGGGTCCCATGGCCCGTTCGGGCTCAACCGTGGGGTGCGGGCCTGGCAGCTCACTCCAGGGGCTGCCTTGGAGCAGTTCACACTGGAGCTGCCTGTCGCCACAGAGGGCACACGTGTGTACAGGATTTCTGAGTCCAGGACTGTGGGAAATACCTGAAGGAGTTCAAACCTGAAAAGCTGTTTGAAAATATGAGGGCCCGACGGCACGAGAACACCGCTGAAACGCACAACGACACAGCCCTGCTCCGCGGGGTATAAAGTGCGGCACAGGGGAAAGCCTTTCTTCCCTTGGAGGGTAAGGCCTTTCACAGATGTAAGACCCTCCATCTTTGCAGGGTAAGACAGCCGGTCATCTTACCTTTTCAATCAGATATAAGGCCCAGTGCCAATAATTATGACAAGCAAGCATGTCGGAGTCCTGGGGAAAGAGCAAGACAGAAAAATCTCACAGCCCAGGGTCGGCGGGGGGCAGCGGCGGGGTCGGGGTAAGCAGCTGCTATCCGTGTCAACGCAGAGCCCCGCAGCTGTGGGTGCAGGAAACACTCCCTAGCCCCCGCCTCGGCTGCCCTGGCTGGCAAGCCCACGCCTGTCCATTCCTTCGGCCCTGAGCCTCGGCAAGTGGTGTGCCTGAATTTACCAAGGGCGCTGAGGCCACGGCAGGCTGGCATCTTAGCCCCAGGACGAGGAGCCAGGAAAACCAGAGCCACCCAGAGGGGGCCACTTGGCACCCCAAGCCTCGCCTTCCTGAGGTATGGTGTGGAGAAAATGAGGAAGTCCATCCAAACGGCTGCAGAGGCCGACTGTGCCCAATAGGCAGGGCGTCCCAGTAAAGCCCAACTGACAACTGTGCCCGGGGCCAGACCTCCGCAGGTCCTGGCACAGCCCACGAGATAAGGGACAGGGGCGACACCTGGACGGCTGCGGCTGCTCTGCTTTGGGCCCCACCACGAACGCCAGCCTACAGGGCTGCAGCAGACACTTCCTTCTCTGCTTGGACACCTCCCGCCTCCTCCACAGCCCATGTCCACCTGGCACCTGTCTGAGGATTCAACCCTCCCAGCTCCCCTCCGTCACAGGCCACTGCAGGCTTCTGTTTACAATGATCCTACACCTCCCTGTCCTTTGTCTACAAACTCCTACTCACCCTTCGACAGTCATCCCATAGGCTGCCTCCACCAGGAAGCCTTCTCTGACTGCTTCCCCCTCAAGCCCAGCTGGGTAGGATGCTTGCTCTGGGTTTCCATACCCCCAAGAGTGCCCCGGTCGTGCTGCGGTCATGCTGGGAGCTGCTGGCTCCACTTGACGGTTCTTTTGAAGACACAGATGCCTGGGCAGGACTCTCAGTAGGGTCCCTGGGGTGAGGTAAAGCTTGGGACACTGACTGGAGCCTGAAGAACTGAGCTCAGTGCCGGGAGCCAAGCGCCGGGGGCAGGCAATGGAGGACAGGAAGGGGAGCCGCAGGCCCCGCCATCTGCCCCTGGGCTGTGCAGCCGGGCTGGAGGCCACCAGGAGCCACCGAGGGGGCCATGCACAGGCGTTGGGGCCCAGCGCCTGCCAGATGAGCCCAGCCATCAAGGGCTGCCTCGTTTACAGAGTCAAACCAGTGTCCAAGGGCGCTCTTTGGGGCCAGGGGCCTCACGGCAGTGGCAACAGCAGGTTTTTCAGATGAGGAAACTGAGGCTCAGAGGGATCGGGCTCTTGCCCTGGGAAGAGGCCAGGCCTCAGGCACCCAGGCCCAGGAAATTCAGAGTCTGGGGCAGGAAGTAAATGGAATGAATACAAATGACCCGGCCTCGGCCAGGCCTCCCCGGCCTCCCCCTCGGAGGACACGGACGCCCAAGCACCCCCTCCATTCAGGTCAGTACCTGCCAGGGGCGTCTGAGGTCCGGGGCCTGACCCACACTGCGTCCCCCACCCCCCACCCAGGGCTGAGGTCAGGCCCAGGGTCTGGGGATCCTTAAAAAGACGTGAGTCTGAACCTAATGCACTCACAGTTCTCCCAGTTGACCTTGCACCTGCTTGCCTGCTCTACCTAATACCCCTCCCGCAGAGGCCGGGATGCCGCCTTCTTGTCAATGATTTCTCACTGGCCATCCTGGGCCAGGGAGCTGCTGGGAGGCACCCAGGTGACCGAGCCAGCCCCTGCTCCCTGCCAGGTTCCTGGTCTCGCCTGCGTTTGCTCAGTTGCTGACCACGCACTGCTGGGTGCCCACCGGGGCCCAGACAAGGGCAGGGCAGCAGACCACCCCTGAACAGGTAGCCCGGGTGTGTGCCAGGGACAGACCAGAGGACAAGAGGCATGGGTGAGGATGGAGGGCCACCGCAGCTGGGCGCAGGTGGGCACAGGGAGGCCCCAGGGCAGTCAGGCCCCAGGAAGGGCCTGGCAGGGCTTGAGGGGTCTGGACGGCATGCGTGCCGCTGCCCCACCAAGGACCTGAGCCCCGCATGCCAGCCCTGCAGACAGTCGCTGGGCCCTCGTCCACCCCATCGGCCCCTGGCTGCACCAGCTGCTCCCTGGGACACTCTGTGGCTCTGGGGTCCATGCCCAGCCGCTAGCCGGTGGCGGAGGAGGCAGCTCAGAGCCTCCGTGGCTCTCACCAGTGCCAGGCTCTTGTCTGCCACCGCTGTTGACTCACTCAGTCGAGTTCGGCACTTTGCGACCCCGTGGACTGTAGCCCGCCAGGGACTCTGTCCATGGGATTCTCCAGGCAAGGATACAGGAGTGGGTTGCCATTTCCTCCTCCAGGGGGGGATCTTCCTGACCCAGGGATCGAACCTGAGTCTCCTGTATTGTAGAAGGATTCTTTACTGCTGAGCCACCTAGGAAGCCTGGGTTCTTGTTCACCCAGTAATTTTTTTCTCATCCATTCCTTCTACAGCCAAATGCCTCAGGCCACGACCAATTCTAGAATTACTTGCAAATTGCTCGCAGGTGTTGGGGAGCCATGTGGCTCCCAGGGGACCCGGCGGTTTGCTAGGAATCCTTCCAAGCGGGAACATGCTGCTGCTGCTGCTAAGTCACTTCAGTCGTGTCCGACTCTGTGCAGCCCCAGAGATGGCAGCCCACCAGGCTCTGCCGTCCCTGGGATTCTCCAAGCAAGAACACTGGAGTGGGGTGCCATTGCCTTCTCCGAAGTGGGAACATAAGTTTCCCCAAAACTAAGCTGCACCCTGTAACCCTATCTGTTAATCCTCAGCTTAACCTAGGAGGACAGATAGAATTTTCCAGGCAGGTGGATGGACAAGAACCATACCTTCCAGTGGGCTTCTGAGTGCTGCATAAACTCCAGTCCTTCCTGGACCTCCGCTTTCATCTCATGAATATGCGCAACGGTGTGCACCGACCAGGCGTCTGTGGGGTTAATGGATAAAGCCTACGTGGGTGAAGAGAGGGAGGGGGGAGGACAAAGCAAGATATGTGTGAGTCAGGCCACCTGGAGACGAGGCGTCCCAAGTGAAGGGGCACCAGGGGCCTGGGCTCTGCCTCAAAGTAACGACCCCAAAGATCAGCCCGTGAACCAAACACCGGATGCTGCCAACAAGGGTGTCAGTTCCTACTTCACGGAGGAGGAAACTAAGACTCAGGGAGGCTGAGCGACTTGCCCAGAGCCGCACTGTGGGGCGGCAGTGGGGTCTCTCCAAAGCAGGGCTTATCCAGCCCCTTGGCCCCAAGCCTCCAGCACACAGCTGAGTCATGCGCAACGCGCTGCCCAGCGCGTTCTCCACCTTCCTCTCGGGGCTGCCGTGGAGGCCAGTGGACACTGCGTGTGTAGGGACTCCGGGGGCTCTCAGCTGCCCCTCCCAACTAGTACACACGCAAGGACCACACACACGCAAGGGCCACACGTGTGGCTTTCCAGGCTCGTGCTGAGACTGCGAGTAACAGCGCCAGCCACTCACAGGACTGGTGGGCTCGCCAGCGGCCACACGGCAGAGCGACGCGGGGCTACTGAGTGCCCACTGAACCTGGCACCGGGCAGGAAGCCGAGCTCCCCGTGGCCCTGGGACCACCCACACGGGTCCAGGCCCCCCACACCCGACCAAGGCCCCCCAGGCCTGCCACCTCGGTTCCCCCGTGCCTTTCGCCTCTGCCCCTGGCCTGGCCCCTGCCAGGTGGTCTGCGCTGCAGCAGGTGGCATGAAGCCCCACTGCACCGGCCCGTCTGGTCCACATGGGGACAGAGAAGGGGCCCGCCTGCAGGGACGCTGCAGGAGACCCCGGGGGTGCAGCACGGAGCCGGGGCTCAGGGCAGGGGCTGCTCTCACCCCCTGCGGGGATCGTGGCCGCCCTCCCCGCTGACCTGCTTCCCCCACAGTTTCCTGGGGCAGAGTCCGCCTGGCCAGGGCAACCTGGCCCTGCCGTCCCTAGACTTTGCTCCCAGCACCCGGCCCGCCCGCCTCTGCCCTACGCTTGGTGGATCAGCCAGCCCAGCTGCCGCTCCCCTTCCCCTCGCCGCCCTTTGCTCTCTCTGCCCTGGGGGTCCAGCCGGCAGAGAGGCCTGGGTGTCAGCATCAAGCAGCCTCTCCCGGTCCCAGAGGAGCCTGTGGCGCTCACTCTCAGTTTCCGAGCAGCCTGGCCTTGCCCAGTACCTGTCTGTAGGGGTGCTGGGGTCCACGTCTGGGCGCCCGAAGGAGAGCAAGTGTGAAGGGAGGGAAGGGGTCCCCCCACGTCACCCTTTCCTGCTCCTGTGGTTGTGACCCTTCACCTTTTGGTCCCCCTCTGACTTCCCGAACCATCCTGCCACCCACAGGTGCCCACACAGATGGCGCCCAGCAGGGGGGCCCAATGCCAAGAGGTTCAGGAGACATTCCTGCAGCTGGCCCCCTGGAAGGTGACACCGGGTCCCCCAGCACAGAGCCAAGAGTACCATGAAGTCCCCTGTGTCCCCCTCTCAAAGCCCTGAGTCGGGACTGCATCACAGACCCTGTCAGCTCCTGTCAAGTCCCGCCTCTATTTGTGAGCCCAGAGGTCTGCAGAGACCCATGTGCCCTGTGGCCCCAGGAGGGCACCATGCCCCCTGGGGAGGGGGAGGGTGCTGGGAGCCCTCCAGGGCAGCATCTGGGGGACGAGCCCTGCTGGGAGCGGGGGAGCAGGTCTGTCCAGGAAGCAGGTCAGTCTCTGCTCCTGGGAGGGGAGGCGCTGGAGGAGGGGCCTCTGAGTCAGAGAAGCCGAGGCCCTGGGGCCTGCAAGCCAGGGTGTCCAGGGTGCGTCCAGGGTAGCGGCCAGCCGATGTGCCCCAGCACAGAGGGAGGGGCAGGCCTGCGGCAAGCACTCGACATCCCACCCAGCGCTGTGCCCTTGGCTGCGGCTCCCTCCAATGGAGGTGGTCCACAAGGGAAGGCCTGGCCAGCAGGCCCCAGTGCCAGGTCAGGGCCCACCCGAAGCAGCCTGATGAGATAAAATTTATACTTTAAGGCAGGACAAGAAAAATTAAGCATGAGGTCCTCTCTGCGCTTGTCCGGGCCTCCTCCCTGGCTCCCTGATGAGCTGCACACGCCTGCATCACACATCGACCAGCGCTCCTCAAAGACGGGAGTGCCTGCTCGGCCCTAGAGAGTCTTTCCTCTCTTCCGACGCTAGCAGTGTAACTTATTCAGAGAACCCTGCCCTTTCACAGCTCTGCAGCGGGGCATGGTGACCCGCTGCTCATTTTCTTCGTGCTTATCCAGACTGTGTCCTTGGTGGCCTTTAGGGAAAATACCAGGATGTCATTTTGATGTTCGGTCCTTTGTCTCACAAAAGTGGGTGACTGTACCTTCAAGTTCTAACAGGCGGAACAGTGCTCAGAGCTGTCTGCTTCCCAGTTTACAATCCTCAGTTTGGCTCGAGTAAAATTCCCTTTCTTTCCTTCCTAAAACTTGAGAGTTCAGTGGATTTCTGGCAACAAGCCTCACTCAGCACCTAAGGGTCCCCTCCCGGAGGCTTGGTGCTATCAGCGACGTTTAGAAAGCTGAGGTTCCAGGTGGGGGAAGCAACGCTGACACCCGCTTCCCACCTACAGAGTCTGGGTCCTGAACACACACGGGGGGCCCTGGAGACAGAGCCGGGGGTGCACAGAGCCACCACGCCGTGCGGCCCAGGAGAGGAGCACGGATGGAGCCTCACGGGCCTTCCCCACCTGTGCAAGGCAGCTCTGCAGACCCGGGGGGCACAGGCGGCCAAAGGGAGCCGCCCTCTCTGTTAATACAAGCCCTCCCAGCAGGAAATGGGGTGCAGAGTGGGGGGCCAAGCCTGGCCTGCTCTGCACCCCCTGACACCACTCCCTCAGGGCTCCCGCACCTCTGGAAGGGCCCGCCTACCTCTTTGGCGAGCTTTTCCGCCCGATCATAGAGGTTGGTTTCCATCAGTCCGAAAGAATAGATGCCTTTCACGTAGCTGGAAACAAACAAAAATTATTATTTGTTAAAAATGGATGGGAACCATTCCACCCGCGACACGGCGGGTGCAGGGCTGTGTCTGGACATATGCCGTACATGGAATTTGAATCTTTGCAGCTCATTATCAGATCAAGTTAAGATGAGGTCATCCTGGATGAGGGTGGGCCCTAACCCTAATGACTGGTGTCCTTATAAGAGAAAGGAGAGGGAGGTTTTGGATGCAGGAGACACAGACAGACACGCACAGAGGACAGACAGTCATGTGGAGACGAAGGCAGAGACTGGAATGGTTTCAGACCTGCCAGTCCCCACAGTCACTGGAGCCAATCCCGTAAAATAGATACACCACCCTCCCTCCTCCGCCCTCTCTCCCCCTCTCTGTGTGGAAATAACGTAGCTATAGATGCACACATCCTGGGTTTCCCTCGTGGCTCAGTGGTAAAGAATCTGCCCGCCAATGCAGGAGACCCAGGTTGGATCCCTGGGTCGGGAAGATCACCCGGAGGAGGAAATGGCCACCCACTCTAGTGTTCTTTCCTGGAGAATTCCATGGACAGAGGAGCCTGGCAGGCTAAGTCCATGGGGTCGGACACAAAACTTAGTGGTCAAATAACAGCAAACACACACCCTACTGGTTCTGTTTTCTGGAGAACCCTAACACAGCCCTTCAATCTCTTAATCCACTTGCCCTTCACAGCAATCCTGTGATGCAGACAGTGGAGGCGCGCCCGTGTGGACGTCCCTCGGCCTGCTCACAGGCAGCCCACGCCTCCCTCCCCTTCCAGCCCGTGGGGGCGCTGTGCTTCGTGGCCTCCTGGGCGGGGGCGGGGGCGACTGGACCTGGCCAGCGACTCAGAGCACTTCACTCGAACACTGATGCCATTGCGAGTCCCCCAGGAGAGCTCTCTTTCCTCTTAGCAGCTGGTGTGTCCAGAGAGCAGTGGCTTCACCAGCTGGGATCCCAGAGGGAGACAATGGCATGGGCCCAGAGCCTCTGCCCGCCTCTGACGGACATGCATCAGGAGGGAGAAGCTCGCCTTTCTCGTAATAAGAACTGGAATAAAAGGTCTAGAGGACGCTTGTCACTGCAGCAAAAACTACTTTGTGCTGACTGATACATGACTGCATTACCTCATTCCCAGGATGCGATAAAGACCAAATGAAGACACGAAGCCTTTTCACTTTTCTGTTTTCTGGCTGAGACTTGTGGTGAAACCGCAGTTCCCTGACCAGGGGTCCAACCCAGGCACAGAGCCTGACCCCTGGACCACCAGGGAACTCCCACCTTCTCACTTCGGAGAAATAGGAAATAGCAACGGCAGTCTCACGAGTTTCAAGGCAGAGGAGAGAGGCTGAGACCGGAAGGATGTGACTCCTTGCAGGCACCGACCTGCTCAGGGGGATGTCGGGTGTCCAGAAGGGATAAACTCGAGCCACAGAATCTCGCATCTGCTCCTGGTAGCCCAGGTAAAAGTAGGCATCGTGGGAAAACTTCAGGGCCAGCATGTCTGTTGGGTGGTCCTGGAGAATCTGCTCCCACAGCTCACAGGCTTTCGGGAAGTTCCTGGAAGCCAAGAGAGGCGTCTCAGCAACCCCGAACTCACATCACGCTCGGCGAGTGGGAGGGCCTCCACCTCCTGCCAGTCACGGCGCGCACTGAGCTGCTTAAATCACACAGGCCCGCTTCTGTGTCAGCGTGTGGCTCAGAAAATGCAAAAGCCACTGGGAGGCTCTACTTTCTAATTTAAGCCAAAAAAAAAAAAATTGGTTCACCTGAGACCGTGTCCCAGCTGTGGGGAGGCTGAGAGGTGGAACTCCAGCCCTGAGCTGCCATTCACACTGATTCTCCAGGGAGACAGTGAAGGACAGGCGAGCCTGGTGTGCTGTGATCCGTGGGGTCACGGAGAGTCAGACACGACTTAGCGACTGAACGGCAGTAGTGACCCCAGGGAGACCGGGACGTCACTGCCTCAGAACTCCTATACTGTCAGCTCCGGCCACCCAGGTCTGCAGGCACCTCCCCTGCACGAGCAGACACACGGGCTGTCCTGGGGCCACAGGACACACCGGGGGACAGGAGGGGACCACGGGGCCAGGGGGCAATGGGCAGATGCTCACCTGGTGTGTTAGGACCAGGCGTCTAAGGGCAAGGGTCTTCCTCTCTCTTTTATCTATTTCTTTACTGTGATCCTATTATTTCTGATGTTGTCATCCAGTCGCTAAGTCGTGTCTGACTCTTTGTGACCCCATGAACTGTGGCAATTATTTTTGTAACGAAAATAATAACCAACTTGTTCAATGAAACCAAATAAGCTGCTTTGAATGTCAGACTAGGAATCTGAACCAACCGCGTCCTCAGTCAGCTGAGGATACAGCGGGAGACAAGGTGAGGTTCTCAATCAGACAGGCATGGGAGGCAGGGCGGGCATCGCCCCTCAGCCCCTTCTGCACAGCTCCGGGGCAGCCTGCGGCGTCGGCCAGCCAGAGTGGCCCTGGAGCGCCAGCCCCCAGCCCAGGGAGGCCCCTCACCCCTTGGCAAAGGCCTCTACTGCAGACACGTGCAGCTGCTCCCGGTGGGTCAGGGGCTGGGTTTTGGAAATCTCCACCATCGTCTTCACAGCCGCATCCAGCTCTTTGTCCAGCCTCACGGAGCTTCCGGTGCCAATCAGCACGAGGCCATTAGCAATGGCGTGGCCCATGGCTGGCGAAAAGTGGGAAAACAGCTGGTGATTCAGACGGCCCTGCCCAGCCCAGGCAGGCCCCGAAGATAAAATAAACACCCCACGTCCCAGGAAGGGCAAGTCAAGTGGCCTTAGGCTATGTCCCCACCAACAGTGCAAAGCTCGGATCCTCACCACGCGTGTGGAGGTGCGGCAATCCTAACACATCCTGCAACCCCCCAGCCGAACACTTTTCCAGGCAGGGCGCTCCAGGGAGCACCAGTGCGTGGGTCGCCCGTGGCCCCCGGTGAGCTGGTCAGGGGCTGCCTCTGGGCACTTCGGAAGCCCCTCTGCCTCCTTCATCAGCTGCCACTCTCCCCGCCACCGGCACAGAGCCTCCCAGGGCCCCCAGTAGGCGCTGTCGGGGGGCTGGCCCCCAGAGCACAGAAGCCACAGTCCTGTCTTGGCTGCCTTCCTGCGCTGAGAACTTGGAGGCTGAGAAAGACTGGAGGGGGGGTGGGGGCGCCTTGCGGCCCATGCAGCAGCCTTGCTGGCAGGTGTGCAGGCCCCCGGGTCCCACCTGGGCTTGCCAGACCCCACCCTGGCAGAGGAAGGATGTCCACTCGTGTTTCAAACTCCAGTCCCGACCCCGGGTCTGGGACCTAGGACCCAACCAGAGTGCTGGGACCACACCTGGCCCCTGCGTCTGACCTGGGACCAGGGTCTGCTCAGAGAGCCTGAGCCCACACCCAGAGGCTAGCTCCCCTGACAGCTTCCTTCATCCCCTGTTCTGTGCCCCTTGCCCTCAGTGGGACCTGTCCATGGCGGGGGGTGGCAGGGGTGAAAGGGGGAGTCCCTGCTGCCCTCCCCTCCTCAGCCCTTCCCCCAGCCCAGAACCTTACCCAGGCTGGGGCTACCCTGCTGGGGTTCTGGAATGCACTGGGCTGACCCCCATGCTTGCCATGCACATGGCTTGCCTGTGCCCACAGCCCCTGTCCCCAGGTTGGTCTCCCTTGCCCCAGCCTCTCTAGGGCAGGGCGTCACTAGGGGGAGGCCTCACTGGGATGCAGAGAGGCTGCAGGGGCCACTTCTTGTGTTTCAGGGGGTTCCAGGCTTTGGATTGAGACAGCCGTGTCTGATCCCAGATCCCCAACTACCAGTTGGGTAGATTTGGGTGTATTTCTTACTCTGTCTGAATCTCAGTTTCCTCATCTGAGAAATGGAGTCAGAGTCTTCCTTGCAGAAATAATGTACAATTAAGGAAAACATTTGAAAGACACCTTCCATAGAAACTGGCATCTTTATGGGAGCAGCTGTTATTCCAAGCACAGTGGTGACTGTGACCTTCCCTTCCTCCCAACTTGGCCAATACCACAGGCCTGCCTTCTGTGGCCCAGCTGAGATCTGTACTCAGAGAACCAGTAAGGGGCTGGACTCGTGAAGCACGGCCCTCGACCCGGGGGAGCGTCACTCACCGAAGGTCGGATCTGCCGCTTTGAGCTTTGACAGGCAGCCCTCAATGCCGCCAAGGCCCTGGTCGTTGGTCCATTTCACGTACTGAAATTCAAAAGGTGAAACAAAGCTGTCCCAAGGGAGCTTTTAGTTCATGTAAATGAAGGCATGTATCTAAACCTTTCTTTCTCTTTCTTTCTAGAACACTGAGTATTTTCTGGACCTCAACTCAAAGAAAATGTAACTGGGTGCATCCCAAATGAAGAGACTTAATACATGTAACTCGAAGCACATTTTCGAGGGCTAGTGAGGCCTCTGTGTCCAAAAATGACATAGCTAAAGGAAAGTCTTCCTGACAGGTGACCTGCCCACAGTGTCAGCCTCCTCAGCCTCAAGAGGGCACTGGACATTTGGCTACTTCTATTTATTCTTTTAAAGAAAGAACCATAGTAAACATCCATTACAGAAAGTTAGGAAGGGCTTCCCGGGCGGCTCAGGGGTGAGAATCCTCCTGCCGATGCAGGGGGCACAGGTTCAACCCCTGGTCCAGGGTCCAAAGGCAGTGGAGCAGCTAAGCCCATGTGCCACGATTATCGAGCCTGTGCTCTACGCTCTAGAGGCCACGCTCTGCAACAAAAGGAGCCAGTGCAATGAGAAGTCCCCGCCAGCCGCAACTAGAGAAGAGTCTGAGCAGCACTGAAGGCCCAGTGCAGCCAAAACTAAATTAAAAAATATAGTAAAAGAGAAAAGAGGAAGAGGCACACAAGCTAAAAGATCAAACGTGTCCTAACTTCCCTGGTGTCTCGGCTGGTAAAGAGTCTGCCTGCAATGCAGGAGACCCGGGTTCGATTCCTGGGTCAGGAAGATCCACTGGAGAAGGGATAGGTTACCCACTCCAATATTCTTGGGCATCCCTTGTGTGGCTCAGCTGGTAAAAATCTGCCTGCAATCTGAGAGACCTGGGTTTGATCCCTGGGTTGGGAAGATCCCCTGGAGAAAGGAAAGGCTACTCACTCCAGTATTCCGGCCTGGAGAATTCCATGGACTATACAGTCCAAAGAATTGGACTCAACTGATTGGGTCTCAAAGAGAGTTGGACACGGCTGAGCGACTTTCACTTTCACCCTAATTTCATCTTATCGTCGCTCTTGACAATCTGTTTCCAGTCTCTCTGTTTTAATGCCTCCTTACTGATTTGGCTGCACTGGGTCTTAGCTGTGGCACTCGAGATCCCCGATCTTTCTTACGGCAGCAGGACCTTTTAGTTGCTGCCCTGGAGCTCAGTGGCAGCAGGCAGGATCCCTGACCAGGGATGGAACCCGGCCTAGCGTTGGGAGTATGAAGCTGTAGCCACCAGACCACCGGGAAAAACTGGGCATTAACCTAGTTTTTGAAACTCTGTGGGACGTTCCTGGCTGTTCAGGGGTTGAGATTCTGTGCGCGTCCAACGCAGGGGGTGCATTTCCAGTCCCATCCCTGCTGGGGGAGCTAGGATCCCAAAACATAAAACAGAAACGATACTGTGACAGAGTCAATAAAGACTTTAGAAATGATCTGCATCGAAAGAGAAATCTTAAAAAAAAATCCTAAAACCATAACAATGCATTCGACCTTAGAATGTGCTCCATCAGATATCCAACCTCCATCTATACAGAATTAGCACGTGGTCTTTTAACAAGACACAGGGGAGTTGGCACGGAGACAAGGATGCATGGGAGTGCATACACACTGGCAGGGGTTGGAGCGTGGGGCTGCTCTGGGGAATTCTTCCTGTAACAAGTCGTGCTCTGCAAAAGCCAAAACGGGAAGGGGACAAACAGGCAGGTAAAAGAGCTCAGATGCACACGGCGGAGGCCCTGGGCAAGCCGACAGCATCTCACCAGTTGTCTCCTGGATGGCCCTCATGTTTCTAGCAGCTTCCTCGGTCCTTATGCTCAGTTCAGTTCAGTTCAGTCGCTCAGTCGTGTCCGACTCTGCGACCCCATGAATCGCAGCACGCCAGGCCTCCCTGTTCATTACCATCTCTCGGAGTTCACTCAGACTCATGTCCATTGAGTCCGTGATGCCATCCAGCCATCTCATCCTCGATCCTTATGCTACATGGATGGAACCAGTAGGTAGCGGCCTCACTGCTCTTGGAAGAGCCCCGCCCTAATTTTCCATCAAGGTGTGTAGACCCGGGTGGGTCCTGCCCCTCTTAACTCACTGCAGGAGTCAGCCCCACTCTCCAGGCCTTAGCTCCCCTACCTGTCAACCAAAGTATTTGGACCTTATCTTAGGCTCCTTCACTGCAGTTAGAAATGATTGGTGATACGGTGGAAGGTCTTAGAACAGCCACAGGTGGAACAGTACATTCACAGATTAGACCCAGGAGAGGGGGGTGGGGGCTCATGTCCTAAATGGAGGAGCTCCACATCAAAAACCCCAGCACCCTCACAGACCAATGCCCGCCGCCTAGAGGACCTCCCAGCTATGTCTTGGGAAAGGTGGAACTGTTCTCCAAACCTGAGGATACAGAGGACATGGATTCTATCGCACTGGATTGCCCAAGTCTGTGTGCAGCTTAAAAAGCATCCATGGCTTTCTGAGCCACTGACCTGGACTTGGGAGTGGCCTGAGCCGTTGGTCCAGTGCAAGGATGCTTCAAAACATCATGAAGGTCCCCAGGAAGTCTTTCTACACTCGAGTTTACCATGGTACAATAACTCCGGGTACGAGTAGGGTTAACGGGCTGCAATGTTTATAAAATCAGGATAAAGTGGGAAAGCTTTGAAAGGTTCCAGTGCCATGCCTGTATGCGGTCACCACTGACCAGCTCTACTTGGACAGCACATTCGGCTGTAACCTTAAGCAAGCTATGTGGATGGAAGCTAGAGATCACTGAGTCTGTGTGGAAGCATCATGTCCTTGTGGCGCAAATAAATGAGGCTCTAAGACACAGCAAACATATATCTCATGAACATAAAGACCATTCACCAATTTAAGAAACCTCCTCTTGGGTCTTTACAGATGGAACTGCCCCTTCCCTCTACAGGCGTACCTGGGTCAGGGTGGCATCAAACAGTCTGCAGGCCTCGTTGCTTGGGGTTGAGAGTGGCAGCCGGGCATCCTTCCAAGCCTGCACACATCAAGAAGCGGTCTTATTCCTTGTAGCCTTCCCAAGGAGCACACACGCACCTCCACCCCCAAACCCCAAAGGTGCTGGCGCCTGTACTCTGCAGGTATGGGCCTGGAGAAGCCCCATCCCTGTGGGGCAGGTGTGGACTCCCAGATTTCATAGATGGTGCAGTTCAAAGAGTGTTGAATCCTGGGTGCGGCCATCCCTAAGTAACTGCCAGGGACTTGCGAGCAGCCAACTGCCCTCAGGCAAGCTCCTCCCTCCTTCTGACCTCTGGCCCCTCTGTGAAACGGGGCTCTGGAGGATACCTGGGTGACTGGGTCGTGTCCCCCAGGGCTCCCATGCTCAGCAAGGGGGAGGCACTCAGGCTGCAGGGGGGTGTACCAGGGCAAAGGACGGCCTGGAGCTGGAGTCCACAACCAGGGGCTGGCCCTTCTCCCTGGCCTGCAGGGCGCCAGCCCCCAGAGCGACTCCTCTCACTCCACTCTGCAGTCAGACAGGAGGGAACACCCCCAGATCTCAGAACTCCGCACTGCACCTGCGGCCCAGGCATCGTGCCAGGGGCACAGGCCGGGCCTCTTACTCCCGGAGCAC